>JAFIDM010012231.1:149921712-149951204 GCA_023159025.1 Thereuonema tuberculata
CCAGTGTTAGTCCTTGGGTTAGTTCCTGTCCCATAGCCATTTCCCGTTCCAGTGTTAGTTCTACTACCCGTGTTAGTCCCTGTCCCAGTTCTACTCCCAGTGTTAGATCCCGAATTCCCACCTGTTCCATAATTACTACCCGTCCCAGAGTTAGTCCTTGTGTTAGTTCCCGGTCCTTTATAATTAGTACCAGAACCTGTAGGTGGAGATGGTTGCCTCGGGTAGGGTGCAGGCGGAGGATAACGAGGAGGTGGCGGCGGTAACCTGGGCGGTGGGGGTGGTGGAGGTCTTGGCGGTGGGGGACGGGGAGGCGGAGGTGGGGGAGGAGGGGGAGGTGGTCTTCTTCTTGGTGGGCTGCCACCACCCTTGCTACCACCGCCTTTCCTGCTCTCTGCCTGCCCGATGAGTAAAACGCAGCAAACGAACGCTAACGCCGTCCATCTCATTCTTTCTTGCTTCTAAATCACAACACAACTGATTGCTGGCTTCGTGTCGCCGGACGCTTGGACTCGCTGCCGGAAATGCTCTGTAATGAATTCAATGGTACATTTCCTTTTATGTTTGATAATGTTTAACGTCATTTCATATCAACAATTTCTTAGGAAAACATGCTTGAGAGGAAGGAAGGTTGGTATTTTGCCAAATCAACTCTTAGTAGATTTTATTAAGAAAAAAAAAAGTTAAAACAATTAAAGAAATATCAAGTTCATAATATGAGATAAGTGTCCGAAATATTGAGTGTGTGTGTGTATATATATATCAAGAAAATATCTCAGACAATGAGTTTATCTACTATCTCATATTGAAATATATTAATTAGAAATGCAATATGTGATAATAATGATACTAGTATATAGAATGTTTAAAAATAATTATTTGCTTCTGTAGTTTTTTTTTTAGAAATCTTATCAGATTGATTACTAAGCTTAATTGTTTTAATATTTTCGTCAAATATTAATAATATCATGACTTAACTAAAAATGCTCTTATTCAATCTCTTTTACAATTAAAACTATTATAAAATACATTTCGAATTTTCGATTAATTTGAAACATACTAATAAAATTCCATTAAAAAATAATGAATCATAGATGAAAAATAAAATTCTGATTTTTGAATCTCATTATTATAAGATTCAAAAATCAAAATCAGCTTAATGTTAAATCTACATTCATTAGACTTACTATTTAATTTACCATAATATAAAAAAGTTTCTAAAGGATGAAAACTGAATCCTAAAAAATATATTTTCTAACTTAAGTTTGTTTTTGTTTTGTTTTTTTCTGAAAAGAAAATACTATTTTTATAATTATCTAATTACAAATTAAAAATATGTAAGTCTGAACTTTCAATAAAACTAGCTTTTAAATATTGAATATTCAATTAAACATTTTTTTGTAATAAAGCTAAATAGAGGAATAAATAAGTAAATAAATATATAAATAAATAAATGTAATCCTGAAGCACTTTAACATTCGAAACAATAGTGTATAATATTTAAGCGCTGCTAGTTTTTTAATTTATGCCAAGTAATCATTATATTCTTTCAGGTCGACGTGCTCGGCTGTCAAGCCACCCACTTTCCATTACTCTAATCTAATCTAATTATTATGTAATAGGGACGGGTATTAAGGATAACAAAAAACTCCAGTGAATTGTATTATTTAGGTAGATCAGCTATGTCCTAGCTCAAATACAATAAGGAGAAATATTATCTACGCTACATTTGTAGTTCTGCAAAAGAAATTCTAGGAAAAGGGTTGTCCATAAACTACATCAGCCTACAACGTTTGTTATTTTCGACCCCTTCTTTCCCCCTTGTCACACTTTGTCACAATCTTGTGAAACCCCCTCCCTAATATTACGTCATAGTTTCACGCACCCTCCCCTAATTTAAATTAAAAGCTAAAGTATTTTTAACTGTAATAATCAGAACACCTAATAATCAGTTCAACGATCCAGTTTAATCAGTCGTAGAATTGATAGAGAACCTCATCCTTTAACTGGCAAACAGCAACTATAAGACCGCGGAACAATAGAAAATCAATTGTATCTGTTGATCTCCAGGCAATTAGTTAAAAACCAAATATAAAAAAACAAAAGTCTGAATGTATTTTAATTCTCAATATAATTTATTTTATTAATAAATATCGTATATTAAATATTTTGTAATTTTTCATACAGAGTTTACATCTTAATGACTGATATTTATATATAAAAAATAAAATTTAAATGTTTTTATATCTTTGGTTAGGGATTAAAAAATCAAATAATCTAAATGCAATAATAAAAAATAGAATTACATCTGAAATTAAAACGATTTTTTTTTTGTGATTTTTTTTGGTATTAGGGCCTATAGGTAGAGGAGAAGGTCCAAATATGGGCTACTACTTTAATTTTATGAATTTCACCAAGAAAAAATTAAGATAATTAAATTGTATCCGTTTACTTAATATCGGAAATGAATCTACTTTATGATAAAAAGGTTGAAATAAACAACAAAAACAAAGAATATTGCTTCAATTTTTTTTTTTTTTTTTAATGTGAAAAAATATTGAAACAATTAAATTAAATGTTAATTGTCTATTTCCAAAATCACAAATGTAAACGTCCTTTTCAGCACCTGCGCAATCACTGTGGACCACATAAACACTGAATATATTTGACCCAAAGTTCGTTCCCCTTGTGGAATTTCTAGGTCGCTATCATCTTCAGGTGGAATGAGTTTTTAAACTTTCATTATCCTTTCGAATAATGTTTTACAGTCTTTCTGGGCATTCTGAAAAGAAGAGGTCATAGATCACTTGTTTTTTTGCTCCAAATAAATAAAAAGGTCTAAATCTGTACTAGCTCATATTTAGCCTTCTTAGGTAGTAAGACCATTTAGTAAGAAACATTAAGATCGGTTCCTGTCATTATCGCGTGGTTCTATGCAATAAATAAACTATGCTGTAACAAGTTTAGAATGTAAGTAAAATCATGCAGTTTACAAACAGCTTTTGATTCAATAGAATTTGATTAAGAAAATAACAAAACATACCTGTGAAATATTTCACTGTCATGAAATAGGTTGATTGACACTTATCACCACACTATCTCTGAATGACTAGACTTTAGGCGACCAACTGTTCCACTCATTTCTCTTTGTTTCTCAGGCACATTTTCACTTTATTTCCACTGCGCTGCACTGCACTGCGCATACCGAATACTTCCACTAGCCCATATTTAGATCCTAGCCTATATTTGAACCTTCTCCTCTACAATTATACGAAAGTTAGGTCTTAAGAGATAATCAAAATCTGAAATGAAAATTAGGCTACCCTTTTTTTTTGATAATACAAATATTTAATCAAGTAATCGAATTCAATATTAAAAAGCAAAATTAATATTAAAATTCTCTTTGGTATCAAATAATAAGTAATAAGTAATCTAAAACTCTTGATAAATCCACAGGCATGCATTAATTAATCAGCGTATGTCCATGGAATTGTCATGTATTAATTGATTTCAGTTACCGGTATCGGGGCTGGTACTGATTCATCCGGAGAAATTGCATTGTTGTATTTCTCTTTCGGGTATCCAGTCAGCGTCTTCTGCATCAGAGTGATCGTCGCATAGAATGCACAACAGTTCGAGGGCTCGGCGTGATGCGACACAGACTGGTCATTCACGACGTTGCACACCATGAGATGTTTCATATTTATCTTTGGGGTGCATGTATTTTAAATGTTTTAACATAGTCTTATTTGTAGGATAAAACGAGCCACATTTTTTTGCAAGATCTGCCAATTTATTGTCAGCCAATTTGATGGACAAAACCAATCTGAAATAAATCTTTGGTTTCCCGCTGGAAACGTAACAAGAGACGGCCAAGTAAATCGAGATCTATTCCATCATCATCAAATGGTGCTACAACTAAACCTCGATTAGTTTGCTCATTTTTCATTGGTGGAGGTAGAAATCTATTTGGGAGTAGATGAACCGCTTAAAAATTTTCTTCCAACAGGATATGAAATTGAAATTTGAATACCAATATCCTGAAATTGGAGATACGCTCTATCCTAAATAACTGGTGCGTTCCAAGAGACACAGAATATTAATATTAAAGATACAGTTATAAGCACTGACTATAAAGCAATGTCTCAAACTTATTTCATTTCAAAGGATGCAATGAATGGTTTCATCTTACCCTGGGCCCAAACAAGAGAACCCAACAGTAGCTGAAATAACTAAAATATTTGTAACTATTTTATAAAGTGAAGGTGTTTTTAATAGAATACTACTGTTAATTATTTTTTCAAATATTAACATTTGCAGTAAAAAAATTATAATTTATCAACTTCTGAAAATAACATACATTAATTACAAAGGTTGTAGCAGAACTAATAAAGCCCTTCACAGGCAGTGAGCTTGAAGTACTGTTGATACTTGCGATTAATACGATTTTTTTTTGCAGAACTTACGTCACATTCTGAAGCAGGGTCGTAGCTAGGAGCTGGCGAACTGGGCGGCCGCCAGGGGCGTAAGGTTTAAGGGGAGACAAAACGGCTGGTGATATTAACATTTTACTTATCTTTTC
The DNA here is from genome assembly GCA_023159025.1 of Thereuonema tuberculata. Lineage (NCBI taxonomy): Eukaryota > Metazoa > Arthropoda > Chilopoda > Scutigeromorpha > Scutigeridae > Thereuonema > Thereuonema tuberculata. The sequence continues at coordinate 149,926,292 of JAFIDM010012231.1, forward strand.
TCTCAAAATTTATTGATTATTTGCACATTTTTTGATGAAAATTGCATTAATAGCGTTTTTAATGAAATTAGTAATAATTAAAAATGGTGTTTTGAAAATGATAAGTAAATGCAACGGCGCAGAAATTGTTTATTGCCAGGGGCGCCGTTTTACCTCGTTACGGCTCTGTTTTGAAGTGGCCATAAAAAGATGTAAACGCACTTCAGGTTCTAATTTCCTAAACTGGATAGCCATGTAAAATAAATAAATAATAAAAAAAAAACTGGATAGCTATGTAAAAAAAATAATACTCAGGGACCAAAAACAGTGTCCGTTTCTGGCTTCGGGATAAAATCACAAATCAGAGCATTTAAAATTCTGAGTTAAAATTCGTAATCATTTGCAATGTTGAAAGAGATTTACAATAAAATTTGTCGTTTTTTAATAATCTCTTTTTTTTTTTGTGTGTGTGTGTGTGTGTGAATGTAGAGGGACAGAGAGAAATGTAGTTTGTTTTGTTTTCTTTGTTTTTTTTGCCTTTCGTAACCGTCTATTCTAGTCATTTTACTGTTAGTAAATTAAATATCTAACAATATTTCTTTCTGTGTTATATTCCCTCCATCAAGTTACGAAAGCGATGTTCCTGAAAGCTTTCTGGTGATTCACTTTCACTCAGGTGATCGTTAAGTGCACGGCTGAATTTGCTGAACTTAGAAGCATTCTCGAGACGCATTTATGCCTCCGTACGTGCTGTGGAAATAACCTATATCCTCATGGCCTATGAGTGACATGCTGAAAAAATAAAAACATTTCACTGCTCCTTCCAGTATCATTTAAAATCAAATATTAAAAAAGAAAACTGTTGCTACTCCTCTGAATCTGTTTTATTTACTGTGATTACAATTCGTCTATTTGGAGTTCCGTTAGCTCTCTTCATAGGAATGATCAAATTTAATTAAGCTTAATAGTCTCACATAACTTATCCAATTGATGAGAGCTAATTAGATTGAAACCTCTGCCCAGGTATTCATTTGATATAAAGGATAGGATCAACTATACTTTATCTTTGTTTTGCATGTTAAAATCATATATTCCTGACGCATTAAATTATAACTAAAAGCCACTTGTGCCTGACGGTTTGAGGGCCAATATTTTAAATCCTGTTTCATTGCAGGTATTTTTCTTTCCTTGCTTGGAGATCACTTCCGGGAGCGGGTGTGAGTTACGTAACTTTTCATGTCTTCTGTGTTTGTCATCGAGCTGTAAATCTGGCTGATGATTCATAATAATGATGAAACAGCTGTTCCAGATTCCCGGTCGTTGACAAGCTCCAGGCATGAATTTGTTTCTTAGTTTGTTCATGAATACATCCTTTTTCTAATACATTATCCTTTATTTACTAAATGTTATTATGCCATGTATTTTCAATCCTAAGTGAAGTTCAGAAAACAGCAAGGGAAATGGCAGCAAAGTATTATTTCCTGAGGAAGCATTATCTAAGAGGCTCCTGAAGGAGTTTCGTAATTGAAAGGGCAAATGTTTTGATAAAAAAAGAAACGGACAAGTTCAATTGATACTTCCTGTTTTCAAATGCCGAAAGAAAAGTTTTATCTTGATAAAAGGGGAGTTCAAAGAAAATCATAACAATTAATTCATTGCCTTACAAATACTAACCGTAATGACTTCTATCCAAAGTTTTTGACTTTGAAAACTTAAGACTAAGCTGAAATTAAAGAAATGAACCTCATTCATTAGGTTAAAACATCAGAAAACAGTAAATTTTAGATTAATAACATTGAAAAGCAAGTGCAAATTATTTAATTATTATGTCGGTGTTAGTGTCGGTATCTGCGAAGTAATAGTAATTTTCAAAGGATTCCATTGGTTTGGTCTAAAAAGGTTAAAAATCTTCCTTGATGTGCCTTAAAGAGGTTAAAAAGTTTTAGAAAAAAAAAATACACTTATGCTCTTAATAACTATTTATCTTAAGAAGTTGAAACTAAATTGGTAGATCTTTAACAACCGATTCCTTAGATTCTGCCTTACTTCGTATACCGGACCAAAAGGAATGACTCCTTTGTAAAGAGTCGTAATGATGACAATTGTGAAGATTTTCCTTGAAAATCAAAACTTATTGATTTTTCATTATAATCCTATAGTTTTGATACTCTTTATACCTGTAGATAATAAGTTACGAATCAAAACTATAATTTTCAACTGAAATTATCAAATTAAATACATATCTATTTATCATAGGATAGCAGACAAAAGATAAGAGATCGATGATAAATCAGCTTGTGAAATCAAATCTATAGAATTTCGTGAGATTGTTTTTATTATAAAAAGCTTGGTAAATTGCAACACATAAGAAATAATAAATGAAGAAGATTATTTTCACATCGTCACAATGCTTCCTTCTCCCCTTCCCTCTGTTTAAAAATATCTCAGCAAAACATTTCTTCCTTTAAAATATCTTGTATTTTCAATAGATGGTTAAAAAAAAAAAATTAGAAAATTGCATTTGATTTATTTACCCAAATTAAATTTACATGAAGAACTTCAATCTCTCTCTTTAGTTATTAATGACCAACGACATTCTCAAAAATGATGAATTTGTTTTCATCCATTTTTAATTTTTTCTATTGAAATTTCCATCGTTTTTTCGATGACTTCGAGATAGTAAGTCATTGTAGCTACTCTTGTATATTCCTGATTGCAAGGATCATTAACTTTGCTTTTCTGCACCACCAACCCAAGTTGAAAATCAATATTAAACAAACTATAGCTGTCTTAATATTAAGCATCAACATACTCAACATAAAAAAATATAATACTATATATATATAAATCTATATATATATATATATATATATATATATACATTTATCAAAACGCAACTTTTCGAAGAGAGTATGTTTTTATTGTTAGTTTCATAATGAAACGAAATTCCTGGATCTAAATGCTTAAGGAATAATGACTTAATGGATGTTCCTGAATTAAATGGAACCAACACATCGCTGACGGAAATTTAAAAAAAAAATGCAGGAAATTGCAGAATGGGTAATTTGGACACAACGATGATTTGAATCCTTTCACTGACTGATATTTTCAACAGCATCAATAGAACATGTGTTTCTTTTGATACGATCAATAATGATTTGTTAAAATGATTTTTATCATGCTTCAATAAAATTCTTTATCCAAAAGGTATCCTCACAGAATTTTGGAACATATCATTTATTCAGCAGATATCATCTATCATTATTAGCTTAGAGATTAAGATCTGAAAAAAAATCACCTAGGTGAGGTAAGATTACGTTCCATTGCTAAGGATGTTTCCCTGATCGCTTTCCTTTTCAAATCCTTCGTTCACTTTTTTTGTTTTAAACAGCTATTATCTACTGATTAGAAGTTTCGTTCTGTTCAAATTTAATATTGTAATTAGTTAAATTCAATTAAGTGATTTCTACAGTGGCATTAACGAATAATTCTCTGGATCTAATATAAAATATAAATCCTCCAGCTAAGTATCTTATGACAACAAAAATCGAATCAGTTTGGATAGTATAATTGAGATTTATTTCATGATTTCCATATTCTACAGCATTCCATGATTAAATTCTTCTATTTGACCGAAGATTTAGTGTTATATCCGAGAATTATTTCGTATTATTTCTGTTGATATATTTATTGCTGGAGAAACTCGGGCATTTGTTAACTCCAACATCAAACTCAGGCTCGGCAGTTGGTTTACTCTGAAGAGAGGACGAATTTTCGGCCGGCCTTGGGAGATGGAAAAATCGAAATTTAAGTTGGAGAAATAATGGAAATTTCTGAAAAACAATAAGACGCTTTTGTATCTTTTCTATTTTTTCTTATCTTTATGGTTTGAAGCGATGGAGAATACAACTATTACTTCAGAAGCAGATCTTAACCAAGCCATCAGGTACTTGAGATGGACCAAACCGTAACCCAGATCGGCAACTTTTCTGCTGTGAAGACCCACTTTGTTCAAATTTTCAATTAAAAGCCACAGGAGTCCCTTCCATTGCCATCATAATCCCAGTACACATTGACTGACACAAGCCAACCAAGACGTAAAACAGCCAGTCACGAAAGGATGTCAGAAGCCACCACTGACCATTTCTGAAAGAGGCGTGGGGAGTTGAAATCATCATTAACCGATGAATAGTAATGACGGGGAAACCTGAGTCCTTGATCCGAATGGATCAAAAATGCTTCGTTATTAAATGTGGAATTCAAATAATTTTTAAATCTGATCTTTCTTTGATCTCATATATAAAAAATTAATTTTAAGATACTGATATCAAGGTACGATATTAGAAGTTAATTGAGGAAATCTCTACACTCATATTCCATTTCAAACTTACCTATTCTACTTTAAAAAGTTGAAAACACTAAATGAAAACATATTGCTTCTATTAACTCTCCATGGTAATGTTTTTATGGTGTGAAGTTTCAATAGAAGAACAGATATATTCAACAGAAAAATCTAAGTGTTTTGGAAACTACAGACATTGAAATTGACTTAACTTTTTTCTTGTTTCGAATTAATTTTTAAGAGTATCATTGTAGAAGTATTTTAGTGTGTGTGGTTAAGTTCGTATCCAGATCAAACCGACACTAGCTAAGGTTCCATTTTTGTAAACAACAGAGACTCCATAAAAAAAAAAACCTCGATAAAAAATTGTCGAAATTTGTCCAGACATTAGAGAGAGTACCTACCTTTTTGATATTTCCGATATACAGGGTGATTCACGAAGATATGCAGAAACTTCGGGAGCTCATTCTACATGTAAAAGTACAGAAAAAAAGTTATATAAACCTAGGTTCGGAAATGCTTTGGTATCGAGTTACGGCTAGCGAAAGATTTCGCCCATAATGTAGCACCCTGGGTGAAATGAAGACTTGCTTGAAGTCTGGGAAGGTAAATTAAGGGGCGAAATCAGTGGTTTCTTATGGTTGTTGACCTGAAAAATCTAATGAAACAAGTCACAGAACTGTATCTCCCAGTGATTTGAAGCTTATCCCAAGTGGAACCTACAAAACAGTTTGCAACACAGTAACAGCTGTTCAACATTGATGGGAATTGCATTGTTTTGATTTATTGTGAGAGCTATCAACTGAGGTGTAGTCCATGTGCGTATTGTTGTAACTACATAATGGGTGAAATCTTTCGCTAGCCGTAACTCGATACCGAAGCATTTCCGGACCTATGTTTATATAACTTTTTTTTTTTTTTTTTTACTTTTACATGAAAAATGAGCTCCCGAAGTTTCTGCATATCTTCGTGAATCACCCTGTATTTACTGGATTGCATTTGTATTTGAATTTTCATTGGTTCATTTAGTCAAGCTTGATAATTTATTTCCACATATTAATTAGAAAGTATTTACTGTTAATAATTTTTATCTGTAAAACAAAAATAATAAAAAAAAAACCTTTTAAGCTTAAATAAATTCAATTAAAGGTTAAAACATTTAACTGTTTAAATCACTACAATAAAAAATTCCGTATATTTCACTGAAGGTTCAAATTTATTATTATTGTTATTATAATTATTATTATTTAATGTAAAAAATATTTAATATTTTTAAAAATATTTAATGTAATTAATGAAAATCAATATGCTTATCAACAAACTAAAAGTACAACTAAATTATTAGAAAAATTTTGTGGGCATATAAATAAAAATTTAAATAAAAATCATTTCGTACTATTAATAACTATTGACTTGAGTAAAGCTTTTGATCTGATAGATCATAATTTGCTTTTGATTAAATTGAAAAAATATGGAATAAGAGGTAAAATATTTAATATTATGAAAAATTATTTAGAAAATAGAAAGATTTATGTGAAAATAAATAAAATATTAAATAAAAGGAAAACAATTAATATTGAAGTACCACAAGGATCCAATTTAGGGCCAATTTTATTTATAATTTTTTTAAATGATCTTTTTTATGTTTTAAAAGATTGTTATATATATGTATATGCTGATGATATAATAATATATATATCAGGTTTAAATTTGGAGATATTGAATAAAACTTTACAGGATAATTTTAATATTTTACAAAAATGGCTTCATGATAATAAACTTGTTCTTAATAATGAAAAAACAAAAGGAATATTAATAAAACCCAAAAAGAAAATAGTAGATAAAAAAAATTACATTCATAATACATTCACATGACTGTTTACATGGAAATAGTACAAAATGTATTTCTTGTACTGAAGTTGATATAATAAATAATTTTAAATATTTAGGCATAATTATAAATGATTTTTTTACATGGGATAACTACATAAATATTTTATATAAAAAATTAAATGTAACCATATTTTATTATATAAAAAATATTCTTCCACTTAATATAAAAATTTTAATTTATTTTGCAATTTTTGATTCTTTAATTAATTATGGAGTTAATATATGGGCAAATGTAGGAAATATACATTTGGAAAATTTAAAAAATTTACAAACCAAAGTTTTTAAAGTTGATATTTCCTAAAAACATTTGGAATAATATTAATAAAAGGAAACAAATATTACTAAAATTCAATATATTATATCCTAAGCAAAAATTTATATATAATATAATAATAAAGAATTTTTATAGTGTTGTTAAATTAAAATATGAAAGTATAAAAGAAAATTATAATTTGAGAAATAAAAATAGAATAAAACTTGATTATCCTTATATCTATAATGAATATGGTGTAAGAAATTTAAATTATATAATTGAGAAAACCTTTAATGATGTAAATTGGAATGTTTTTAAAGATTGTAAAAGAATTTCCATTGTAAAAAATAATGTAAAAAGTTGGATATTAGATAATATTAATTAATAATTTGTTAATTTTATGTTGTGCTAATCTGTTGATATTTTTTGTTTCGAATTGTTTGAGGATAAGTTGATTTTGTAATTTTTATAAAATTTATTTAAATGTAATTTTTTTAATATAATTATTATGTATTAAAATAAATACAGCACCTGTTGATAGGAATTTATATTCCTAACGGGACTGAAATGTAATTTAAAATAACTAAGAAATAAAAAAATAAAAAAAAATTCTACTATTCATTTATGAATATGATATCAAGGAGAAAAATGGAAATCAATTACGCAAAGTTCTAAAATATGCAAAATTTATTCTTTGAAATCTCGGTTACATTATGAAAATATTTCATTGAAACTACAGCTCTTTTATATAATAATATTCACTACAAACTAATAACATCAAATATTTATAATTCTATTCACTAATATTTTGTAATGAAGCATACAAAAATATTATTTCTAAATAAAAATGAAAATACAACAATTAAAGATTTTTTTTCCTAAATTGAAACATTTCGGAGAAATCAAAAAGAAACTCCTACAAGGTTTCTGTAATTCTTGTCTATAAAACTTATCTAGAATTATTTAAAAAGAAATGGTTGAAAATCGGCAAATCTCATTCTAAGTCACTGTTTTATAATCCGTAATCAAAAAAAATAAAATAACTTAAGTCAGAAGTTCTTATTTTTGTTTTTAGGAATGCCAAAAGATAATAATTCTAATTGATTGAAAATTTGTTTCTCACATGACATGTTCTAGATGTTATTTTAGGTATTAAATTCAGAGCAGCAATTAGGTTATTAACAGAAACTAACATGAATTATGCAGCGATAAACTACTACAGTCCTTGATATTAGATAAGCAATTAAAAATTTTTTTGGAAACTATTGGTGCAGTTATTGACAGTACGGAAAATAGCAAAGCAAAAGAATCTACAAATGCTGGATGGCTACGATAGGATTGCCATGACCTTTTTCAGGAAATATGTTATTTGAGAATACAGTATATGGAAACCCGATGCCATTTGGCTTTTTTATTTATTTATTTTTTTTTTTTTTTGGTTAAACGGCAGAATTATTTCGTAAAATCCACGAAATCTCGAGATTTAAGGATTTAAGGTCCAATTTTGTATTTGAGCAATTTCCATGTGTATTTGACCATAAATCTACTATCTGACTCCCTGCGCTACAGGTTCACTGAGGAATGGTCAGAGAGGACTGGACATAATGGGATGATTTATGAGTTTATAGCAACAAAAGAAAAGTCAAACTATTATTTGCTGCTATTAGGAAGTTATTTTCAGTTTTCTTTTGCTATTATAAACATTGCTTTAGTAACAGTTTTGTTTAGTTTATTTTACTTTGTGAAAAAATTCTAAACTTTTCAGCTATTCGAAACAATTTACATCGATAAATATTCGTCCAAAGACATTAAATAATTGAGTACCAAAGATCGAAAATGCCAACTGAACGATTATTAAAAATCGATCAATTCTACTAATTGAGAATTTCTATTTAATCAGAGAACAAAATTTGTTACTTTCTTTTCTGAATTCCTCCTTTTTTTTGCATAGTACAAAATTAAGTATATCTTAGAAAAACGATGTGTCTCTTAATTACTTATTAAATTCTGCCATTTAAGATGTTTTCAGTTCAGCTTGCTGAAAAGAAAATGTATTTTATTACACTATCCACTCTCCCTCTATGTTTTTGAAATTGATATATTTATTATCAAAATCCCAGATAATGTCCTAGAAAGCAAACTTATACTGTTTCTGATTCATTTTTTTTTTAATTCTATAGATTGTTTGTATGCTTTTTTCTTTCCTTGCCAAAAGAGTTACAATATTTTATTAAATATATCTATGAGATGCTATCATTTCCTTCCCTCTTTAATGGATTAGCTGTTTGTTCAACTTGAATTTCGTTAGAACAAAGACAGAACATTGACCTTTTCTCTTGGAGGTTTGGTAAGGATGGTAGCTAATGCTTCTGCCACTGTCTTTGAAGCGAAGCACTCCTGTGAACTGACCGATCGCTTTCCTCTCGCCAATTCGACGATATTTTTGAATGACTCGCCCTCTAAACCGCCATACACTAGATCCGCCGTTGCTTTGTCTGTCTTCGGTTGTTGGAAAACTTCAGCAGGCAAACCACTGTTCCCTCCAGGGTTCCCCTGCGAATCGCTCTGCAGTGTGATTCCAGCGATATCCATGATTTCCGAAGGAATACAAATAGTTCCTGTTTCAGTCGACATCACAACAGCTTTGACCAAGACATTGATAACCAGATCGATGTTGTAACATGATACACCATAAGCATCCATCTTGCAAACATTGGAATTAGCCACAGCCAGATTTCCAGCTATTTCTTTCCTTTCAAAGTTAATAGCTACAAGAGGAGCAGTGCGTGCTTTATCACTAGAAGCATAGCCTGAAAGATAAACACGTCTCAATACATTCTGATGACTAGCGATAGGTTCAGGAATAGTATCATGTATCTCGAAGTTATTACTAAATGAACTTGGTGGAGGTTTTCCATGAGATCTCTAAAAATTAAAAAAAAAAGAAGTTATAAACAAATAATCTGTAATTTCTAGCAATATTAATCTTACTTATTTAAATTTTACATATTATTAAGGAAACCCACTTGTAGACATTTTTAAATTACGAACTGCTAAGTTTGCAGTGGGAAAAAAAAGTGTGAGATTGCATATTAATATGAAAATGTGCAAAGTTTAGAGAAGAGTTTAACTAGTAGGACCTCCAAAAAGAAAATAAATTCACTATGGAAATGGAGTAATCTACTTCGTACTAATTCTTTCAATTGATCTTCTTTCGTTAGTTCAGATTTGCTACACTGCAGAATTATTTGTGATTTCTTGAGGTTTAAAATAAAACAGAAATGTCGTTCAAGGGGAAAATGTGTCAGACGATTAGATACTTGGAGTTGAATTACGGAAGAAAGGCTGTATAATGTCTACTGTTCTTTAAATGCCAGTTATTTAGTTTGAACAAGTGAATAATATTAATGAATATGTCATGAACATCTATAAAAACAACAAATGATTTGTATTATATACCCGCTGTTGGTTGGTTTGGTAATAAATTTAATTCCATTTTTGTTCTGTTATTGATTAAGAACATCACATAATTATTGATAAAGTTAATGAACATTAACTCGTCAAAGCTTCGTATTGGAGGCGAAACCGGTTTTGAACTGCTTAATTGTAAATAATGTTTTTTAACTAGTCTTTGTGTTGGATGTCCGCCATTTTTTAATGAACATTATTTTAAGTTTAAGGATGACTTTGGATTGCTTCTTCATTAAGGAACTTTCTCAATGAGCTTCAACTTTTATTTTAATCTAAAGCTGTTTAGAAATCCAATATAATTTGCAAAGTTTCAAATCTTGTCTTTAGAATTAGCAATAAAGGTGATGATCACTATATTTTTTATTGATTTATATTTTACATTAAAAGAATTCCTGTTTCATAATTATTATTAATAAATTGATCTACTTTATACATTTAAGTATAGCTGAAATTGACGAAGTTTCCAATCAAGGTCTCATTTACCTGAACTACCTTGTTTCCAATGATTAGAAGTGGAAAAATTTTATCATAAATATTAATACTTATCATAAATATTGAATAAAATTTCCTATGACTCTGCCTCTGAAAGAGAATCTTATAAACCTGAATTTTTTTTCATTTAATTATCCTATTATTTCTTTCATTGTAAGTGTTTAATGAAGTTTTATATTTACTACATTTAAGCCTAACGTTAATGATAGAGGCTACAGTTCAGAATTTATTTCAAAAGCCTTAATTAAATACTTTTGCTATAGTTTAATTATAGTTTATTTTGTTTTGTTTTCTTATTTAAGGCATCACACTTAAGGAATTTTTGGAATAAAAAAAAAGTACAGTTAAATTTATTAAAATAAATAAATAAATTTGAATGATCGGGCACGTTAAACTTCTTTTCAAATTTTAAATTTATTTAATGCATTAATAATAAAACAAAATTTATACTGTAGAAAATAAACCTTGTATAATCTGAAAAAAAAAAATTCATATGAATTTCCATTTTTATTTATTCTTCCTCCCCAGTCTTAATTATATGAATAATAGTTATTCTACTGTAATATTTATTCATCAAAGCCAAAGTACATACCAGATTCCGAAGCGCCATCACCAAGGGAGCAGCATATTCCCTTCCAGGCCAATTACCTAATATAAAATAAAGAAAATAAATATATAAATAGTTGATCTCTTGAAAGCACTCAACCGAATCAAGTAGATTTTAAGTGATTGCATTGAATGAAATTTACCAAAAAACAAAAAGGTAATGAAAAACTATAAGCACTTGATATCGTATCGGAAAGTGCAAGTTTTGTTGAAGTGTCTTTGAGGTGTAAATTGGTATTCAGTGATGGTTAATTATTTGGACAGAATAGGTAAACAAAATAAACGCAGATGAATTTAAAAAAGCTAACAGACTTACTTAAAACTTTTTTAAAAAAGTTTTTTAAAAATTTTTTTAAGTAAGTCTGTTAGCTTTTTTAAATTTATCTATAACACACGTTAAATTTTGATTCTCAAAACAAATGCAGTCGAGTAGTATTGTTTCTTATCCCTTTCTTTTAGGGCATTCTTTCGTTTCTCAAAATATATTATCTCAATCCCTAAAAAAATCCTTAAAATGATAAAATACCCTACACAGATAAAGAAAAAACTCTTAAAAATCTCAATTGTTCTTTATGTATTTTTGGGTGCTATTATATATAGTTTATTCACAAAATTCTTTTTTAATTATGAATGTTTGAAGTTAAATATGGTACAGATTTATTTTATTAATTGTTTTTTTTTTTTGTTTTGTTTTTTTGGAGGATATTTTCAATTTGGCAATTTAAAAAGTAATAATTTTGCTAGTAAACTGATTGTTAATAGTTTACACATTAATTATTCTTTTGTGCTGTTATAACTTTCATTACCCTCAAACATTATCTATCTTTGTCATAACATTGCCAGAATTAATTTCATTTTCATATATTAGCCCTCTCATTCTTTGAACTAAATTATTAGTTTTGGCCAATGCAAATAATTGGCTGTTACAGTAGTGTTTGATGCTTTGTCGTTTTCTAACCTCTTTAATGTTGAGACTACATTGTGTTGTGTTGTCAAAAATGGCTAGCAGTGGTTGTATAAACTTTCCGATAACTTTTGTTACATTTGTCGTGAGTTTGTGATGAAGAAACACCAAAGAAACATGACAGATTTGATTAGAAAAGTTTACCAGCCGAGAGATCAAGCTGTAACCACGGGTTCCATTTTTGTTTTGTTTGGAGCATCTGAGGAAGTAGTCCAAAGGTAAAAAGAAAGCCTTCAGATTGTCCCAGTGATGTGAGGGAGTAAAAAAAAATCACGGTGATGTTTTTGCTGCTGTTTTTGCGCTCCTGATATTAAAGGCTTTATCTCCAAGAATAAGAAAGTTATTTTATTTTGGAGCTTTTCGTCAGCTCTACGACTTGTGCCTGACGGTGATTCCAGTCCCTCTTCCTCCAGAAGCATTGGAAGATCCATCCGATTAATATAATAAGATGTTGATGATCAGGTTAATTTCAGTGTGATGAAGAAAATGAAGATACTTGGTTTACCTTCTGAAAATCCAGAAATATCGCATTTGAGCAAAAGCAACAGGAGCAGCTTCACAGGCAAAAGAGAAAAGCACTCGACAGCCTCTGAATAAGTTGATGACGTATAAAGTCATATATTAAAACTATCTGGAAGTACAATTAGTATTTGCCATAAAACACGTTTTATTTCATCCTTTTTTACTATTAATTTCAATAGGCAACATAAACCCAGTTAAAAATAGCAATGTTATGAGAAAAAAAATTGTGTATGATGAAGGAAAACTCAGGTCATTTTAAGATTCTGCATTCCAAAAACTGTAAATTCAGCGTAAATTAAAAAAAAAAAAAGCAGATCTGTAACTTCAGATAAGCTTATTTTATAACTTATTTTCCTCAAAAAGTGAGGCTTTCACTCAGTGTGTGTATGTTCCCTAATAACTTTTCAATCATTGAATTCATCATCTTGAAACTTAGTATACATATTTAAGTTCGATGTAACTTTTATGTTTAATATCTTTTACAAATGAAATCTTGTCGAAAAATTAACACGAGAAGGCATGAGGATCATCTGAGCACTGAATTTCTATCCTATTTCTATGAATATTTCATTCTGTTAAACAATAGTAATTAATCCTTAATTCATTATTTTGAGCTTGTTAAGATTAGAAGTAATCTGATTTAGACACTTCAAGTAAAAACAATGAGGATTAAATAATTTTTGTCAGAAAAAGAAAAATTTGAACTGTTCTTTTTCAACAGATAATAATTAAATACAGAATAAATACAGGCTTTCAGTTTTCATCGTTCTCTGAATTAAAAAAAATACAAAATAAAGAAATTTTAAGAAAAAAAACATTTTAAGGAATTAGGCTTAGTTCTTTCGAACTTCTTGTTAAGTTTAAAATGGCAACATTAATATATTATTTATGTAATCTGTTTTCTTGTATATCTAACAGTTTACGCAATTTTTAAGAATTACACAGGTCTAGGAATGTAAATTTCGTGATTGTTGGCTCAATCAACTCAAGTGACTTTGAATAATTTTGCTGAAGCTGAAAATAAACTGACTTTTTTTCTTATGGCGTTGGGGTTTTTAGCGAAAGACTAACAACGAATAATGACGATAGTTTTACACATGTTTTATTAAAATAGAAATATATTTTATATACTTTTATTAATGCAAACCTTAAAAATGTAATCAAATAGAAATAGGACAAATAATTCAGTTTCACTTTTGGAAAAGTCGTTCATTTCCTTGTAATCATTGCTTGTTGTATTCTTGTTCTTCCCTTCTTTATGAATTGCATAAACATGAGAATTCAATATTATAAAATCAGAACGTGATAGAAATTTTCTGTCATAGATTTTAGAATTAGCATGTTATAATTATAAAAAAAAAAAACTATTAAAATATTCGCTGCATGAATCGTTGCTGACTAGTGTTCTGCATGGTAGAATTATACACAATTTTTTAAAAAAATGTGTAGGCCTAATTTTTTTAAAGAATTTGATATTTTCTGCTTTGCTTATTTATGTCTTTACTTAAAAAAAAAATGTTTCGCACACCCAGAAAAGAACATACATATCACACACAGGTTAATGTTCTACTGCCTAATGGATGGATGCAATGTAGGGTAATTGAAACCACTTTTTTTTAATCAAAACTCAACAAAAGTAATGTAAACTTAGATTAAAACATTGTTTAATCTATTAGGTTTTAAGGCAACCATAATAAAATATCTGATTGAGCTTCAGCAAGAATTTCAGGCCTCTCGTTTTGTCAACTATTAATTCATAAATGATTCGAATGCAGTTACATTCCGTTAGCTTAGTTGAAGACATCATAAAAAAGAAGACATGATCCCAATAACCTTAGAGTTTCTTGCTACGACTTTTCATTGGAAAAACAAATCTTCAATGTCTTTATCAAAGCTCATATTCTGTTATAAATTTTTTGTTGATTAGTGATGTGGCATCGCGTACTGAATCAGTACAATATTTCAATTTGAAAACAACTTAAACCAATGATTAAACATGAATCTTACAGTAAGCCTTACTTTGTCAGAGACTAGTGTATTTACTAAAATGTTTTACTTTAAAGATTAGGAATGCTTAAAAGAAAATTGTAAAGTCTTCATCTCCATATTTAACAGTATCTGAGGATTTAGAATTAAAAATACTATCCCGAAATATATTCTTTAAAAATTTCATTTAAATCTAGAACAGTATTTTCAAGGCTTCAGATGGAAAAAAAAAATCTAAATATGATTTTTATTTTAATTTTTGTGCTTCGAGAATTTAGAAAGAGAAAAAAGTATCGGTAATTGATCAAAATAGAAATGCACCTACCTTTGTAAAAGAACTTGGGTTTGGGTTTTGGCGTTGGTTTGATTTTCTTGGACGACGTCAGTCTTGAATCCTTGGTGCTGACAATTGGTTTAGTTTTATGGTTGTTATTATTAGAAAGCAGTGCATGCAAAGTGTCTCCAATTATAGATATTAAAGGATCTTCAGTGGTTGGCCCTGAATGGATTTTCACTTTGACCTTCGTCGTTGGTTTCTTAGTTGTGGTTGTTGTGGGTCTCTTTGTAGTGATGGGTTTCTTTGTGGTTCTAGTGTCGTAGTGGGGTTGGTTAGGATCGTAGTAAGGTGGGTTGGGATAGTATGGTGCATTCGGATCGTAATAGGGCGGATTGTAGTTATCGGATGGATAGTTTCTGTTGTCAGGAGATCCTGGGTGAGGAGCATTTGGGGCGTAAGGAGCGTTCGGCACATTAGGGTAAGGTGCATTCGGGTACGGTGCATTCGGATATGGTGCATTCGGATAAGGTGCATTTGGCGCATTCGGGTATGGTGCATTCGGATACGGTGCGTTCGGCGCATTGGGAAAGGTGTCGGGCTCTGGTAGCGGTGCGCTGGGAGCATACGGATTCACAGGAGGCTCCGGTAATGGTGCGCTGGGGGCGTACGGATTATTGTTTTGTTTTGGTCTTAGATCCCAGTCGAGTGAAGGAGAATCAGGTAACTTCGGATATAATGCCGCTGGCTTTGAAGTCGTAGCTTCATCTTTGAAAAAATTATTAATTCCCCTTCTGACACGAGAGAGACTCAATTCTTCAGCATTTGCGTTTATCGCCACCAACAAAAACAAAAATGAAATCCCGTTTAGCGTGAGCATTGCGGATCAGTGAATGGGAAAATAGCAACAAAATATTAGATGAATAGCGTGATGCTATTTATTTCATAAAGCAAAGGAAGTAATGGTCTCCTTCCTCACTTCCTGTTGGTTCAGCAACGGCTATTTGTTGATATTTTAATGTATCAACAAGAAAAGAATCTTAGTAAATTCAAGGACAAAGTGATAACGATTCGTTTTCTTGTGGGGTAACGAGAAATTGAGAGAGGAGTCTTTTTAAGAACTTTAGAATTAACAATGCTGCGTAAGAATTTATTAGAGACCTTTTTTTTTCTAAAATAATTATATTTTCAGCAAAAAAAATATATTACAAGTATTTCTTTTTTCATTTAAGAAGTTTGAAAAATACAAGACAAGGATTAAATTAGTAGAAAATATTCTTTTCAGTGTTCGAATATGTATGTAACTCAGTTAAGTATAAAAAACTTCAATTAAAATTAGAATTCAACAAAGACTACTGTTAATGCATTTTCATTTACCAATTAGGCCTATATTCTTTAAAATTCTATTTATTATTTTCATTACTGACAAATTTAGAATACGAAGTTCGATTAAATAAAAAGATGTGGCGGGGTATTGGTGATGTCCCATAGACCATCTTTCTGGAGCGTTATCCTAATTTGCATTTTCCACCTATTGTAGTTGTCGCCACTGAACCTTAAAATGTTGCTAGCCATAATGATATCAATAATAACACTAGTTCTATCTTCACAAATTTCCTAATAATAATACTTTTAAACTAGCTTGCTAGATTAAGACTAAAAGTATTTGCGCAGTGGCAGTAACGTGCGTCCTGGTCCATAACCCTCTGTGGTTGAAATTTAAAATGTTCAGATAATTGTTTTAAAGGAATTACTTAATCCCTGAATACTTTACTTATAAATAAATAAATACAATTAGTCTTGGATTCTGAAAAAACAAAACAGATTTAATTCACTGTAAAAGGTTCTTGTACATTTATTTCTTTATTCCTCAAAGATTACTTTCATCTCTGTTGATATAGCACTCGTAAAGTTCACTAAATAACTGGGCTCTATTTAATTTATCATAGTTCACTCGTTAAGTATTACTTCGCAAAAGTTCTTTACTTGGCTAACTTTATATCTTAACGCAGTATACAGTAGACTACCTTTACTTTAAAAGTAGAAAAGAATAGCTACTTGATTCTTAAATTGAAAGTTCTTGAAAACACAATTTAACCTTTGAACTTTAAACCGTTGAAGACTTGTTTCTTTATACTTGTTCTTCAAAACTCTGGTTATAAAAGGAAAAAATGTAACTTACGATCTTTCCTGATATAAGTCTTGGCATCTCTTATCGACTTGAAAGTCCTGAAAAGATTCGATGATAATCCTAAATGATATACGTAATTCCGTAAATAAAACGTCCATTAGAATCGCTAATTCCAATCTAAGTTTGGTCGCCAGGCAACGGATGATTCCCTGTAAAATAGTCATAATAGAATTAGTATTCTTTAATCATTCAGAAGTAGAATCCTTTAATCGAAGAGGTTCGTATTAAGCAATGTGTTCATTCTCCTTTAATTGCATTAATACAGAATATACTTACTAACTCCCTGAGTTTCATCATCTTCAGGATTTGAGATCGCCATTTTTAAGTCGTCTTCAACCTAACAGGAACGAACTGAAAAGACCCATAACACAACAAGCGACCGCGTACATGAATGTCTTTGTTGTCATAACAAGTAATCGTGAATTTGAATAGATTTCTTTAGCACTTAGCATTTGATTGTTCTGTAACAGTCACTTTCTCGTAGAACACATGTTCAATATAATTATTGAAAGCTTATTAAATTACAGCACAAAAGAACTCAATAAATTCCAAACAGTTATTTTGTATTATGTACTACTTTAAATTATAGATAAGTTATAGAAAAAATAATGTAGGGAAAAAGCAGAATGACATTCAGCGAATTCGTGGGACACTATACTAGGCAACAAGAAAATTAGTTATGGAAATAGTTTAGAGATGATACTAAATGTTGATTTATTGTCATTCTGCCATTTGTTTCTCTCTCTCTGTTTTTGTTTTTTTTTTTTTTTTTGTTTTTGTTTTTTTTTTGTTTTTTTTTTTTAATATGAATTATCGAATAAAACGTTCAATATGTTTTGGGCAAATCGAAGTTAAAAAGCAAATCCAGTTATGCTCTACCTGAAAACGAAAGGACTTCATTGCCGTTGACATTGAAAAAACAATTTGAAAATTATGATGTCCAATCTTAACCCCTTGTGGGATTTGCAATGTTTTTTTCCGCAACAATTGCCAAAGCACTATTTTTTAACCAGTGTACCTAAGCAATCTTTAGACTTTCCCCAAATAATTTAGACACTTTAGACACTCAAAAAAATATATTTTCTAAAACCTTACTAATTACATTTATTTTTTATCTCAAAATTACTTATAATAAATAATTTTGTTAATAACTGGTTTCCATTAATTAAGGATAAACAGAAAAATCACGATTATTAAAAAAAATATGATTAATTTTAGTGAAAGTTAGTGAAAATCTATAAAATACTGTATGTTAGGTATGTCTGTTAGATAAAGCATTTGTATGAAACACTGATTTGTTTCAACAATGATCAGAACCAAAAATAAGGTGTCCAAATTAAATAGTCAAAATATCTCAATGTGGGGTTTGATCAACAGGTTTACAGGTTTACAGTTATGTTTTGTGCACCTTGTGTTTGTGCTGTTGATGATGGTGTCTGGGAGGACACTAGGTTACAACGATCATTGTTCTGTTCATAGACGAAATTTGGGGGTGCGGGGAGCAAGGGTAGAGGAGGGTTGAAAAAAAAATAAATATTATTATAAGTCGTCAAGCATTATTCACTTTTAACTAACAAATTTCTCATGAATTAAATTATTTACAAGTTACCTTCAGTGCAAATTTAAAATACTTTAAGGTTTGCGAGTGATTAGATTTTTTGTCCCTAATTGAGAAGTTTGCCCCCCCCCCCCCAATCAAAATGCTAAAATTCCGCTTATGGTTCTGATAAAGCTCTTCTAAGCTTGTCTAAGTCTTGGAGAAGTGGGTGGGTGAGGACAACAACGCGTCTTCTGAGAGCATCGTAGACAGGCTCGATAGATTAAAGTCAAGAGACATGGCTGGCCAATTCATATGTGGGTGAATCTACAGAAAACCTGCAATTTCAGTCAAAAATTTTTGAGATTTTAAATTACAAGATTTCCTTTTCAAAAAAATTGAGATGATTGCTTTTGATGTTCTTACATCCATGATATATGTGGTTCAAGTCAACGCATTTTGGTTATTTAAAAAAAAAAAAAAAAAAAAAAATTAAAAAATGATGGTAGGCTATGTCCACAGAAGTGACTTGTGCTGATAACGATGTCGAATTTTAATATAAATTATATTCGAAATAGTGAATTTACGTGGTAAAAACTATGAAATAAATAAATAGAAGATTATAATTTATGAATTAAAAGAACTTTTTATCAAAAGAGGAAATCATGTACAATAAAAATGAATCAGACTGTCAATCTTAAACGTCTATAAAAATGTAAATATATAATTACATATATCATATATTACATTATATATATTTATGTAATTATAAATATCCTTATTGGCATTTAACAAAGACTGGACGTGAAAGACAAGTCTTCGTGAAAAACATAGTAGCCGCTATTGTTGATGATCATCACTTCCATGGACCCCAAATGTCCAGGGAAGTGATGTCCACGGAAGTGACGAATACTTATGTTTCTTGACCCATGTGCTCTTCATTTTGAGGTTAGGAACACGTGTCATTCAGAAAATTAAGTTTACCATATTTCAATTATCATGCCTAGAAATAATCGTTTTTCCACAGAAAAATTAGGTTCTAAACAAGACCACAGAAGTGATGGGATGAGCTGTGCAAATTACGAAAAATGAATAAAAAGGTAATATTTTCCTGACAAATGTGCGACTCAGGCGAATAAAATCACTTCCCGATCCAAAATCGCCGTGTAAACTTTTGTTTTTAAGTGAAATGGAAGACAACTAGCACATCGGGTGGATTTTTTAGAAAGTTTAGGAATGTCCACAAAAGCGATGGCTAAACCTTGTGACAAGTCTTAAGGTTGCAAAAAATTTTTACTGATAATTCGAAAAAAATTTTCACTCAATATTATGTTAAATTTATGTATTTTCTGATTTCACAATATATATATTATTTGAAAACTATTAAAAAATAAAGCAGTTTGGATCTTTAGGAGCTAACCAACTGTATAGATTGTGACAGTCCACGGAAGTGACGAATCACCTTCTGTGGACAACTTTTCTTTTGGAAATTCCATAAAATTTAAAAAAAAAAATTATACTAAACTATAGTATATTTTGTACTTCAATGTGTGATTTTGAAAAATGACAAATATTTTCAATCATTTTCAATTTATTGCTCTGTGACACGAATTACAGGTTTTCCGTAGATTCACCCATGTACAATGGTCTTGAAAATTTTGATCTATAAACATAGTTAAGTGTGGAGTGCATTATCGTTTTGTAAGAGAAATGTATCGCCTATTTGTAGCTGTGTAAGGGAGAATAGAATCCAGGATATCATCCTAACATTCACATTTCGTCATAGAAGTTCATACAGGTGGGTGCGTCCACCTAACAAGATCACCCCAAACCATCACGTTACCTTCACCATTAGTGACACGGATGTTAGGGAGATGATAGCGTGTCCCTCGTTCTCTCCAAATCAGAGCCCATCTGCAATCTGGAATCATCAGTGAATAAAACTGGCAATAGATGAGTTATTTGGACTTGATTTTCAGTTCAAAGAACACGAAGTCTTGCCTATTTCAAACGTTCCCGTCTCTTACGGAAAATAAGGCACGCGACTAACACAAAAGATCTTCGGGAAGCCTCCTGCGCACAATGGAAGCACAGAATCTAAAGCTTCAGCACAAGCAGATGGCAGCTATATCGAGTGGCAGTATTGTTCCTTCGGGCACATAATCGAAAATAGCGGTCATAATCAGAAATTATAGTCTTACGTCTTCCTTCGCAGAACCTTTGGGAAGCTAATTGCGTATGTTTGAGGAACCCTAAAATGACAGTCAACCATCTTTTAGTTGCACCTGATTTTGGCCTTCGACAGATCTTCATCTGCTAATGTCTCGAAGCCATTGTAACGCATCCGTTACCTCTAATTCCTTTCTTCACAATCTTAAAACGAATTGACGAATATCTTCCAAACAGACCCTTTTATGCTGAGACTCATTTGTACACGACGTCCTAACTACATTTCCACGCCATAATTCAAGTTTCATGCGAAAATTTTCACAAAATCGCGATTATTCTGTTCATTTACCGGAAACCAGCGTAAATATCATCAATGCAAAGCGGTAATTGCATATACTGAAAGTGTATTCCAAGTTTGCACTACAATAATTAATTCATGTAAAAGTATCTCATTGATCTGTTTATACATGCATCATTATAAAATTACATCATTCACAAATAATTTCTACTTAAAACCAAATTTAATTTTATTTGATAAGTGTCTACGAAATAATGTTTGCTTCAAAAGAATGTATAAAATAAAATTCAAAATATCTTTGCGTTTGTTTGAAATATTCTACTATTTATTTTTACGAAATTGTTCCATTATTTAACGAAGGATGAAAACCATTCCAACAAGAAGAAAAAGGAAGTAATGTAAACATTATGTAAAGGGCTTTAGCAACATCGTTGTTCTGTGATTACTCAGTTCCATCACGAATGATAATTCAGAAACTTCAATAGTAATGAAAATGATGAAAAAAGAACAGACATAAGTTTCACAAAAACATATAAGAAAATTAAATTTTTTTTAAAGATATATATATATAAATAAATTTGTACATATAAAACTTATAAATTAAATTAAATTATTTATTTTGTACAATATAAAGCATACATTTTCAAGCTAAAATAATTTTGTATTGTTATCAAATTTAGTATGAAATTATTATTCGAAATTATTAAATTTAATTTCGTTTTTTAAATAAACTTAAAAAAAATAACCAATGAAAGAATGGTAAAACAAATAAGGAAACTTGTTTTCCGGAGAACAAAGGATAATTATATGTTTATTAGAATCAAATGTTTACCATGAAAGTTTGCTTAATTAGTGAGTTATGCAAAACTTTTTATGAATTTTACAAATGAGCATTGGTTCTCAATCGGTGGTACGGTTAAAATCTGTAAGGGGCACTCGTTTAACTACCAAAAAGTATACAAAATTATATTGATACATGCTAGAATTTAATTGTGACAAAAGTTCTTGAGTAACTTATTCGTAATTAAACTTAACAGTTAAACTTTGACTAATATAACACATGTTAATAAAACTAAAGTGTTTTTGTTAGGGATACGCATAGTTAATGATACACAAAAAGGGATACGTGGGTTGAAAAAGGTTGAGAACCCCTGCGCAAGAGAATGAGAACATGTAAAAAATTTCATTTTAAATAAGTTTTTTTTTCCCCATCTACTTACCCCTTTCTTTGAAAATCCCAATATTGAAATGAGTTAACATACTTAAAAAGTAAATTGATAGAAATTTTAATTCAGAAATCATTTAAATTAATAAAATAACAAAACAACCCTTACATATAAAATATCTCAAACACGATGTCTTCAATCATCTAAGCGATCCGGTTCTAAGTTCTAAAATGTAATGAAATGATTCATTAAATAATACTTTTTTCAAAATGATTTCAACTGTTAATTGCTGTAATTCAAAATATCTTCTATCTTTCTGCTTTTCTTAATAAACTTTAATGGCCGAGTGCACCAATCCTCAATTAACTTTGATGGCTGCAGTGTGGACGTAGCTAAAATTAGAAAATTTATTCAGAAACTTGATAAATTTCTTTGTAAGTATGTTTGTTTCCTTTCACACAATTTTAAAACAAAGGCTAAAATTTTTCTGGAGCAGCACCCCCACTAATTTTAGCTACGTCCACAATGCAGCCATCAAAGTTAATTGAGGACTGGTGCACTCGGCCATAAGTCTTTCTCGAATTTTGTTATCAATTAATTGATTTCAACTTGAAGTCTTCCTTTCCAGTGTTAAATATTTTAGAAACTTAAGAATTTTAATAAGTTTATTAATCCTATTAAATTTCTATCAGTTTTAATCAATTAGAAGTAAATTAACATTTTTTTTTGTTTTTAACAAATTTAAAAAAAATAAAAATTAAATGATTGGATATATTTATGTTTGGTTATTTCAGAATTGTCTAAATACAATAATTGCAATTAAAATAATCAGCTGAAATAAATTTTATTAAAGTTAAAAGCTTTTTACTTTATAAAAATTTATAATAAAAAAATTGAAAGAAGTTTGTTCAGATTCTTTCAACAAAACGGCAAACAAACCTTTAGCTTTAGGACGTATTCTAAAATTTAAGATATAAATAATAAAAAGTTGAATTCAGGATACTTTTCAACATCAGTCATAATTTTATACAAAACCAATTCAATAGTAAATATTCATCCAGTTAAAATCTTACAACTTTTTTTGAAATTTTCGTACTTGTATTATTTTTTAAAATTAATGTAATTACTAATTAATATGAAAAAATGTAAAATATCTATATAAATTATAATCTATTATTAATTTTCTTATTTTGAAAGGAAAATAAGTATTAGCTTTTTTTAAAAACAAACAAACAAACACACTTATTTTAGTCTTCTATTAACATTTAACCCTTAATAGAAGACAGAATAATAATTTAAGAACAAATTACACTAGACTCTATTTTTACTTTTAAAGATACCTGCAAACACTGGTTTAGTTAATTCACGCATTACTCGATTATTCAACTGATGTAACACAAATTAACAATAAAGTCACATCAAAATGAATAAATTATAAAGAATAATGGATTGAAATCCCCAGTAACTATACTCTGTATTTCTGAAGAATTTGAATAAATTAATAAAAACGATTTAGGGTTTTAAATAACTTCTTTAATACCAAAAACTCCATAAACTTCACAGACGATATTTCGAAGGTCTAACCGGCCTTCTTTTTCAAGCCTTCTACCGTAACGGGAAGAGAGAACCATCTCCTTCCTTCCCAACTAAAAAAAAAAAAAAATAGTTACGAGGAAATTGTTTGTTTGTTTGTTAGTAACGAATTAGGGTTGTAGACGAAGCACCTCTCATACAAAGGATTATTATTAAAAGAAATAACAAAACCTGTTCTAGGTTCACATTTACATTCTAACGGCTCAAAGTATGTTCTAGAAACTTTTCTTTGTCTTCCAAATCTCGCGTTTATACAGATTTTTTTTTTTTTACTTCTTAAATTAATAGATGTTTATTTGAAATTTGGTTTACTTTTCTGCTGGAAACAAATTGAAAAAAAAAAAAAAAAAAAAACCACATTATTTTTCAAGCAATATTTAATTTATTTACTTCGTTTTTGCTTTTGTTGTATTTCTAATGTCAGATTATGCTGGAAAATAGAATCTAACATTACTCTGCAAAATATTGAAGCATCCTGAAGACCTGAAAGGAAAGGACCAGTGACTCCTCATAAAATAATATCATTTATTTAAACAATTCAGGCGACTGCAAACCTTTTCTATATTTCTTTTACTAATGCATCTACAATTCAGAAAATTTAAATATGTGGAGCATATGGGATTTATATTTTCTTGTTTTTAATTTTCAAGTATTCTGTAATTAATTAAATTAAAATTCAAAAATTGTTAATTTTATTAAAATCTATTTCTATAAAAATGCTTTAAAGCGAATTTATTTTTGGAAACAAACATCATCAAGTGAATTTGTATGATATTTAGAAAGCCTTTAATGAAAATGTTTTTTATTATAATTATTTGATAGCTCGTAAAAAAAAAAAAAATTTAATCTTAAACCATTTTTAATAAATACAATTTTTAATTTAAAAAAAATACAAATCATTATTTTACGAATTGTTTTTCATTTCAGGTTTTAGTCAAGTTTTTTTAAGTTGAAATACCTCGGAAACCTCCTAAAAATTTACTGTTTTTGAATCTATATTAATAAAATATTTTATTTCTCTGTCTGTCTGTCTTTCTGTGTGTCTGTCCGGCGCAATTTTCTGAGAGAATGGAAAATAGAAATAATTTTTAAAATGAAACATCCGCGACAGGAATCGAACCTGCAACCTTCTGATCCGAAGTCAGATACCTTATCCAGTAGGCCATAGAGACTACAA
>JAFIDM010012231.1:149952592-150004990 GCA_023159025.1 Thereuonema tuberculata
TGTGTGTGTGTGTGTGTGTGTGTGTGTTTTTTTTTACTAATTAAAAAATTGTTTTCCGTTACATAAGGGAGGCTTCCGGAGCGAAGCGACGGGTAGCCGACTAGTTTTCATTTAATTAATTACAGAATATGTTGAAAATTAAAAACAAGAAAATCCCAGATGCTTCACAAGTTCATATTTATTTTCAGAATTTTAGGTGATATTGGAAAAAGAAATATATAAAAGAAAATAATAAAAGGTTTGCAGACCTTAAGGGAAAGGTAAAAAGCTTAGGTAATTGAAAACCTAATACTAGATGACGCTACAAGCAATGACGTCACGTCGTTATTCTCCCCCTTTCTTTTTCCTAAACATTCTCCCCTTCACATTCCTATCCTACTGTAATTTCTTAATAACTCTGCTCTCCGTCTTCACCTCTTTACTTAAGGGAATCTGAGACTTAATCCTCAACATTTTAATTCAAATTAATTCCTCGTGATTCAAATCTTCGCAAATTCATTAGTAAATTTAAGAAAAAAAAATAGACGGAATAATGAAACTTGACATATTCTTTATTTCTTTGTTTATCAATAAATACAACGCTTGAATGATAAAAAAAAAATAATTTAAAAACCCATTTTAATTAACAATTAATAATGCTAAATCTCTCTTACACTATTATATATAATAATAATATTATACATAGTGTATTTATTGTGCTTCTTGTGGATTCACTTTCCTTTTTCATTTAAGCCTAATACTCTCTTCTTAAAGCTCTTAAGTAGGTGAATGTAACTGATGAGCATTAAGAACAGCTGAAAAGACCATCCTCACGTTTCATCCTTCAGTGAATCAATAAATTTATTATTTTTTTTTGTTTGCTTAACGTCTCAAAAATTCGTTTTGTTTATTCTCATTCGTTTCACTTCTAATGTGAAGCTGATGAAACGAAGCAAAGGAATTCTTTGTTACTCGGGGAGTTTCGGAAATGCTTTTCAGAGAAAACATTAAAAATAAAGAACTGCGTTTTATCCAACTTACATTAAACCATAGTCGGAAGATGCTGCAGAAATTTTTTTCCAGGAGTGGCAGGAAAGAGAGGAATTTTTAAAATTAACAATAAATTATATATGTATAAATTATATAAATTTAATATTTTATTTTGCTAGTTCGCTTAAGAAAAAAACTCAGATGGATTATATTAAAATTGCAAAATCCGGGGGATTCCTTATCTTCCTTGTTCGGTGCTCGGCTTCCCTGCCACCTACACTCAACTCACACACACACACGCACAGCCTACCTTCTTTATTGTTCAGTGCCAGCACCAAAGACGAAATGCTGAGTTCAAAGACAGGTTCGATTTAAAAAGCATCATTATCAGACCATTGTAAAAGTTTCATGATTATAGCTTTCGTAGGATCAGCAAACAACAAACAAACACATTTCCTACAATGTGTCATTTATAAATTGAACAGAAAGCACACTTGGAGTGGCTACTGATTACTCGGTCTCCTCTGCATGTAGTCATTAATGTGTAAGTATCTCACAGCTAAGATACTCGTATAAATAAATAAGTACTGATTTAGGGCTATTTTCTCTGCCTTCTTAACTTTCTCTTTTTTCCCCCCATAGTTTCCAATTAACAAAGCTAAATTAGGAAACTAATTTATTTGAGAATTTTAAAATCTTCAGTAATATATAAATAAAAATGAATGAAACAACAATGCATTAACAAAATGTTTATTACATTTACAAATATATTAACAGAAAATAAAGAAAACCTTGCCTTTATTTTCAAGCACACTCTGTACAATTTAAAGGTCAAATTACGTTGTATTTCCTGAGGAACTTAATTTATCTGATTGAATGACAAAGGTTAACAACAATTTTTAAATGAAATTTCTTTTCTTAATTTATTAACGATGTAAATATAAAATAAACCAATATTTTATTATTTATCATTATTAATTACTATCATTATTAATAGGTTAAATTCGGTCTATTAAATCTAGAATTTTCCAGATAAAATTATAATGAAGTCTCTGCCTTGCGTCTTAATTAGATAATTAATAAATATTTGTAGAATCTAAAATAAAGTGTTATCATTATAAAACTTAATAATACTTAAATGAATATATTTAAAAATGTATGAAAAAAATATTAAGTTTTTTTAAAAGCAAAAATGATGGAAGTCAAAATTTTAACAAAGTAGCTTATTAAAATTCATTAATTGTACATAGAAGTTAAAGTCCAAGATGTAACAGTCCAAGAAAAACCTTTGACTGGATTTAATTAAAATCCAGATAATTCGTTTTCCTTTTGTTCTTGTATTTTTATATTTACAAGATTAGAGACTAAGGACATGTAAATATTCATTGGAAATTAACTTCCAAACGTACAGCACCTACCAATAGGAATTCTTTAAAAAGAAGTTAACAGAGACACAATATAGGAAACTCACACTGCAATAACAAAATCTTTTTGAAGTTGGAAAAATAGAATTTGAAAAAAATAAATCTCTTTGTGCTAGCTAGCAAGTAGATTGCATTTCCGAAACCTCAACAAAACTAGCTTTCGCCAATTATAAATATGTCCAGAAGATAACAGATTACTTATTTTCTTTTAAATGAAGAGATATCGGCTTCATAAAAGCATCCTGTAATAAAAAAATAATTATTTTGTCTGTGAACAATATAAAAAGAGACGGACCACCAAGGTTTGTTGAATTTCTAATAAAAAGTTTGGCATTCAGAAAGTTCTCCTTCCGATAATGTCTAAACGACAGAAGGATTACCGATCTAAACCCACTTCTACTATCAGCAGATGATTTGCCAGTTGTCATGCAATCGTAAAGAGACCAAAAGTCGAGAGAAGGGAGAGAGAATCGTTGCTGATAAATATGTGGCCGTGTAGCGTGTGGTTTGCCCACACATGAGCATTGTGTACATTAAACACTCCTTCATGTGTAAACAATGCTTTATCTGTGAAGAGCACCGGCTGCACCGCACTCTGCTGCATAAGCCAGCGGTAAAAGTATATCGCCGAGGATAATTCTCTGTAAATGGAATGGGTATAATTGATCCTGGTGCAAAATTCTTCATATGGTGGTTTGGCTCACATCAATGCTACGTGCAACAGCTCTGGTGCTTGTGTCGGAACGTTCCTCAAGTTGCCGCAGAAAGTAAATGGTTTGTTAAACGGACCTACATGGTTTGTTTATTGTGCTCTATCATTTCTTAAAGTTTGTGCTATGAATTCAGAATCACCCTGTATTATAAAACGGCTCCAAATTCATTGGATTCACTTCAAATGTTCGAGAATGTTCAAGACAGGAACTCTGAAGGAAGGACGGTTTAAATTCAATAAATTTAAACAAGTGACAATTTTTGCTTCAATCAGGACAAAGAAACAATAGTTACACGAAGCTTAATACGATTAAGAAATTCAGTTAATTGCAGGAATTTCATTCTGTGAGAAACGACATTAAATGGCAGAGACGACATTAAATGCCGAGTTAAAGTTCCAAAAGCAAAAGCAAAATTAACATAAATATCGATGAAATTTCAAAAATTAAAATATCTTCAATTCAAACCATTGAGGAGTGAGTTTGTTCAGTGCTAAGAATTACTTGAATTAATATACATTTGATAAATGGCAATGCATATCAAAATGAGTAAAAAAAAATGAAATATCTTTCTATTCCTTATTGACAGATCTGTAACCTCTAAGCTGAGCAGTTACAGCTAACTCGAATTAGATTCTTGCTGAGGTATTTAAAGATTCTGAAAAGGTTCATGACATTTGTAGAATGGAAAGCGCCAACAGTCCCTAAAACAGATCGTTAAAGGAATTAAAGAACGAAAATGACTTTAAAAGCTAATTTGTGATAATAAATAAGTTTATTGTAATTATTTGAAAAAGGACTGAAAATAGGAATATTTACAAAAAAAAACCAGTTTAAGCATTCCATAATGAAACAGCTTCATTAAATGTATAAAAATTGATGAAATTGTAAGTAAAATACTTTTAAAAACAATTGAATACAGAAATACAGTATTTAAAAAAAAGCTCATTAATGAAAAAACTTAGTTTTGCAATTCTATCAAAAGTATTAAAATTATTCAATTACAACATTAGCATTTTGTAAATAAATATTAATGACAAAATTCAACATACATATAAGTC
This sequence comes from Thereuonema tuberculata, assembly GCA_023159025.1. Taxonomy (NCBI): domain Eukaryota; kingdom Metazoa; phylum Arthropoda; class Chilopoda; order Scutigeromorpha; family Scutigeridae; genus Thereuonema; species Thereuonema tuberculata. Next base: position 149,956,757 of record JAFIDM010012231.1, read on the forward strand.
CAACAAAATTTGGAAGATAGAAATAGATAGTAGTAGTATTACGGAAAATTCAAATATATATTCATTATTTTACAAAGAAACGCTTACCTAAACACTTAGTTAATAACGATTCAAAGAGACCCGTGGTTTTGTTTTAAGATAATTTCAGATTTACTTGGCATTTTTTTCTCTGGGCGCGGATGCACACAACTTTCAGTGTAAAACACTGCGGACGCCGAATGGTAATCGTTACTGCCTTCTCGTAATTTCATTATCCAATTGTCAGCCTTTATTAAAGGAAAGAAACAATTGGTTTAAAAAGTAAATATAATTAAAAAAATTAGAAATACGCCATAGTACAGGTAAGCTTTCGAAGACTACACAGCATACTTGTCAATCGATTAATTAAAAAATAGCCAATTATACAAACAGAAATTGGAGTCCAGATCAATAAAATTGATTGTTACAGGAAATGGTGTAGATGGTCTGTATGGTTTATGAATTTCACCACCAGAGGGATGCAACAAGTAACCATCAACCAATAACCCGACGGTACTCTGAAGTCTTCCACTACACAGAACTTTGATTGAACCATCTACACCATTTCCTGTAACATTCAATTTCATTGATCTGGACTCCAATTTCTGTTTGTGTAATTTGGTTACTTTTTAATTAATCGATTGACAAGGAAGCCATGTAGGCTTCGAAAGCTTACCTGTACAGTAGTATTTTTTTAATGTTTTTAATTACACTTGCTTTATAAACCAATTGTGTGTTCGACATTAATTGTCTATTACATCATTTTAATTATATCTTAGGCGCACGTTAAAATTTTAAATTAATTATTTCATTAAAGCAAGGGGATTTAATTATTACGACCGTGAGAATTAGTTTCTGGTGGTTCCAGAATTGTGTGAATCTCTTCCCAAATTTCCAAACGCCCTCATTTCAAAAATCGTTGCCAATGATCTTCAAATTCAAAGCTCCTCTTGTGTGATTAACTGTGCAAGGTAAATCTGTAATTTTATTAAGAAAGCGAAATACAAATTTCAATGGTTTTCCAAGAACACTTTGCTAACGAAGTGCTTTGAAATCATTATATTTGAAAATAACAAATATATATTCCAAGAAACGGTTTGTATAATACTTTTTTATTTTTATTTTTTTATTTTTTTTTGGAAAAATAAAAATAAAAAAAAAATATTGAATGTATGTTTATCTTCAGTCTTGGTTTTCGTCCTTTTTTTTTTAAGGAAAAATATTAGCTTAAACCTCTCTTTCAGTAATAAAAAATTAAATAGATTTTTATCTTAATTAACAACACTTCTCTTGTTCTGCTGATTGCATATATCCTGATTATCTGCATCGTCATCGTCCAGCTGAGAAATATCAAACTCATGTCCAACTTGGACACCATTTCCATCGACGCAGTAACACAAGGACCCAAAACACTGGATTTCATTGTAGTTACCCAGTTTATCACATTCTACATTGACTGATCGACCGGCTTTCAACTGGAAGTCTTGTTCTCTTGCACAATCTATATTTAAAACATAAAAAAGAAGGGCATGGAATTCAGATTCTTGAATTAATTTGCTTTTCACAGTATTTGATAAAAATATAAAAAGAAAAAAGCATTATGAAAGCTTGTGATCTTTTCACCTAACGCGCATAAACAATGAAAAAGGACGGGGGAGATAGAACATGGAAAGAAGGGTTGTGAAAATATATATCATCGTAGAAGTGACGAAACAAAGTAGAAGAGGAAGCAGTAGAAGAGGCAGTTTTAGGTTCTAAACAAGTGAGGCCCTAACAACTGAGAATTTTTAAATTGAGAAAATCAGAGTTTTTAGTGTAACTTCCATGTTCTGTTTAACCTTTGAGTTCTTTCACTTTGGATAAAAGTTTCTGACAATACCAGAAAGTAGTTGGCATACGAATATCAGCCTATGTAGGTTCAAATAATAATAATAATAATAATAATAATAATAATAATAAAAAACTGGATTAAAAGAAGTAGTAAATTTTTAATGGATCCTAAACAACTTACACCTCCGTCTTAAATTTCAGCTTCCTAGGATATGTAGTTTTTTAATTATGTTGACCACAGACAGACGAATATTTCGATTTAAAATTGCTTTAAATTAAAGTTTTTTAACTTTTTTTTTTTTTTTTTTGTTTTGTCGTCTGTACAGTATTTTAAATAGAATAATAAATTAAGTAGCATGTTAAATTAAATCTAGTTCCCATGTGATGATAGGCATGGAGATATAAAAAGAGAGAGTTTAACTCCCCAATATCATTACAAGGAGGCCAATATTCAGATCTGGTCCAAGGAATTTACTCTTGAAATAACTTTTAGTCGTTTTTAATGAAATATGTTCAGATAGAAACCACTGATTATTAAAAAAACAAAAACAAAAACAAAAAAACGCTGTAGAGTTCGGAAAATATGTTTAACAAGGGCAAATATTAAATTGGCCAGTTACTCTATCTTGAATATAAATTACACAGTTAGTATTACTTTTATTTATTTATATAACTGCAATCTTGGGTATCCAAACAAAGGACAGCAAGAAGAAAAGAGAATGAAAATTTATCAGTGTAAATTTCTTAATGCATTACCTTATTCTTTACGGAACACTTATTCTAATCATAAGTTATCATGAAGTCCCTTTTGGAAATTTACTGCATTTCCTACTTATATACACTGCTACGTAGATTATGCCTTAAACATCTCTATTTGATTTTATTGTCATTGGCATGAAGGGATGTTGGATACTTTAGTGAGTCTGGCCGATACAGCTAAATCATGGGAACTGAATTCTGAATTGTTTCACAAGATGACGTTTAATCATCCAACCATCGTGACACACAGCAAACAAATTCCATTTCAGTGTAACGGATAAGCTTTTCCTCCCCAACCCTCTACCTTTTAGGCTTAAAAATCTTGGAGTAAAACTCAAATCCCAAACCAACTTCATTAAATTTTCTTTAAATTTAGTCAACTCTCGATAACTCGTACTAAAGGGGCTGGGGATGTATTGATTTGCGAAAAGCCCGTCTTATCGAGGGACTAAGGAAGTTGTGCCTAAGGAATAAAAACTGATACTTTATCTAAAGTAATATTATATTTTAATGTGGCGAGCTAAACAATACATATTAGACTATAAGACACATGCACAAATAACACAGCTAGTACTGGAATGGGAAAGGCTGAGATTACCATAGGCCTATAGTACTTGCAAATTATCTACAGACTGTACTCTATGTGCGGAACAATAAAACTGACACTAATGTTATGTCATGTTATGTTATGTTATGTTATGTTATGTTATGTTATGTTATTTTATTTTATTTTATGTTATGTTATGTTATGTTATGTTATGTTATGTTATGTTATGTTATGAATGTGGGTGGCAGAGAAGCCAAGCATCGCACCGGAGGTCTATTAAACTGACACTAACTTACTGTAGTCAATGTTTTAGTGAGAGTCTGATTCACACACTTTCGGTAGGTCTTTTATAGGAGCACGATGGTGATTGGTGTACAACTGTGATGATATTTTGTTCAGCAGATGTAGGTTTGAAGAAGCTGTCAATCTTCTTCTGTGAGTATTTTTGATGTTGCGTCCGAACAATTATCTTATGTGCAGTCCTAAAGTGTCTATAGAATGGCTGTAGTTCAGGGTCTGAAGTCGAATCTATAACACCAATAAGTATGTCTAAAGCTTCACGAGCAGTTGACAGCTTCGACTTAGAGAGGGTAGGAGACTTGTGTGTATGTATATATATATATATATATATATATAGTTCTTCTTAAGTTTTAAGAGAACAATATAAATCATATAAAATTTTATTATCTTGGTATTTGCTTTATTAATCAAATATAATTGTTTATTTTCAAATCGTTAGTGTTACTTACTCTAATTAGATATTACTCCAGGGCCCTCTAAGGCGTATTCACTTTCACATTTAATTTGGATAGATTTTGATATCAGATATTTTAATATTTGAATTTTCTTTTTCGGGTATTTCTTTTTTTTTTTTAATGGGTTGATCACAGGTTTATTGTTATTTTTGCAAAACCGTGACATTGGCTTTCTCTCAACTGAGTGGCGTGTATGGAAGATTATGGTGTTCAAGCGAGATGGGAGGCGAGATGGGAGGGGTAGTAGCGCTGCGTTGAAAGATCTCCGCCGCCCAACACCCCCTAAAACCCCAGGGTGTTTATATATATGAGTAACATATTTATGTATATTTAGTAACACGCCTGCCAACCAGCGACTGGCGTGTTACTAAACAAAATTTTATTTTCGAAAAATTTGGTCCGAATTATCCGAAGTCCGAGATATTGAGGTCCGAATTATCGAGAATTGATTGTAATACGAAATATCCTACCCTTATGTCAGAGGATTCTACCATCAATATTTATCAAAATTAATTTTTTTTTTTTTTTTTTTTTAAATAACTGTTATTCCTAACGTAATTCTTAATGACCCATACAAAAATCTTAATGGTTAACTGTAAATCGAAGAGTAAGAAGTTCCTACAAGTTATAATCGTCCTTTCCAATACTGAGTCGAATAATACGAATGTTATGAATCGTATGGAAGGATTTTGTAAGAACTAATGCTTAATTACGGCATTCATCGAAATAACACATCGTATCACAGGCGTACCCAGGCTTTTGAATAATAATAGTCATAGTTTAATCAAAAAAAAAAAAAAGTTAAGTCAAGTCTTTTTACGGAAGGAGGAGATTCCAAACAAAGCGATAAGCTTTCCAACCAAAGAAGAAAAAAAAGGTTAAAAAACTTAGTTGGTTTTTTTTTTTTTTTATTTTCGGATACAATGGGGTAAGGACTACAACCCACACCAATCCTTCATCGCTACGCCATGCATTGCGTGATGGTTTTTGTCTGTTAGGATATCACCAGATGGAAAGACACCGAATCCAGTATGTTTAGCTACATGATCTCTTTCTTTGAATTGCTCTCTTTATTGAAATATTGCACATGATACAAAATATACAATTCTAAAGATAGCTTTTTTAAAGAACACCTCAGTTTTTAGTATTTTATTTATAGATATACAATAAATACTTAGAATTCAAAAAGTACGATCAGAAGTTATGCTTATTTATTATTTGCCTTGAATGCCTTAATTTTGTGAACTTGTGTCACGAATAATTTGGTTTTCATAATTTGTGCAATTTCAATGTTCCGAAGATATTTGCTCATCTTAATTCTATGTTATTTTTCTGATAAAGTATAAAACAAATCCTTTTAATTTTTTAATTGTAAAGTCAACCCCACAGAGGATCTAATCTTAGAATATTTCTTAAATAAACCTTTATCTCTTAAATGCTTAAATACATCCTTCAAAACTCCTTACATTTAAGAAATGGATATCAGCAAATAAAAAGTATATTTCTATTTTACATCAAAATACTAAGACTTTTATTTCTTTCTTATTTTTCTACTGTATTAGATCGTTATGGAACTTACACTCAAGTTTGGAGATTCAGAACTAAAAAAAAAATACCCAAACCTCCAGGCCATGGGAAGTCCAAGAAGGTGTGATTCAAGGGATTTCGACTTCCGGTTTGGGCTGTGAAAGACGCAAACATGGGAATCTTAATAGCTTTTTTCCTATGGGGTCGTTAAAAATAAAAGTCTCTTAATTGTAAAATTTACTTTTTTTGTTTTACCTTCTTTCCTTTTTTTTTTTGTCTTTTTTTTTTTTTGTGTGTGTGTGTGAGGAATTGCCTATTGTGGCCAGGCAAAGTTGACTGGGGATTTGTAATCCACTTTTTTGTTGTTTATTAATTTTAATTTTGGTCATACTAAGATTGGTCACTTCGTTTATTAACTTATCCCCTCGAACTCTTTGAGTTTTCGAATGTTCAGTAACACTGTCCCAAAGGAACTCAGATATTTTTTAGTTCTAAATTTATGAAAATGCATCTTGTTTTTCTTATTGTAATTTTTAATTCTCTCGCCTAGTTCTTATCTATTGAAAAACCCATCCAAACAATTTTGTAAATAATTAAAAAAGAAAGTATGTCAAGACTTACTACATGTCATGTCTTTCGATGCTTTAGAATGTCGTTCAATTTTGTAAACTTTGCCATCGATCTGTATTGGCTGGTTTTCCTTATCAACGCAGAAGCAACTATAATAACAGAAGAAACATAAATATTACAAAAGGAATCATCATTATATATCATTAATAGTTTTTAAAAAATGTAAAAGTAAAATCATCCGTAACTACCCAATTTGTTGATTATATTAAAGTTTTTTATTAAAGTTTTTATAAGAAATATTGTAAATAATGTGGAAACTTATGAGCATAAAAGGATACTTAGAAGCTACTTAATTTACAAATCGAAAGTATACAGAAGAATTCTCTCAACAGTGTAATATTACTATAGTTCATTCATTATATTTCTGAAGACACGTGATCTTAGTTAACCAATCATTATCATTTCCTTTCTTAACTCAAGTTATTGCTCGGTCTCGTAGTAGGAATTACTTCCGGAATTACATCTAATTCGCCATCGCGCTACAATACTTAATTTTTATTATTTTTGTTGTTTTATTTTTAATATTAAGAATATATTTATATATGTATTCATTTTATTTATTTATTTTCATATTAATTTCATAAAAGTATGTTTTTATCGTCCATTTCTGTTATCGATGCCGGCTGCTCTCTTTTCTTGCCCGGCGTTTCAAACAATGGGTTAGGCTTAGTGGTAAGCGAGGCTTCGGTTTCCTTAACAATATTGAACATTGAAAGAGATGAAATACCTATTGCTTCAGCCGTTTTACGATAGAGATAGACGACTTGAAATACAAAATAACATTCCAAATGATTCCTCTCGATTGACTGTTCAAAGTTTTGTGTTTAGCAACCGCCACGTTCAGAACCATGTTCAAAACGAAAGTATGCGGATTTACTAATGTTCAATCTTTTAACATATATGGAGTTGTCACGTGTCTTCAGAGTTATAATGAATTAACTATAGTAACGCAGCTATATTGTTACAGAGCTGTGTTGTTCCCTAATCAATTGTACAAGACAGTCTCCTCCCTTTTTGCTATTTATAAGGTAGCAGCTGAAGATTAATGGCAGAAGTTTTTAAATAAAACTCATTTGAAATAAGAACTTGGATACATTAATCGACAAGTTTTTTCCTCTATTGAGGCATTGATTGATTTTTTTGAACCGTTAGAAATGACGGAATTAATAATAGAAGTGTAGAAAACAGTATTCCAAAGAATTTGATTTTTTTAAGCTTTAATGGGCCACTTGAGGATAGGCGGGGCTTCGTAGTTCCAAAATATCCCACCAGTCTACTTTTTGACTTGGGGATAAACAAAGCCATGTGCTTCGTTTTAACCCTAGTAGATATAGAGGCTGAACTAAAAGATTTGATTTGCATGAAACGATTGTAAGCCTTCCAAAATGTCAGATTGGATGTAGAGTTGATTATTGCCTATTGAATAACACGACAGCAATATATTATCAACGAAAGATATAATTTAATGGACCACTTGAGGATAGGCGGGGCTTCGTAGTTACAACATATCCCACCAGGCTACTGCTTCGCATGTAGGATAAACAAAGTCATGGGCTTTGTTTTAACTGGTGTTGAAATAGAAGAAATATTATATTAAAGAAGGATATTCATAGCGTTTTTACAGAATTATTACAATAAGGATCTGCACCGTACTGAACCATCCATCTTGAAACATCAAAATTCGACGATTTTTTAAGTAATTCATTCAAAGTTATATGTTTTTTTATCCCACAAACTCTCGCCGCATGTGGGATACACGTCATACGTGACGTCGATAGGGGCGTAAACCTGAAGTGGTCCATTCCGCAGTTATTTCAGAACTAAGTTTCATAAAATAACAAAAACGAAGAAATCAGACAATACCAATTGTTCCCGACTTTTTCCTTAGATTGGCATCATTATCGACTGCTCCAGTTTGACAAAATAATTCTTTTCATGTAGCAATGCTGCGATTTAATGAGTGTAATAATTCGTTTTTTAAATAAGATTTCTACTGCTTACTGATTATCTAGGCACTGTTTAGGTGAATAAGAGCCATCTAAATCGCAGCTAGGAAGCTCCATTCCAATGACTATGTTGCCCATTTCTTCCAATTGCTTTTTACGTAGCTCTAATTTCCTTAATTCTTTATAACAGAGAGCAAATATTGCTGGATCATGGATATGGAGGTTATCTGAAAGAATAACAAACACTTTATCAAAATTAGATACCCCAAACTAAAAAAAATGTATTAAAAGAAAAAAAATTATAAGAAAAGCAATCAAAAGTTTTAAAAATTGACTGACAAATTCAACCTTAGCACTGAAATACAGATTTTATTCTAAATCAGATATAGTTAGTGGCACGAAATAGATGAAAGATCTCGTGTTTTTCTTATTTTGGGCTGTTAGAGTGTAACAGTAAGGCATTAGTCCTTTACTTCTGAGATAAGGTTAGTTTATAAAGATAATAAGAGTAAGAAAAACAGTAATCTATCGTTAACTTGCAATTGCAAGTACTAAGAACGAACGGAAGTGGGGGCGGAAAAACTATTATAGTGACATTCATCGAAGCCGATTTCTTAAAATACCTAAAGCTTTTAACTATATTAATAACAATAATATAAATAATCAAAGTTTCAAAATGAAAATAACATTAGAGATAAGTTATTAGCCTTTTTAGATTCAGGAACGAAGCATAATTAAGAAATAATCAAAATAATAGATTTAAATCGAAATAAAGGTTTCTTTTTTTTGGCTGTAATCCACTCGTTATTTCTTCCCAAAAGAAAATAGCTTTCCTTGACTTTTTGTTTTTAATTCATTGAGAAACTAAAAGCCCACACTACTATTAAAATAACTTCTCATTTACTGTAAGATTAAAGACACAAACTGAAAATTCAAAGAAATGTGGCAAAGTCATCGCATTAAAAAGAAGACAGTTTCGCCGGATGAAGGAACTGAGATAGAAGGATGTAAAGATAAATGCTGTTGCTAAACACCGATGAGGTAAAATTCGAAATTCACGTCATGGGAAGCGTAGATGCTTTATTTCAATCATTTATTCCTCAAGTGAAGAATTACTAAATTGTAATTTTCCATGTTTTGTAACAAGAATTTGAGAGTACTATCCAAATACTTTTTTCTAATTAAGGATAATATGAATATTTACATTAATTAAGTTACTATGGTTAATGATTAACAATTACGAAATCTCTTTGAATTTGATGAATATTTCCTTACAGCAAGGAAGCTTCCCTTTCTCCTTCTTTTCGACCACTTGACCGGTTTGATGAAGGGTTCCATTGATACAGAAGCATTTATCACCAACACATTGCAATGGATCATAGTCACCATTTTCTAAACAAAGCAAAAATCTTCCCTGAAATTCTGTTATGTTCGATTCTGGGACGTTCATTAGTCTCACTTGGTCTTCAAAATCTCTCGAACATTCTGAAAGAAAAAAGAAAATGAAAACACTTGTTTAAAAAAAAAAAATTGTCTGTCAACTAGAACTAATCAACGTTACAAATGGATAACTTATAATCAACGTTATAAATCGTGTAGGCGAGGGAAATTAACATTAAAAATGCAAACTTTAGTAAATAACTGAGGACAACTTAATAAAATTTATTCTCATTAATTAGCAAATTTTTTCTTTTTAAAAATAGCTTGTTCTTGAATTATATTTCACTCTGAAGTACGATCAATAACTGATAAATAGCATATCGAAGGACTACATTTATTTCCCTATATATTTATCTCAGAATAAATGCAATTTATTATTTATTGATGCAGGAATAACGAAATTTTTAAGACTAAACTAAGCTTCTCAAATCGTGGATTACGCCAGGGCACAGCGAAACTTCCAGATTCAATTGCTGGAATTAATCGATAGACGTATTAATAAAAACACGACGTACTGGGATTATTCATCAATTTTTCGTACATAAAGACCCCACAAGGGGAGGGGGTCTGTTGGTCCCTCAGCACCGCCCTCAGAGATCTTAACAACAAAAACAAAAATATCTGATTCAGCCTATCACTTGTAGACTTTTTTTTTTATAATTCAGTCTATATTTTATATAAACTACTTTTCTGCTTTAACCGTTAGCCTAGAACTATTCTGATTACAATATTTGCTTAGAGCGAATTTTGTAATTAAATAAACTTCATTTCTGACATTTTGAGTAGAGCTGGAAAAAGTAGATATTGGTGTTAAATTAAATTACTCTAAAAATAATGCTAATAACTGTGTATGGCATGTTTAGCAGAGATAAATACGAAATCGCGATATTTGTGTTTTCGCGATATTTTTGGATAAGAATCTATGATTTTGATCATAATTTATGAAAGGGGGCCAGTTACTGCATTTGGTATCTGGACTCGGAATTTTAATGTGGAGGGTCTGCCTACATATTTATAAGAATGCAATTAAAGGCAATATAAAGAAAGATGTAAATATGATTTAACAAAAACAAAACTAAATTTATGTTTATAAATTTAGCTTATTAAATAAAAATTATAATTTCTAATTAAGAAAAAAAATAATAACATGGAAACATTTCTGATGAGTTATACTTTATCTAATGATGAAAGAATTTATTGTTATCGTTTACCAATGATAAACTAATTTCATGCAACCTGAGGAAATAATATCATCTATTATCAATTTACAACATACAGTACTACAAGTGTTTAAAATTTAAAAGAAACTCCTTATCACTGAAAGTAAAAAAGGTAATACATGTGTGCAACTATTTTGTTTTTTCAAATCCTACAAAAATATACGAAAGATTCACCTTTTCATTTTTTATATGTGTGACATTACATGGTACTGAATTGATGTTTGCATATTATAGTTGGTAGGGAAACCTACATTAGAATCATACCGTTGTCAAGCAATGGAGGAATAGGAAGCAATACACACAGTGAGTCACACGCCAGACCTAAAAGTGGATGAATCAGCTTATTGTTCCAAAAATGCATCCAATACAAATGAATTTGTATAATGGAAAAACGGAACAACAGTCACCGATCGACTTATACTTATAAGCTATATCTTTATACAGATCTCAGAATTCTGCAGAGTATTGTTTAATGGATAATAACGACATTGATTTCGAGTTTTGTTTCTGTCTGATCATTATATCGGGTGGCCATAATTAAAGAGAAGGTGTTTGAGTTCAATTACCAAAAACCTATTGGGCCTAACTCCACCAAATTTGGTGTGAACACTGTTTAGACCATGGGGTTTTGATTTCTAAAGAAACCAAAATTAGTTCAAAATTTCGCCACCAGAGTAAAAATGATGCTGGAATCATGAAAATATGCAGATTGCAGTAAACTGACGTCATAGATTGAAGGATATTAAAAGATGAAAACGAACAGCGTGTGATATGTGGTTGCGCTGTGGTGCTTCGATGTTAAACCTTCGCTATGCTAAATTTACGTGATCGTGCTTTGCTGGTGAACCTTTACCACCAAAACAGGAATGCTGTAGGTTGAAGAATTTAAGGAAAGATCCAATGACAATCACAAATTTGCGAAAAATGATTTTGCGATTTGAAAATACGGAATCGCTACAAGTACTGCCAGGACGAGGGCACAAACCGATATCAAACCAAAAACTTGAAACAGTTACAACTGCTTCACTGGAACCAAACGATACATATGTGTCGAGAACTGCACGGTGTGGAAAATTGTACGTAAACTGCTGAAGTTTTTCCCATATAAGATCAGCCCCAATCAACAACTGCCTCGAGGAGATACGGACGCTCGTCTCAACTTTTCTCTGATGTTCCTAGCTCGAATGGAAGTCGAGGATGCCCGGCCTTGGAACAAATGCCGAATAGGCGTAGGATAATCCACATGTGTCTCAGCAGATTCCTTTGCCCTCATCGAAAGTCACAGTGTGGTGTGGCTTTACTGCTTCGTTCATCATCGGTCAGTACTTTTTTTTTTTTTTTTTGAAGAAATAACACCAAAAGGTCCCGTGACTTCTTCCGTCAATGCTGTGAGATATCAACGAATGTTGCTTGATTTTGTTATTCCACAACTTCAACAGCGTGGATGCCTCGAATTCACCATATTTATGCAGGATAGAGCACCCCCTCACATTGGATTGGATGTACAGCAAGTTTTACGGATCACAATTTTATAGAAGACAAATTAGTCGAGCGTTTCTTATGATCGTTTCTTGGTCAGTCCGTTCGTCTGATTTCACTCCCTGTGACTTTTAGTTATGGGGATATTTGAAAAGCTTGGTGTTCCAGGAGGTGTGGATAACTTAGTAACGTTAAAGGACCGAATAATGCTGTACGTGAGGCTAATCACTGAAGATCTGTTGTGTTCTGCTGTGGGAAATGCTATTCACAGGTTGCAGTTATTGGAACAGTTGCAAGAAAAACATTTAATCACATTTGTAAATGATGCCAAATAAAAATTACTATTGATTGTAATTTTTTTTTATTTATTGTGACCAATTTTCTCTAATCATATAGCTTCCAGCGTATTTTTTTTCCCCTGGTGGCGAAATTTTGAACTTTTTTTTTTCTTTAGAAATCAAAACCCCAAGGTCTAAACTGTGTTCACGCGAAATTTGGTGGAGTTTGATAAGGTTTTTGATAATTGAGCTCTAAACACTCTTAGTGGATGGCCTTAAGTTTACCCGGTAAGAATATGTGTCGCTTGACAAGGAAACAAATGGAAAGGCGCTTGATTTGCGGTCTAAAAGAACCAGGTTCAATTCCCGGGATGGTCGGAGGGTGTTTCCACACTGAACTCTCCTCAGACAGACTCTAGGATCCACCCTGCCCTCTGTAGAATGGGTACCGGGTTTCTTTCCCAGGAATTAAAGGCGGTTCTGGCTGACCACCGAGCTCAACTTAATCACCCGTTGATTAGGAAACGCAGAGAATCTTTACCTCCCGCTCTCCTATTCCGCCCGTAATAGGAAATTTTAATTAGCATTATTTATTTTACAGTGATCTACAAAGCATACATCAATTCATTGTTATCCATCTAACAATGATTACAGACATCTGAAACCGAACTATCAACCTTTGCTCCTATTGCTTTAATACGATTGATTCTCAATGTTTATAATACCAATCAATTGTTGTTTCAGGATAGAGATTGTCATGCTAAGAAGATACAGGCCTTTTTCTGCTGTTTTGATAATTTTTTTAAAAAAGATATATGCCTACTATTTCATAAACTAAAGTTTATCAAGAAGTCAGAAAGAAACTTATTACTCTTGCTTACCACATTTAGTTTTCCATTGGAATTTCATATCAGTTTGACCAAAGAGCCGTTTGCCATCTTTAGCCGTGACGCAGTAACACCTAAAAATAGGGAGTTAATAAACATATAATAAGAAATTGAGTTGTAAAGAAAAAACGAAATTACAAACATCTGCATATCACAAATTCATTAAAAGAATACTATGTTACAGGACAAAATCAAAAAGGGGAAATAGAAAATACCTCAAATCTATTTGAGTACTGACTGTGCTCCGGAAACTTCTATTTCTTTGTAAAATTGGTTCAAAATAATTCAAGCTCAAAACACATTGCTTCAGAAGGGAAACTCTGAATCTGATCTTCACCCAAAGTTTTATATTCTTATTAATTTTTTTTGACTGAACCTTGGAGATTAAATTTCCAAAATTTAAAAAAAAAAAAAAAAAGACGCACCCAAATGAAAATACAAATTTAGATCTAATCATTCGCCTCAAAAAAATTCGAAGATCAATGATTTTGATGATAATGGTTCTTTACAAAAGAAACCAAGGTTGTTTTTTGGCTCAGATTTGCTCTGAATGACAGAAGTAATTCTTCGTGAAAGATAGACTTAGACTCGGCTTCTAATTCATCACAAAACATGTTTTGTAGGGATTCTTATGGCGGGCCAAAGAATCGAGAGGTTCTTGTAGTATACTCTTCATACTACCGATAGGTGTCACTTTCGTAAAACAAATAATGCCAGAGAGTAAATCTCTAAACAAGATTTAATGGATTGTTTTATACTAAACAATGTTAACGCCACTGTTTGGCAAGAGCAAATGGTGAGAGGATTTCTGCCCTTGCTAGCGGCCTGTAAAAAAAAAGGGAACCGCTATTGGTATTGTTTTTGTGCTGGATGTTCCACTCTGTAGTCGCCAAACGGTTAGAGATATTAGAATGAAACCTTCACCATTCTAATCTTCATCATTGTGTTCAGCATCAAAAAGTAGGTGACCACGTCCAAAAAATCAGACCTGTAGGACCACTCCCTGACCCCCCCAAGGAGTGGTTTGCTAATAATTGGTTGCTACAATCCAAGAAACCTGGTATTGTTTTAATTTTTTTATTATTATTATAAATGGGATTGTTGCTAATATAAAAGGCGCAATTGTTGCGTTTACTGTGATTGCTGTGATTGTTGTAGAGCTGCATTATAAATTTGATTGTTGCGCATGGAAAAGACGCCATTGTTGCGATTGTTGTGATTGAAATTGAAAAATGTCGCTTCCGATAAAGTTCTGTTTATAAAATTGTGCATATTATGGGGCCGCTTTGCTTTTGATACTGTCTAAAAGCATTAATTACATTGTTCTAAAACAGGATCAGTTCTGTTTGTATTAATTTTCATTGGAAGTTTCGAGCTTTGCTTAGTTTTTTGGTTTTTCCAATCCTGTTTTTAGAATGAGATTATATCATTCTTCTGATAAAGGATACCTAAATGATACGATGAAGCACTGAAAGTATTTCTATTTCTTTAATAGTATTTAGCTAGAATTCTTACATTGATCCAGGTCTACACTGAACAGGGTTAAATGCTCCATATGCATTACAAGATGGCTTCACTGCTCCGATATGTTGAATACCTTCCTCTTCATTCTCTCTATCAAACTTTGAACGCTTCTGCAAACACGTTGTATCGTTTCCTAAAAATAGAGTCTAAATTTAGAATTCATGTTATGTATAATGAAAATGGTTGTTTCGTTGTCACTATTAAAGTTATTTCTAACCAACTTTAAAATAATACAATTTTATTAGTATTATTATTATAATTATATAAATATTTCTACTGCCATCTACTTTTACTGCCTTACGATGTCTGCAACTGCAGACGAAACTAGTAGCATTCCTTGTAATTTTAATTTTAAACTGTAACATTTGCTCAACTTGTGTGTAATGTTTTCCTGATTTTAATTTTAATGAACACACGTTAAAACGCCATTTGTATTCGTTTCTATTTTTGGGTTTCCCCAGCTAAGACAACATGGTGGGCCAAGGACCAAAGCGCATGTTGCTAAGTGTAAAAAGGTGTTCAGGGCGTAAGAGATGTTAGGTATGTTTGGTTGTGTCCCTGTGTTCGACGCTTCCATATCGATAAGGGGCTGACTGAGTTCCAGTCGATGTCTTCCGTGGAGCCCTTACAAGCCCATGATTCACGCAGCTGCTGAGTGTGGATGTTAGGAGTGATAAGTGTTGGGCCGGGGTATTCGATGTGTGGTTATGTCCATATGTTGTGTTGAGTACCATAGCCATAGGTACTCAACACAAGGTCCAGAGTGATAAAGTGTGGGTCAGCCTTGACCATGGCTAAGTGGAGTGAGGAATGTTGTGCTTTCTGGTGGAGTGTTTGTGTACTTGTTTTTCATGTAGCGTGATGACGTTGATGAGTCCTCAGCCTCCCTCCTTGCAGGGATGGTTCATCCTTTCCGTAGCGGACTTGGGATGGTGCATGCTGTGTTCGTGAATGTAGTGCATATTGTATATTGTAGTGCTTCGAATTCGGTTTTTGTCCAGGGGATTATGCCAAAAGAGTATGTTAGTGTTGGGACGGCAAAGTGTTGATAGCTTTAATTTTATTTTTGGCGTTGAGCTGTGTTTTTAGGAGGTTCGAACGCGAGCACTGTATGTATTCTTGAGTATACTTTTGATGTTTGCATTGTCCATGACGCGCCCTTGCTGGAAGCCCAGGTAGGTCTCTCCCTCTTCCATGGATTAGATGGCCAACCCACAGTCCAGTTCAAACCCTTCAATTTCGATGTCTTCCCGGGTGCTATATGTAGCTTACGGCATTTGTCGATTCCAAATTCCATTCCAATGTCTTTGGTGAACTTTATGGGAACTTGTATTAGATAAGTAAGTTGGGAAGTTGGTTGTGGCATAGAGTTGAATAAGTATGTGATTTTGTATGGTGTCAGAGTGCCTCGGATAAGCCTATAGCCGTGTTCTGTGTTGTCTAGTATCTGGCTCAATGGATTCAAGGCGAGGCAGAACCAAAGAGATTCCAAGGAGTCTTCCTGGAAAATATCTCTCCTTATGGAAATGGGGAACGTAGTGATGAAGGTGTTGGAAGTGTGCAAGTGTAGCATTGTGATCCAACTCTTCATCGTGGCATCCAAGAATGCCGTGGTCTTGGGAGTATTTTGTAGCGATGAAGAGTGTATAGAAGCCAGGAATGTGGGATCCAGTAAATGCCTTCTTGTAGTCGATGTACGCGGTGTGTAAGTTCCTATTCTTTGCGGACGCCTGCCGCAGAATTACCGAGTCAACAAGGATCTGCTCCTTACAACCCTGGGAATTCCTGCAACAGCCCTTCTGCTGTTCGGAAAGAATGTTGTGTGTCTCGATATGTGTATAGATTTTGTCTAAGTCGGGTGGTGAGGAGTTTGTAAAGTGTGAGGAGGCAAGTGATTGGAAGGTAGTTTGCAGGGTGCACTGTTTCAGTGTTCTTGCTCTGTTGATATGTAACACCCTGCGTTAAAAAAAGAGACTATGTTCTGGGATGTTGGATTACGTCAGTGAGTGTAAGAGCTAGCTTCCCATGCAGAAACGTGAACCTCTTGATCCAGAAGTTCAAGACGCCGTCTGCACCAGGAGCCTTCCAGTTGTGTGCAAGTTTTATTGCATGTAGACGCATATCATGGAATGGCATGTAGGCTAAGTGTTCAGTTACTTGTTGTTCCTCTCTGATCCATGGTGCTTTGTCACTGTGGGGGATGGGGTTGGACCACAGAGACGACAGTATTCTTGTAATGCCTCGCTGATGGGAGTGTTTGTATTGGGTGTAGTACAGGAAGATGTAAGGGATCTGTAAAATATTTTCTTATTGTATTGAAACGTTTTGTCATGTTGTTTGGGCAGAGTAAACTGTTTATATCTTTGTAATCTTTTTTGCAAGTGCACTTAGTTTTTGTTTCAGTGTATCGAGATGTTCCTGAAGCTTAGTATGATGATTTCATTGTCAGGGGCGAGTATTTATGCGTTTGAATATCTTACTACTAATCTTACTGCTTTGGAAATTTTTTTGTTTTGTTTTGTTTCCTGCACAGTGTTATGTGAGCCTGGATATGTCTACTCTGAGGTCGCTGATGCGGCCCTCGAGGTGACGTCATAGATAACAGGACCCTTTAGCCTAACCTAAAACTACTTAGTGCCCGCCCCAACCGCGAAGGAGATAGGATCCATAGAGGATTATTATTATTTTACTATTATTATTAGTAGTAGTAATAGTAGTAGTAGTATTTCATCAAAAAAATCCCTTCTAGATTAGGAATATTAGCATATGAAAATTGCCTCAACCTTGACTCTCACGTCAGTCACTTTTTGAGTGAAAATTAATTAAAAATATGAAACTAGGATGAATGAATGTTGCAATGAATGTTTGAAGTCCATGTAATTCTGTTTAAATACTGCCATCAACAAGTAATGATCATTTTAACTTGTTACTTTTTACATCCAATTTATTAACAAAGGAAAATATGCATTATTATATTTATTGAAGGAAATAGGTATTTGAAAATATATTCAACTGACTCATTGAAGGGAAGAAGCCTGGGATGGCTGTTTCGCCTGCCATCTCATAACATCCACTTTTCAAGACATTACGAGGACTACAACAGTTCATAAAAGTAAAAATGACTCCTCTTTAAAAAAAAAAAAGAAAGAAAGAAAGAAAACTAAATAAAAAATTAAATCGTCAGCCGTCCTTTGTGGATACCACAAGTAAAATTTGTTCTTTAAGAGAAAATCAAAGGAAACATTTGAGTGTATCTGATTGAGTCACTGAAAGTGAAAATTCTGGAACTGAATTCTGTTTTGCCTTTTCATTCCTTATATTCAATGAAATTTATTTAACAAAAAAATCTTACTTTATTTTATAGTTTATTTTTATTTTTTAATTCATTCTTTTTACTCAAATAAAACTGACTTCAGTAAAATCTTTCGAAACCCTATATTCTAACATTCCTTTTTGTTTGGCTTTTTTTTCTGAGACTGCTGTTCTTGTTTTTCTGTTTTAAGAACATTATTTTTAGACTTTTTTTCTAGAACATCTGAGTATTTTATATTCGAAATACTATATTACAGATAGAAGATCTTAACATATGTAAAAGTCAAAGTTTGTATGTTTGTATGTTCTCTATACAATTTTTCACCGTTTGACTGATCTGAACCAAATTTTGCATAGTTACTCTTTACTACCCTGCGGTAAATATACCTTGGAGATCCCCCCCTCGAAAAGGGATGAAATCGCTAAAATAGCGTCCCATATGCACTTAGTGGCGACAATGGGAACTATACAAAAATTTGTATTTAATGTGCATAACAGCGCCACATAGTAATCTGGTGGTAAAAAATAGAACTAAAATGCTTTGTGGCAAATATTGTTGAACGATACTTCTACGGGGTTTTTGAATTGCACAGTAAGAATATAACATTAATTTGTACAGATCACGTGATTGTTTGCCAACTGGGGATGGTTTGATGTGATAGGGGTGTGGAGAAGGGGTGACCTCCCACCGTCTCACCACCTCCTCATCACCCTCTCCGGGCAACTTCGGATACTTTAAGCTAGTATTAAATAAAAAAGGGAGTCATATGTAATTCGAACATTAAAACATTGATTAAATGAAACCACTTATAAAAATAACACACATGATATGAAAATCTTCCATTACTTACGTTGTATACATTTACGAGTGTCTAAATCGCATGTTAAATATGGGCCACAGTCTTTTCTTTGGATGGTAAGACCATTATCGTATGATGGTGGAATGCATCTTGCACCTTCACCTAACAAATAGTAATAAAAAGATAATAAGCAAATAATAATTTGTTGAGATTAAAAACTGAATTAAAATTTCATGTATAATCGGGTACAAGTGTATTAGTAAGGTAATAAAAATCCTATTTTCAAACTTTATTATTTATCTATACTGAAGCAAAGAAATTGAAATATCTTTGTTGTCTCGATCATACTCAGTTTAAAAAAGATTAATAAAAAAAATTGTTGTTTACTTTATTTAAATGGATAAATTTGGATGAAACGCTAAACAGTTCATCAAGAATACCACTTCCTTATATTTGGTAAGTTTTCGGCAGATATCAGTTCGATTTTTTTCACGTTCAAATCTTTACATATAGAGCCCTTTTATTAGAGACAGCAAATTTAAATTATGAGATTATTCTCTTTTAGCTTTGATCACAGCCGTAGCAGTGATTATTTCCAAATTATTTCCACTCTATACATGAAAGCTCAGGTATTGCTTTGGATTTATACTGAATAGTTTACTATTGAGTCTTTCCTTGTCTTACTACATAATGCCCAACCCCCCTCTTATTACTTCTGTAAAATAATTAAAACAGTTTACTTTTTTCATCTATTGTATAATTACATCATTACCATAGGAAATATTCTCATTAATCCTGGAAAAACGAATTTCGTATTTCTCATTGATTTAATTTTCTAAAATTAATTTTCATGTGATGGAATGTCCATCCATTTAAATAAAATATTATTGTTTTCTATGTCGATGTTCCCATATTAAATATCTTAGCAATGGAAATATTTTAAATACTTAGAATGGTTCAGCGCTTTTTCATTTCATGTTCATTCCTGTCAGCAAATTCTGATCATCGCTAAATCATATTTTTATTATTATTTTAATACTTCATTGTGTGTATGTAGTCTAATTATATAAAATTGTGGACGATAATCGACAAACTTGTTCTACTCTACCTTTATTTACCTTTACCGTTCTCTTATCAATGAGATTCTTGATTATATTTATCAAATATAGCAATATACACTGTTTCCGGGCACCCACCCGAGACCATAGTCGACTTTCCCCGTGAGGCATTTTTCAGTAATGGAACATTAGTTTGTGGTGGGTCTGCCTTTCGTCTTTATCATAGCCGTAACTCTGGAGGAATAGTTGGAATCTGGGGCGAAGTCGGTAATCTAATTCCTTCCATAGGTTTGATAGGTTTGATCGGATCTCTGGATAGACCAGTCCATTTCCGAAACCTTATTGTTCAGAAACAATTCCCTCATAGACCTCTCTTAAGTGACACGGAGCGCTGTCATGCTGGTAAAGCTAATAGTCATCATCCAAGTGGTCTTCTACAGTAGGCTGTGCATAAAGGCTTGTTCGCACTATAGCGTCAGCGTTGTGTTTGCGTAAACGTCGTGTAACCGTCAGCGGCAAAATCAGAGCGCACTTTAACGTTAACTTGCGTTCGCAAGTTAACGGCAAGCGGAAACTGCTTATATTGTGATTTAGATATGGTGCCCATTCATTGGAAAAGTACCATTTTCCTAGCGTTATTTTAATTTATGAGTATTTTTTTTTTTTGTAATTTATTTTGCTTTACTGCATCTGTTTTATTTCAACCATGTTTCCATAATATTTTTTTTGCATTATATTTACTATATGAATACGTACATTGAAACCCTGTTTCATACTTTGTACTTTTCATGTTTCCATATTTTGCTGAGGGATTATAATTACTTCTCTGGAGAACCCTGTTATTTTGTTTTCTATTTTAAATTCATTGTACTTGTCAACAAATATTTATTGAGTAGAATAAAAAAATATGAAATTGAATTACAGAAAATTGACTGCCAATAATTTATTGTATTCAAGGTAAATAACACATCACCTACTAACAGAAGCTTACTGACCCTACAACTGTAATCTTTTAAGAGACAATATAAAAACACATATGAATTATGAAGATAATGAATCTAAGTAATTTCAGTTCTTTATTGTAATGAGAATCAACCAAACATAATAATGCTTCTTTTTTTTTTTTTTTATCAGAAATCATAATAAAGAAACTTAGAAGATTCCAAAACAATTTCTGCACTTCAATCACATAAACCAAAACTTTAGTGAAATTTCTTCTTTTTTTTTTTGTAATGTAACACCCAATATCACACAACATAGCAGTCATATATAAAAAAGAAAACATTAGAAAATGTTTATGGGAATTTAAGAAAAATTAGAAACAAATATATTATATTTAGTGAAGCAGTAAATTCATTCAGGAGGGATACTGAAACCACATATTCATGTTGTGCTTTATCATTGGAACAGTAAAATTTTCCTAGCCTTATTTTAATTTATGATTTTAGTCACTTGTTCACTTAGGCTACTGATATTATTTATGAAAATTTATCATACTTTTCTTAGGGATTGGAGTACTTTAGTATTATGCAGTGGCTGATCACAATTCTGTTATAACATACTAACCTTCATCTTTTAATAAATTCATGCAACATTCGAAATTGTAATGTATATTTTGTTTAAAAACCTACATTTATGAATATTTACAAGCGATTATTTCTTTCATAAAGAAGTATATGAAACAAAAAAACGATGTACAGATATTAAAAACAAATTTTGTCAAAAAAAACTACTGGAGACGAACGACGGTCAAATGGATGGCGATCACAATTGCTAATATTCCGTTTTCCCGGCAAAATTTGTATCAATGCTCTCGGATTGGCTGTTGATTAACACACACACTCCGATTGGCTACCGCTACCTTTGATGTTGATTTACATGCAAAATCTCTTTACAAAGGTGAGATCTGCACATCCTGACGCATAGCATTAATTTATTTCAGTAAAAATATTGTTTATTTTCGAAAATTAATCTCCTCAATGTGATATTTAATTCGTAATAACCTTCGATCCCAACGAAGCGGTGAACAAAATGGCGTCAGAAAACTTGCTTTCGATCTTCAAAAGTTGTAGGAATACGTCAGTGCTCTGTGATTGGATGTTGCTCACACACAAGATCTGATTGGCTGGCTTTACGTGTGAGGAGACGCAGATGTTCGCTTATTTCAAGATATACGTTTGGCCTTAAACTGAGACGCAAAAGCAATTATCTTACATAAACTTAACGTTTGACGCAGCAAAACGCTATAGTGCGAACAAGCCTTAACTGGTCACAATGTCTGCATTTTTGGAGCCGTACAAGTCCATTTCCTGAAAAACACCCCAAGCCTTAATGCTACTTTACTATTTCAGAGAAGTGTCCGGATATTTTTGATCACATAGTGTATCTCTATTACTTAAAATAATCCTTGGCATTGATCCTGAAACTTTAGTAAATGCTTTGGCGGAATCAATAAACAAACAGTTCGTAAATTCTCTCAATTTTTCAATTTTGCTTCTTCTTTTCTTAATTCTAGAATGAATTTGGCAGTTTATTCACCTAAAGTGTCATTTTAGATCTTAAACTCAGATCAAAATAAACTAATCTTCTTGTAGTTTTCTTGATTTATAATATATCCTTTCTTAATGTAGATAATCAGGTGTCCAAGAAATAGCGTGAGGTGTTTGAAGCGCCATAAGTTGATAATTATTAGGCTCATCGATCTCAAACTTTGGATTGTAGGCTTAAGAATCATGGAGAGTGCAATCATGAGAAAAAAGTTTCTAGCTCACATAGTCACCACCAGAGGGCATTTGGCGCTGTTGTTGGCTGTGCAGTATCTTCTGGTTTTCGTTGCTCGTTCGAATTCAGAATTGTTGAACAGAACGGTTGGTCATAGATGTTCAATGTGTTCTCCATCCTCAGAGACCATTTGCATTCAATGCTCTATAACATGTCGGAGCAATTCATCATGCAGACGCCCACATTCACGAACATGTAGCTTTTATTCATTAAAACATTAAAAATATTCATTTCTGAGTCATCAAAAATATTCATTGCTATATCGTCGGTGTGACCCGAATAAAAAAAAAGATATCAAAATATATATATATATATATATATATACACACACAGCTGGCTTGAAAAAAGTATTGAATCCCCTTTCTTGCCATTTCTGTTTTAAAAATTGTTTTTTTTTATTATTTAAATTACCGGGCATATCAAAAGGGAAAGAAAAGCAGATTTTCTTGGAAATTCAGACATAGCTTGATATCTGGGAAATTCCAATTTCGGGATACACTTCGAAAAAGATTTATAGCCATTATGAATATAACTTTTATTCATTAACCATTAAAATTGTTTATTTCTGAGTCAAATGTCACTATGCTAGTTAAGTAGTCTTATGCCCGCGTCACACCAGCATATTTTTTTCAACATTGTTTTGCTACAGTGAAATCAGTGCAGGGTTCCCCCTTACTTGCTTCCTCCTCCGTCTCGACGAAATTTGGTGAAACAGTGCGTTTGATTGGCAGAGTGCTAGCCAATCAGAGTTGAGCTTAAAAGATTTTGGCGGTTTCTCGAAAGCTACGAAAAGACGGCGATTAATCTTTTTTTAGAGGCTAAAATCGTGTTTCGGCAACGCAATTTAGGTAGAATTTGAAATGACTTTTAGTAAGCTGTCAATCTGTTCGAAACTAATTGTAAATTGTATTCAAGCATCTCTACTATTTGCGAAAGCGAACTGAATTTCGGCTGAAAAGAGCGGGTATCCCACAAGCTCCTGCGGCCTTTCACACAGCTCAAGAAGAAATGAATTCTCTCTTTAAAAATTTGACATCTGCACATTTTGACGCATAGAATTAATTTATTTCAGTAAAAATATTGTTTATTTTCGAAAAATAATCTCCTCACTGTGATATTTAATTCCTAATAGCCTTCGGATTCTCTCGATACGGTAGCCAAAATGGCGCTGGTCAGCTCCTTCGGGATCGTAGCTGGTCGGTTCTGATTGGAGCTCACTAATGAGCATCCCTGAAAACAGGGTTGTATTTAGAAACGTTCTGAAATTTTTTCAATGATGGAATCAGGGATGAAAATGGTCAACAGAGGCAAATCACACGATCGTAGACCTGAAAGATAGGGCCAACGATTGAAAACAATGATGAAAAATAGGCTCGTGTGACCCGGGCATTATTAAACACAAGTTTTGATTCTACAAAAAAAAGATAAAAAAAAATTCCGTAAAACTATTTGATGTTAATAATGTTGTATTTTTATGAAAAATGAATTTATCTTTATTAAATTGAATTCCCTTATTTTTATAAATTACAATAACAAATGCAAACATTTTCGCAATTTATTTTTGTATTTATTTGTTTCTATTTATTTTTTGTACACTTGGTTTCCCAATAAAGTTGCGTAGCGAACCCCTACAACGCTGCAGGTTTGTAGACCGTGTGCACGTTCCAGTTCAAAGAAAATGGACGAACAAAGCAGTGAAACCGCACCACACTATTGTTATGTTATGTTATGTAGTGAATGTGGGTGGCAGAGAAGTCAAGCACTGCGACCAGAGGTCTATTGTACTATCCCACGGAAATACGGACAGATGGAGAGAAAGACTGAGAAAGTATGGTGGGAGAAGTGCAGGGGAAACGGGAAAACCCCGAGAAAACCTGCCCAGCGCGGATCGTCCACCATCACGAAACCCACATGAGAACCGAACGCCGGTACTCAGAGGTGAGAGGCCGATGTCATAACGACAACTCCAGCCGCGCGGCCACACCACACTATTACTTTTAGTGAATGTAATTGTTCTTCACGGTATTCCACCGGCGGTTCTGATCCCCAGATGCCGTAGTTGTGCGTATTAACACCACCGTTAAGGGTGAAATGTGCTTCATTGGACCATAGAATATTCCAAGGCCACTGATCGTTCAGATGACAACGTGCAAGAAATTCCAGTGCCACAGTCTGCAGGTAAAAGTTACTGTGTGCTGAGGATCTTGTAGGGATAAAGATGAAGGATCTTACGATTAACTGCATGAATTGTTGACACTGATAAATGTAACTGTCGTGAGACGGCTCTACTACTGCTGCATCCAAATTGGTTCGTAGCGGCTTGATGTGTTAGAACAACCACTACTTCATCAACAGTTTCTTCTATATTCGTCTTCGGCCTCTACCCGGTGCTACCGTTGTCATAATTTGCCACAACTTTCCCGTTGTCACAAATTTGCGAACCATACATTGTAAATTTGCTATCGATAGTGGTCCTCGACACCTTCTAATGCCTCTGATAAGCCTGTATTCACGTAGTGGCATTCGCGTACAAACCTTTTCGAGGAGAGCTCAATTTTCATTGCCGACAGCAGCGCCACATACCCCCTTGTGGTGACTATGTGAACTAGAAACTTTTTTCTCATGATTGCATTCCCCCTGACCCATAAGCCTACAATCCAAAGTTTGAGATCGATGCCTAATATTTATCAACTTATGGCGCTTCAAACACCTCACGTTATTTCTCGGACACCTGTTATTTTAGCCATTTTAATTCTAGGAATTTTTTCTTGTTTGCAAGCAAATTAATAATTTCTTTAAGATATTGGATTTATTGTTTATCTTTCTTAATATTAATACAAACACTTTACATTCAAAATTTCTATTTCAGAAATTGACTAAACCAGCAAATATAATTCAAATTACCCAAAAGCCAATAATTTTAGATGAGAAAATGGTTTAGCGTGTATGTTATACAGTATATATATTCAATAATTATATTAATTTAACACATATAATTAACAAACTATTTACAGCAAGTGAATATAATATTGTGCTAAAGCATAAACTTAAAGACGACCCATAATAATAAAATATAAAAAACTAATAATAATAAAAAAAGGAAGCGTAAGGAAAAATAAAATTTTTCCTACATAAGCTACATTTACTACATAAGCCAAAGTAGCAATATAAAAAACAAGTGTCTCTACATCGGGCAAACAAAACGTTGCCTGGAAAAACGCCTTAATGAGCACAAAAACGCGGTAAAGTCAAATAACAAGAATTATCATAATGCCGTACACTGTCAAAAGACAAATCACGGATTGAATTTGGAAAAACCTATTGTTTTTAAAAGTTATTCAGACCATTATCTTCGGAAATTCTACGAATCAGGGCTAATAAAACTATCTAAAAGCTACAATCAGGATATATCCACTAAAAACATATTAGAATACGGACTTTAATTCACACTTATAATAAGATTCCGGGTTTGTTTTTTTTTTAATTTCGTTTTGCTTTACTTTCGGTTTTATCAGCTTTTATCTACTGACACCAGGATATCCGTTTCCTTATTTGGAAACTTCCGTTTCCTTGTTTTACGAAAATCATTCTTCAAAACGATCCCGTGCACGGGGGATAGTTTTTAAATTTTTTTTAGTTTTTAAAGGAAACACTTGAGAAAGGGCCTTAATAAATAAGGAAGGCCCGAAACGTAGTGGATTTTTAGGTAATTAAATTTATTTATTTTTTAATTCTTATGATTGAGTGCTTATAGTAGTTGAGATAATTTAATAATTTCCTAAGCACGTAAAAAATTTTTGTAAATCAATTCATTTTTTTGAGAATTACCTGTTTCGGTTCAAATGCTTATCTTTTTAAAGATTTTTGTCATCTATACTAGGGATTTACAGTAGAATTTTTTAAGTACTAAAAAAGAGATAATTTCTTCGCAGCGAAAATGCATGCCATGTTCCAAGAAGAATTATTCCCTTGTTCAAAAGTTATTGTGGAGGAGGATACATAGACATGCTGATTTCCTAAACTTAACATTCTAGAAAACAAGCTAAAAAAACTTAGTAAACGCTTTAGAATCTTCTGGGTAAGTAATTTGGAATTCTTTCTTCATATCGTCTATTCCATAATAAAACCTTGGGGTTTTTACTTTCATTTTTTTTTTCAGCCTAAGGGATTTTCTTCAGTAATTGCTACTTGTTCTGTAATTTTATCATTAGTCCATAAATATTTATAATAATAATAATAATAATAAATAATGTTTACTTTCATTGCATCTGCTGTTATCTATTAATCTATTTTTCCTGAGTTTAAGTTTTGGATAAATGTACCTTGTCTTCCATGAAGATGATATTGTAAGGATATACAGTAAACCCTCTCAAATCCGGCCTAATGTGGCGCCAAGTAGGCCGGATTTCAGAAAAGCCGGACTACCGAGAGTGTTCTTAAAATAACTCAATAACTCAATTTTTATGAAGACATAGTGCCAGGTTTAATTAATTTAACCCCATTTTCATAATTTTTTGCTCAAATGTTTATTAAAATCAATACAAATATGGAACATCTGAAAGTCTGTTGCCAGATTACTCTCTGCGCGCCGGCCGAATAGCAGCAGACATACGCGCGTGGTGACTCATACTGTGTTCTCGGAACTCGACACGGACTCGCTGCGTGCCGGCCGAGTTGACTCAAAATAGGGAAACGAATTTAGTTATCAAAATAAAACTTTTCTACTCAGGACCAGGCCGGATTACCGTGGGGGCCGGATTTGAGAGGTTTTACTGTATATTTCTGATTTTATATGTTTTAATCTTTATGAATTCCAATATTTTTCCGTTTCTCATTTTTATTTCACATGTAATTCTTTTCCCGTTCCTTGTTTATTTTCAAATTTAATTGATTTATTTGTTAATCGACTGATCATTTAAATTTCTCCCCGCTGATTTGTAATCCCTTAACCAGTCAATTGTTGTTCTTTTGTTAAATTTAAATTGCTCCAATCATCATTGAATCTTTTGTTTATATTTAAACCTGTGTTTTGTAAATAAATCAGTTAGATCTTGTTTTGTCAGCCACTGACTCGGAACTTTACTCTGCTCTCCCTGTCACATCCCGTGACAATATTCCTTTTAATCTGCATAGTTATAACAGTGATTTCTGTTTATTGTTCTTTGTATGGTCATTTTTTTTTAAAAGCTATCGCCTCAGCTTATTTTGTTTTCGTCCTTTGTATACCGTTAGTTATTTCAAATGAGTTTCTTTATCATCTTTCATTAATCTGTTATTTCGAGATTCTTTAATTACTTTTTTTTTCCTATTTCGTTATTTACTTTTGACGTCTTTTAAAGAATCTTTTTAATAGTTTCCCTTTGGATTTTTTACGTTTTCTGTCAAATTTTCCATTGTATAGAGAAGGATCTAAGAAACTTAATGACTTACAGAAGTTACAGAAACGAAGAATTCTTTACCTCAAACTGGAAAAAGGAAAACAAAAAAATAACTGGAAGTTATTACTGAGTTCCTATTGTAATGTATTCACGTTTCTTCTTTTAGTAACTCTTGTTATTAACCACTGTCTTTATATTGATTATGGAAAGCAAAAAAAAAAAAAAGAAAGAAAAATCGACATAATAGATTTTAAATGTAGCTCTTAACTGCATTTCTATAGTCATACTGCTTTAAAGGAATAGAAAAAACAAAAAACCTGTTAAATAGTTCCAACAAATTTTATTATTCCATTGTATTCTCCGAAAGTTTTGGATTCATGGAATACGTTAGACAATAATTCACAACTGTCAACTAAAAAAAGAAAAATATAACGGGTTCAATGAATTTAACTTTAAAAATGTGGAACTCATGATAAAGATCTAAATCCTTTCGGGAGTACACCCTCGCACACCACCTCTCTTGCCAAAAAAAGCTTTATGAGAACAATAAAGAATATTCTGTTTTGTATTAAGAAGATATTAAGCATTCTTGAATCTGATTTAATTGCAGCAACTGATCAATAATATAACTCTTATAATTGCTATTATATAGAGGGAAACTACATGTGTCATGACTGATAGAAGTTTGTATGGAACCACCTCTGATAGAGTAATATTATCTACAACACAATAACCAAATTGTAATGGAAACACAGCCATAACATCTGAAGAAAAGATAATGCAGGGTTGTCAGAATTCTTTAATTATTTTTACTTCCATTGCATATCTGCAGCATCAGTTTCTCTAGTAAAAAAAATCTCAGAGTTGTAAAAATATCACCACGTTATAATACGATTGAACTGATGAGAAATTAAAAATTATTTATCTAAAAACCAAATTTCATCTGGCAAAGATGATAAAATGTAGCAAATGTTTAGAATGACGTACTGTTGTGTATTTATGTTATTTAATAAATATCTTTATTAAAAACTTTAAAATTTTTAGTTCAAATGCAAAAAAATATATAAAAGTATTTAATATAATTACTGATTAAAGAAGCTTTTAAGGACAGACTCTCAGCACTTTCAATATTTTGCTGTATCTCATTTCACTTCAGATGCTACATATACGTAATATTTTATATTAAAATGAATTTAATATTGTTTTTAAGGATTATTATTTATAAGGTCAAATGATTTCGTAAAGTGCCTTAAAACTGAAAAACAAAATACCTTGAAAAAGCTGTTCTTGAAAACTAACTGGAAAATTTCCATCTTAAAATTTTCAATGAATGATTTTAAATGCTGCTTTAAAATCAGAGATTCTTAGATTCTTAGCCGCATTTGGATCCTATATTAATTTTGAGAGGCTTACATTAGATATATGTACATTCAAGTAGTGTTTTTAACTATTGAATTTATTATTTAGTTTGCCGTTTGGTATCTTTTACTATTTTTGCTTGTTATTTCCACTATAGGCTTCGATGTTTCTCTGACCATCAAGACCAGCTGGTACGGTTGGTCAAGCTCGCTCGTCTGCATTTAACTCAGACTGGGAAAGAATCCATTTTACAGAGTTGCACCAAGGTCACCAAAAATTAAATGGGCCTTTTGTATATCTAAACGAAACTCACAACATTCATCAAAGGCTTATCAAATCTCAAAAGTTGGGTACTGCTAGTTAAAATATTATTCCGTATTTAGAGAATTAGTTAAACAGGTACATAAGTGCCATGGATTAATGATAATCTGATCAGAATTAAGAACCAAGTTGAATAAACAAATAACTAATTTAAGAACACCATTGTAGAAGCACTGTGAATGTCCCTATGAAACACAATATTAAAATAGAACTTACTTAAATACTTCACACAGATGTTACAGCATTTGCATTCTGATCCTTCAGGAATCACATAGTCACATTCAGTCGAGTTACCGCAAATCTTATTTTTGCAGAAATCCTTTACGCAAGTAGATGGAATACCACAGACAATAGGTAATAATAAAAACAATACTTGAACAAATAGGATCATCCACATTTGGTTCGTCATTTTTAATAATGTTTCTTTATCAAAGCGAACTTTGTCCCAAGAAAATATTTGCTTGAATTTTTATTTTATCAAATTTGATAAACAACATGATAAGATAACGATATAAACCGAATTATTATTTTTTATCTAGCAATATTTAGTGAACTTCACTTATCATTAAATTATAGTACATAAAGAATTAGCATAGTTCAATTAGAAGGATTTATGATAATGATCTTTCATTTGATTTTATCATTTAATTCGAAACTAGGACCCTTAGCAATTTGGCAACATATTCCTAAAATTGATATATTTTTTCACTCATAAAAAATTAAATTAATATCTTAAAATATATATTCTTTCAATCAATTACTTGGAATGGTTCTTATGCCCTGTTGCAGCAACCTGGCTGTGATCTTGTTTACGAAAGCCACTTATCATTGAAACTCACAATTATGATCTTTCTATATTTCACCAATAAGAACATATTTATTCTAGCCACTGTACTAGTTCTGTGATCTAAGTTTGCAAAAGCGGAATTGCGTCATACATTGCAAGCCGATTCCTGATTGTTTGCAGCAAACGTCGTTTCACGCGCAAAAACCTCGATCGGAGTTATCACAAATTTATTGGGAAATAAATAAAGCTATCTAATAATTTTTAATTTTATAAATTTATTTTATCTTATTTTCGTTTTTAATGAGGATTCTTCTTCATATTATTATTATTAAATATTTTGTATAATTGTTATGGAATTTGGAAGCTAAGTTTCCTTAATTTTTTTATCAAAAAATATATTGTATATGCATAACTATTTATTTCATTAAAAAGTATTTTTTTTTTTTTAGTAATTTTTGGTAAATTGCTGTTTATTCAGTAGATTTCACAAAATAGCTCTATTGATTGTTATTGTGAGGCTATAGCAATACAAACTCATTCGAATAATTAAAATACAGTATTACGAAATTAAATTAGAAATATTCATGCATCCAGGCTTCTAGTATGTGTAATGAAATTTTATAATATTCGAATATGATTCTTCCCGTTGTTATTTTCAAAGGAATCTCAACTCGTTTACATCGGCCAATGCTGAATTTGAGTTTCGTGCAGTAAACGGTCGGTGTCGGAGGCTCAACTTGGCAATGCCTTAGATCCGTGATCATCCAAAACGCTATTGGCGCAATCTGTTTAAGAGTGATCTTGGTTTTTTTCTTCCAGTCTGAGTGATGTTCAGCTACTGAAATTGAATTGTGCACCGCGCATTAGTCTTCGACTTCTGTGGATTTCCAAATCGATCCCCTAAGCCATTCCAAAAATTTACAAATCACATTAAAATTTTCCTGGTTAACATAAAACTATGTGCAACCCATGAAATATTCACGGAAAAAAACCAAATTCCACATTTAAACACAAGACCGAAAAAGATGTTTTAAGCTCATTTTTTAAAAGGAATAAAATGTATAAACCCCGCTGCATTCGATGTATTTGCTTTTTCCCTTGCTGAGAGTCAAATCTTTTTTTTTTTTCTGCCTTGCATGGGATTCGAACCGAGGACCTCCATCCTTGCAGTCAGGAACTCTAACCACTGGACTACTGCTGGTCTTTAAAATATTCTCTCTCTGACTCTCTCCACTGTTATGACAAACAAACATCCGTACGTTTTTTGCCTATTAATAGTATCATACTTGATTAATCTTTGGGATCTCGTCATAAAGCGCCACGGACTGCATTTTAGGAATCACTGCTGCAAAATAAGAATGAAGGATAATATATGATCGTATTACCAGAATGATTCTTCAGATTGTTTGCTTAATGCTGGACTGTTCCTTGTGTCCTCATGACTGCATTAGGCTTTGCAACATAGTTTCAGGCTATCACCAGTTTGTTTTTTCTATGATGCATTACAGCAGGGGTGGCCAAACCGTGGCGCATTGCATCCTTTTGGTTGTCAAAATAAGATTATGTTTTTTTTTTTTTTGGTTGTTAAAATTGAGTTGTATGGTGCAACTGAACTCGTCTGTGAAAAAATTGGCGCATTGTATGCTTAAGGTTGGCCACCACTGCATTACAGTGATAAAAAGATTTTCAGATCAAAAGTAAATTTTTGAAAATATTGCTGAATTGTTCCTGAAAATGTCAGAATTCAGCATATCCCAGATATGAGTGTCGGATGTTTAAGATTAGAAGATTGAGATGAAAAAAAAAATTTACCCACAAGATTTGATTCGCTTCCTGCAAGATTGGTAAAGGGATCACCCTCGATGGTCTGATTTAATTTTGTAAATGCATTACGCTAAAACTGCTGAGTCCATTTCCTTAGTTTGGTATGATACTCTTCTTTTAAGATGCATTATAAATAAGTATCACTATTTAGGTCTCCATCCTTCAAAAACGACAACAAAATATTTTCTCTATGCATATCTATTTCATTTGTAGGCAACCTTGTAATAGGATTACGATTGACTTAGTGTCATTTTGGGAATTTTACTCTCAACTATACTTTGAAATTAAACCTACAAAAGTCAATTTTTTGAAGTGATTCTGCAAACAAATTAAAAAATTAAATATTTAATTTTTTAAAAGTGGAGCCAAATTTTTAAGTTGAATTGGATATTAATAAAATGCAGTCTTCTTTTGAGCCAACGGAAGTTAAATCAGCAAAAACTAATCCTAAACATAATTCTGCTGACAAAAAAAAAATGACTTAAAAACACTGTGAAAGGCATGATAAGCATTAACGATGGCAATAATTTTTAGAAGGTTTAGAATAAAATCTTTCCTCTTACTATTTATTCTGAGTGCTACACCTGGTAAAATCTGCTAAACAATCTAAAACCTCTTTTGAAGGATACTGAAAGGCTAAACTGCATATAGTTCAACCTTGGACTATCTCAAGTGAATAATTAGACTAAGGAAAAGAAAAAAAAAATGGGGGATTGGAAAAAATAAATACAGACCAAAACTTCCATTTGTATTCCTGTAAGATTTATTCCAGTTTTAATGAAAGTTCCAGTATGAAGATGAAAAAATAAATTCCTAATTAAATAAGAGACAACAAAACTAAAACAAATGTAGTTTTAATTAACTGTGAATAATAAGCCAGGATTCGAGGCCCAGACAATATGGCTCAGGACATTACAGCATTCTCAAACTATGGTCTGCAGAATTATACCAGATAGTACATGGACAGTTATTTAATTTTATTAAATAAAATTAAAATAAACTTTAATATAGTTTTTCAAGCATAACTTAATATAGCGTAAGAAATTAAATAAGATTTCCAGATGACCATCTTAGAATAAATAATGTTTTGTTTGTATACTTATTTGCATTTCTTATCGTTATACCTTATTCTGTAATTATTATTTTTCATTTATAATGTTCATAAGAAACAATTTCCCCTTCTAGTTGTATAACATTTTCAGACTTAATACATCCGTGCAGATTAAATTAATTTTAAGACAAAAAATTTATTTGAAGACTGTCAAATAAAAACTTATTGGAAGACTAACTAATACCTACCACTGGGATTATAATTCAGATGATTCGGTTATTAAATGTTAATAATTTCTTTTCAAAGTTGTTTCTTTAAGGAAAATGATTTTGTGTTTTTCCCCAATTGGCAATTTTACCAGTAGTTTAAAAGTCATTACTGTCATCCATCTGCATGTAAAGACTTCCATCTTCTTTTTATTGATTGTTTGTAATATAAATAAAAGTAAGTATCATTAGACAATAAACAGCAAAATATATATATTCTGATAATTTTATGTAAAACTTATTAATAAGGTAGAGACTATAAAAGTTAATACAAAAGTGTTTTCAAAACAATGTAAGAAGTAAACAAAACTTAATAAACATAAAGGTTAGTTCTCATTTTTTAAGTAGTACAACAGTTTCACAAGCATTTTTTTAAGTTTTCAATTTCTGAAAGCATTACTAGTTACAAATTTCATGCGACTAAAATTGCTTAAAATACTGCTGTGCATTTTTATAAACATCACAGAAACAAAATTATGCTCAATATTTAATTAGAAAGTGTGAATAAATAGTGCTTCTGGAAGACAACATTGCAGACTTAAAAAAATAAGCTTATCATTATTCAAAACACTCAAAGCCAAGTTGTCATTACAAGAAACTTAAAGAAGAAGAAAAGTAAAATAAAACAGATCATTACTTTGAATTGTCAAATGACTGAGTTATGCTATTTTTGATTAATAACAAAAAAGGAACTTACAAGAATTTAATAATCTCAAAAAGCCATGTAGGCCTTGCTG
Source organism: Thereuonema tuberculata (assembly GCA_023159025.1). NCBI lineage: Eukaryota > Metazoa > Arthropoda > Chilopoda > Scutigeromorpha > Scutigeridae > Thereuonema > Thereuonema tuberculata. The sequence goes on from JAFIDM010012231.1 coordinate 149,991,271, forward strand.
AACAGGCTTCTGCCATTGTTTCCCACAGCATTACAATTACATTTCATTTATTTCTAAAACAACAATTTCAGATTTTCGTAATGTTTTTAGATTCTTAAGTTGAAAGAGGATTTTTTTTTTTTTTTTTTTTTTTTTTTGTCTCAAATAAAAGTTATCTACTTCAAATGTAAACAGACAAACCAAAATCACCTCGAAGGATTAGTAAACATTTCAGTGTATCTCCGTAAGGGTCCATTTACAAATGTATATATCAACTGTCTAAGTCTCAAGAATAAGATTTGCATTTTAAAGCGTGACACTTCCAAGTTAATTTCTTATGTTTTCTGGATTGACTTCTTCGCATAATGTTAATAAAAATAATTCTTTCCTTGATACACACAACAAAACTGATATTTCTATTATTATTTTTTTTTATTATTATTTTACAACCCAATTTTTCGTTGCTTTTTCAAATAATTCATCTTAAAAATCTGATAAAAAGAACTAAAATATATATGAAGAAAATTTATTCAAGATTACTTTTGCACTTTCGCTGCATCAGTTTCGCCCCCCCCCCCTATTTTTTTTTTTTTTTTTATAGGAAGTAAAATAGTACAAAGAAATATGTATTCCTGTAAAATATGAAAATTTTGTATTTTTGTGCTTTAAAAAAATTGATAACAATTGAAATTCTTTAGACATTAACAATCTACTTATTCAGATGACAGAAGTGTAGTATTTTGTGTTTTAACTGTTTAGAATATTTTATTGCAATATTATTGTAATAACATTTCTAAATGTTATAAATGTATTACTATATCTTTTGTGATTTTTCTCTTGAATCTGAATTTAAAAAAATAAATATTGTTCGATACAAGCTCAAAGTCCACATTATTGAGATCCTAATAAATGTTGTTTTACTAGACCTTTTGTTTTATCAACTAAAAAAGAAGATAGAAATAGAGCTAATATGTTATTGAAAAAGTATAAACATTTTAACATTCTGTGACAAAATCAATAACAAGTGATAGAATATTATTACACATGTTTTTTTTTTGTTTTTTTTTCCCACTATAGGTTTAGAATTTGATTTTTTTGGTTCCTTAATTTACTTCACATCAACTTACAAGAAAGTTAAAGCATTTTACAAAACTGTAATCTACATTCTAAGTGAGAATAATCAAAAACAAATGAAGATGAATGGCACTAATAATAATTCTGAGAGGACATTTGCTAAAGCAGAATTAAAAATCAGAATTGTTGGACCAGTTTAACCAGTAATACATTTACAAAATGGTATATCTTTATCATAAATAACTTATGCAAATTTCTTTCATGATTTCTTAATTAAAACATCAAGAATAGATAGAACTACTCTGATAAGCCAATGAACATTTCTGAACAGTCAATATATATTACATACATCAAGAAGCATCATATGAATGAATTATTCAGAAGCTAAACACAATGTTAAATTTATATTCTAAAATTTTGAAAAAAAAAATATTTATACTAAAGCCCCATCCTTCCAAAAAAAATAATATAAAATAAAAAATGAATGATTAAAATGAACTACATTTTAATACACTATCATGAAAATCTAAAATATATTTACTTTTTCTTTAATTTAAGAAAATATCCATTTTAAGTTAATCAAAAAAAACAAAACAATTCATTTAAGAAATGCATATATATTACTTTGAAAGAATTTCACTCCAATTTTCCCCAAAGCTAGATTTTGTTAAAAATTCATTTGGTTCATTTATAAATATTTTTTTATTCAATGTATACTGTGTAAATATGTAAACATATATATAAAAATTGAATGCATAATATGAAATGTTTATTTCATTCTACACTCTGCCAAATAGAAATTATACTGATTTCATTATATCTTCTATTAATGATTTACTAAATCTACTAAAAAATTTAGAAGTTTCCGAGATTAATAGATGTTATTGGTAAATGTGACCTTTAGGTATAAAAATGTTCATATTAAAAACTTGAAATTTTGGGAGAAAATAAAATCTGCTTAAAAACAACCAAGCTTTTGGAATTGGAATTATATTATTATTGTTATTATTACAGGGAAGGGACCATGTACTTGTTTTTTGTAAAACTTCCTCCTCCATAGGAATGCAGTGTAGAACTGCAGATATTTTATATATTAAAAATTATATTTATAAAAATTAGCAACTTCTAAAAAAAAAAAAAAAAATTATAAAAAAGATCCATTTGAAACAAGAATTTCCACAGCAATTGGAAAAAAAAAATCCTTAAAAACATTTTTTGCGGATAACTTACATTAAAATTTCTAAAGTATCACAATAGTCAAACATAAGTTATAAAAGTTTAACCTCCTGAATATCTGCTGGGGTTTAACAACAGTTGCTCTACTTATCATTCATAAATTCTATACATAATCAATCATTCCTGTATTTACAATTCCTATACGTTTCTTAAAGAAGCTATTACATACTGATATACTGGTAAACTTGTAGGTAATATTAACAGAATAAAATTCCATCTGATTTGTCTTTCTAATATAATAATAAAAATTATCTAGTTTTTTTTTCATATTTTCAAAGAAATTTATAAAGCAATATAAATAAGAATATTGAATAAATGAGCATTTACGGATAATGAAATGTGATGAACTAACGTAAAAGTGATACCACTGTATTTCATCATAACACAGTAAAAGAAAGGAATTAAATAATAATTATGAAAAAGAAGAAACAAATATATGAAATGCTAATATTTATACATCTTTATATAACAAACTGTTTCTAAGTTTTCCAACCAGTTAAATTATTAAAATTCTTAACTTTACAAAAACTTCATTATAGTAAACCTATTAATATACAATAATAATTAAACAACTTTCTTAAATCTATTAATGAGGCAATTATGTTGGCACTGCAGAAGTAAAGAGATATTAATACTGTCAACCAGGTTTCATGATGGGATAATTGTTAAATCAACTCCAAAAAGATTTTCCCATGGTCCTTGAAGAGCCGCAATAACAGTCTGAAGAGAAATTTCAGTTTCCATTAGAATAGGCCATTGATATTCTTCCCTCTTATCTTCATCCAAAAAATGCAAATGTAGTTCAGTTGGGTTTTCATCAAAAGTTTCCTGAAGGAAAAAGAAAACATTTGAAACAACTATTCAAAATAATTTAGAAGAATATAGATTTTCAAATATTGGAAAAAAAAAAAAAAAAAACTGTTTCAAAACACTTTGAAAATATTTGAAGCAAATATTTTACAATATTTTAAAACATTTTTTCTCTGCATATTTGAAATCTATAAATAATAATAAGTATCTTCTTTATAACAGATTATATATACCTCAAAATCTTATCAAGGAATTGATTATTATAATATTTATAATGGACTAGAAATATGATAATTAACTATTTTTATAGCCTATTATAAACAGCCAATTTCTTGGTCTATCTGCAAGAAGAAGTCTCTTGTTTGCACCAAGCTATTATACCCTAGTCAGATGGCATAGTGACAGTTACTTGAGTAAAAAATCTTTGAACTAATTTCAAAGACTTTTGAGAAACAAACTCCTTTGGCATGTCACAAGAGATTTCTTAATTAAATCTTTCTCCATTGAAGGGCACTTAATCATTCAGAAATGAAGGAAAGAGCATTCTGTATTTCGCAGCAGGCAAGTCCCAAGATTCTTTGCAAAATGCTTATGCGTTTCGTGAAATATTGAGAAATTTCTTTAAAAAATGAATGTTTTTCTAATGCATAGAATAAATATAATTTAGTAAAATTATTGTTGAAATGTAAGTTTCTGAAAGTGACTGCTAATTTATTGTGGCTTTCTGTTTAGTTAAAGCAGTAAAAAAAAAAAAAAAATAATAATAAAAAAAAATGGTGCCTGCAGCTTCTCTTTGAATCTCTTTGCTTTGTTTCACACTATACATCACAAGAGTACAAATGTTTGATTGGCCGTACATCTTCAAAATGCACTTGAAGGTCATACGAGAACTTTCAAAATTGGAAAGCTTTCGAATTGAAATATACTTGAGAATCATCTGACAGAATCACCATTCTCCTTTCAACCCAAGAGTCTTTCATTTAAGTATCTTTCACAGTGCCCTCTGACTAATGTATTACTTTATGCTTCCCTACACAACCCTACCTCACTTAACACTCCTATATTGTCACAGTTTACTTCTATTATTTTGTGTTTTTTCCCCGTGACGTTTATTTTTATATGCTTTTTATATATTTTTCACTCCTTGTTTTATGTCATCATAAATCTTTACTGTAATAGCAATCAATACTATCCGTCTAACTCAGCTAGGCAGTCCCTTTCTGGCGTTGGGACAGAGAACTTCAAAAAATAGGGGTGAAAGGTAAGTGCTGTAGGGAGAAAGGATTAAGCACAGTGGGGGTGGATTTTTCTGTGGACTGAGATTAGAAGGGATCTAAATGACTCATTTCTAGGAAATTAATCAACGCAACAGTACAGTTCGTCATTTTGTGGAGATAACTTGTGCTTTTTTTTCACTCCTCAAAAATGTCCAAGCGAGAGGTTTGGAATTCTCAATCGACAAACATAGTAATGAATGTGAAAAAATTTTTTGAAGAGGAAAAAAAATCAAAACAGCCTTTGATTGATTTTAACAAAGTTATTGCGAGGACTAGTGCTGCAACTGGAGTCCCTGAAAGAACAATTTTTAAAATGAACAAAAGGAAAAGAAAAGCGGAAGAGAACGGTGAAGAATGCGGAACACCCAACAAAAAAAGGCTGCGAAAAAGTATCATATGAGCAACCTGAAATATTGTTAAAACAAAATATAAATTACATAAAATTAATGGAATTGATTAAAGAGGTTACGGATAATGCATATTTTAAGCACAATAACAACATTTTCAAATAAGTAAAAGGTTTTCCAATGGGGTCATTGTTATCAGGAACTTTATATAATATATAAAATTATATGAATCTTTTAATGTTAATGTTAATTTTAATGTTATATGAATATTAAACTGTTGTATGAACATTTCATATAACATTTCTTTGTAAATTTGATTACTTATTTAAATATTTTTATTAATTAACCAAGTAAATAAATAAATAAATAAATAAGATATTATTACATATTGTTGTGGAATTAAAAAACAGACTTATGTGATCCTTTTTTTAGTATTTTGGAGAATTCAGCTCTTCTGAAATCGTCATTTAGATCCCTTCTAATCCACAGAAAAATCTACCCCCACTGTGCTTAATCCTTTCTCCCTACAGCACTTACCTTTCACCCCTATTTTTTGAAGTTCTCTGTCCCAACGCCAGAAAGGGACTGCCTAGCTGAGTTAGACGGATAGTAATTTATTTGATCTTAAATCCAATTATTTTTATCAATTAATTTTCATGTATTCTTTAATTCTCTGAAGCTTCAATTTTTATCTTTTGTTTTATTACCCTTATAAGCACATGTGAACTTTGTTAATTACTTTCTCTCGATAAAATGTTTGTAACTCACACGGTCGCTAAACCGTCAGTCATCTTATCTTACATCTAATTCTACGCTTTGGGAGTAGCTGTTTACTAATTTGATGACATCAGAGAAAAGTTAAAAACAAGTTGTTTTTGAATATAGAGGGATGATTGCTGACTACTGAAGAAATGTGACATCAATTTTTATTCCTCCGAACTGACTGTGGAATAAGGAAAAAATAAAACTTCAATCACTGTTCCATGTAGACTTTGGCGATAGGAAGCGAGGAGTTGAGAACTGCTGTGTTTTCCAAGTACATGTGGAAAAGTAAAAACTTTGCCGTCCCGGGCGAATGCAGGAGATGGAAAAGCAGAGCTACAACTTGAAAAGCAGAACTACATCAAGCAATTCGTTCCCGCAACCAATGCAGTAGTTACCGCTGTTGCAGTTCAGCCTACTCTCGCCGAAAACCTTTTTCCATAATTGATGCCAGGATACTCGGTGGCATGGGTGTGTGTGTGTGTGTTAGAATGACATCAATCTAAAAGTGTGAAACATCTAAAATTAGGGCTTTGTATATTGTCTTAGAAAATCTTTCGTCGAAAATAAATAGGAAACATGGGGCCCCAACAACAATCTTGTTGAGATGAATATAACTAAGTGCTATCCATTTATTTTACGAATGCGGAGAATCTACAGACCTTCACATACAGACATTTGCTTAGAATAGCATATTGTATCAATTGAAAAGACAATTCTTTCTAGAACTGCTCATTTTTCTTATTTCAATTTTGTTACTGTGTGTATAGTTTATTAATTATTAAGGAGGGATATAAATATTTTATTCCATTTAATCCTTTTGTATTTTTTTATTCTCCTATTGGTAAAGAGGAGTAATTTTGTTTATTCAATTCAGATTTATTGCTATTAACATCATTCTGGGCCCAGCACATATTAGCAGATATTATATAAAAGCAGATATTATATCCATATATATAAAATTCTTTTAATATACATTTTGACTTCAAATGTAGTTAATATTATTTTATGCTCATAATTTAACTTTAAACCTTGTCAAATTGGTAGAAGAGCGGAAGCTATTTTCCTCTTATCGAAGAATAATTTTCTTTATATTTCTTTTGGGACACAAATTGGTAGCAGAGTGCGATTTCTTTGCCAATATTAGTTTTTTGATTGTTCACAAGGAATAATAATAATTATTTCGTGACAATACTGTACTTTAGTTTCTTGTATAAGGCAGCAGCTATTTTCTTTCCACAAATTTTGTTTCAACTGAAATTTATCAGTATTATAAAATCAGCATTATCCATATAAATTTGTTTCCCCCCTCCCCTTTTTTTTTTGAAATTTTCTGTCCGTCCATTTGTCCTTAAACAAAGATATGGCCTATGTCATTCCTTAAAGTGGACTGTCAATAAGAAAGATTGTATCTCTCTAAAGAAGCCTTCTACTTAAGTCATTTTAAAGCCTATTAATATTAAGCCCTTTGGGTTTACTAACAATCTCACTTACAAGTGAAAAGTAAGATAGCTCCAGTACGATCAGACATTTGATTTGTAACAGTTCAGAGTTTAACATCATTGGAAGATAAGGCCATGACAAAACAGAAGAAACTTTTCAAAAACTACTGAAATCAGGACAATCTTAAAAGACAAGTGCAGTACTGCAATGGTCTTCAATAGAGAAGAAATAGTTGGCCTGCCAAAGTAGGCTAATGAAGCAATTCTGATAAACAGGATCTTCATAATTCATTTTAATATAACTTTCTATCTGTTTTACGATATAGATATTCTTGAGAATCTTGATATCTGAAAACCAGAATCAAAGACAATTTTCCCATTTTTAAATATTTTTAAGAAAGGAGGATACATTATATCAGATTGTTGCAGATGAAGTGTCAATTTTCAACCTCTTATAGTTGGCATATATTTTTGATAAATGTCACCAAATCGGTTTATGATATGCAAATTTAAATGCAGCACATGTACTGCATATAAGGCAGTGGTCATGTGGTTTGAGGCATCAATTCCAAGTGGAGTGTGATGCTTGGAAATCAACAATGGATCCAACTCAACTTCCTGTCATTTTCCTGTATGGGTTTAAAATGGGACACTAACATTAATGCAGCTTTTGGGAATGCACAGTAATAAAATTATTACAATTATATTTGAAAATTTTCGTCCAGTGAAATGAGCCTCTCAAATGAATCCCACGGTAGACCACAAGGAGCTATCGATGATGTGAAGCTGAGGGACCTAATCAAACCAGACACTTGTCAAACAGTTTAAACACTTGCTAAGAAACTGGGAGTACTACTATTCAACAGTTTCCTGATATTTGAGAACTCCAGGCAGAAACTTGTATCTCATAGGTAAAAGTGTACTGCTGCTGGCTATGATTATTTTAATTAATAAGCTCCATTTCACACAAAGTTTCAGATGTTAGAAGTTTCCATCCATTTTCAGATATTTCATCTGCAACAATAGATATTAACATCTGTAACATCTTTTTTATTGAATATTGCACATAAAGATGTATTAGATTCCCTCAATCTTGTCATTTTTAAGAAATGCAAGTTTATGAAGGAAAAAAAAAAAAGCAATAGCAAGAGATGTTAAAGCTAGCAAAGTAATCTAAGAGAACCAAAAATTTAAAAATCCCAAATATCTACAGAATAATTGAAGACTGAACTGTCACAGATCACTGCAGATGGAGTAGGAAAGGATATAGCAATGCAGAAGCAACATCAAGAGAAGTAATTGTCAAGATTCTCTTAGGTGATCTTGATTCAAGCTCTTGAAATTACACAAGATCTAGAAAAACGGATCTTCCAAGAGTAAGAGATGGTCGTGTGTCAGGAATAGGAAAAAAAAAAAAAAAAAGTGGGGGAAAAGTGGGATGCTTTTTCTTGAGAAAAAATCCTCATATTAAAAAAAAAAAAAAAAAACCCTACTACTCCTTTAGATTATATTTTGTTTCTTCTGGTTCTGTCATTCAAACAGCATCCTATACTTAACATTAAAATCATATTTTTACTGAAGTTAATTGTAAACTGAAAACTGAAAAATGTATTTGGGAAGCCTTGTATTAACAAGTTGACTAGTGAAGCTTCAAATATATATGTTTTAATAAAATAATAAAGTTTAAAAAATAACAGTCTTACCACTCCTACAAGATCTATAATTTTTTGTTGCTTAATTATTTGAAGAGATGGAACATTAGTTGATGACAAACAAAAAGATGTGAGCCATTGATAATTTTCACTGGCCAAAATTACAGATTCTTCTGTTATTAATAATAGAACAGGTTCAAGGACATCCTTATCTGAAATATAAATTAAACAAAATATAAATTAGACTAAAATCCTCTACTTCAAACCATATTTGTTCAAACACACTTGTTAAAATAAGATAACTAGGATTTTATATAGAAGAAAGGAAGATAAATTATAATTAATATCATAAAAAACAACTGATGTTTGAAGATATCTTCAAACTAATTATATTGTTATCAAAAAGAATGTCTGTGATCCAATTGCCTAGAAATTGGAGGTCATTGTTTTTTATATGATTCCAATTTGGCCATTTATATTTTTAACATTAAACAGTTATTAATAGCTAAATGAGCTAAACTGTATGACTATATCGCTTAATAAGTATTTCTACTTACATAGCATTTTCAATCTGTCTCTCTTTTAAATAAATCTTTAAATTAAGAAAATTTTAATGTTGTAATAATGTTGCTACTTTTTAAAAAAAATAAAGATTCTAAACATTAATTTTTAACGAATCTTTAAAATTAAAGATTCCAAATATTTAGCAACATTTTCTAAATTAGTGTGTTGCTATCAAGCAGGTTTGTTATCAGACAAAACATTAAAACATTTTTACCACATTCTCCAAATATTAACTGTTTATCTTTACTTTCTATCCTTCATTTCGCCAATTGTTTTTGCTTGTTTCTATATATATATATAATTTCTGGACTTTTAGTAATTTACCTTCGAGTTTAGTTCTCCAATGGCCCATTATAAATAACTTAATTTCCAAAGCTTCATCTTTATCTCTGCCTGGATGCAATTCCAAAAGTTCCATTTTTAAATTATCCAGCATTTCTTCAGCTGCTGTTTCAATAGAAACAGATTCATCTTTGAAGAAACCTGACAAAGATAAAAGAATTTCTGTTTTTATGAACTGAAATAGTAAAAGTTTCATAAAAATGAACAAATACAATTTAAGAATAATGAATTAAAACTGAATTAGTTTAAACTATGGTTAAAGCATATGTTCCGTTAAGCATGCAAAGTGAAATCTAGTAAGTTAAAGTTCCATTCCCAAAGTGGGGAAAGGGATTGTGAAGAAATTTCAAGGATGCATTGTGATGATGTTTCATTATAATTATATTTCTTTGTATTATTTCAAAATTACTTTTATTTGCTTGCATCATAAACAAACAATGCATGTGATTAAATCACTGTAATAATTAGGCAAGTGTTATGTTAGGTGTTTCACTAAGAAATCTAGCACTGTAATTTGAACAGGTTAGCTTATATGTCAAAATCATCTATTTTTCTTCTTTTAGATGCAAGTTGTAATGAAAGTTTGTAATTCAAAATGAGAAAAATAATGCCTTCATATTTAAAGGATTTATTAACTATAAGGATTATAGTTTAACTTTATATTTAACTTTAAGGATATATATATATATACACTGTTGAAATATTCACTCGTATGAAAGAAAACTGAAAAAAACAAATAATTAATAAACTCAAGCTAATTAATGATTAATGTCACTATGGAAACAGACGCGAACGCCGCGTCCTGACGCTATCAGATAACAACATTACGAATGCCAACAATGCAGCCTAAATCTATTTATCTTGATGTTATTAATCGTCTGTTTTTTCAGTTTTATTTCAGATCAGTGAATACTTCAACAGTGCGAAGATATCTGTGCAGTGACACTTTTGTGACTATTTAATTGGTCCCACAAAGGACCAAAGCCCCCCCCTTTCTGTTGACCTACCCCCAAAAGAACCCTTTCCTAATACAATAATAATTATAACTATTGTTTTATTATTGGTTTCGGCGTGCTCTAGCTGCTTAGTTATAGATATTTAGCCAGAGTTTTTCTTAGAGATGCACACCTAACAGGTTAATCCTTCATATGAAGGCAAACAATGGCCACTTCCTCGTTTTTTACTCATATCTTTTTTCCCCGCACTTTCCTTCACTTAAGATACGTGTCATTCGATAGCTCTTAGGTAGGGCTATAAATTCGAGTAATCAAATTCTGGTTCCCTTTTGCCTCCTTAGGAGGGGAGGGGAAAAACCAGTTTTTTCCATAGGACCCCATGTTAAAATAACTCAGAGTACGTGGTCGAATGGGTTCGTTTTTTCGGCTATAAGTAGCTGTTGATAAGGGTATTAATTGCTGTACTTTTGTAATCCCCGCACGGCTAGAATTGGGTTAGGGCAAGCCTAGAAGCCAAAAAAAGGCCACTTCCGGTTTGCCCCTTCTTCGTTTTTTACTAAAATCTTTATTTTCCCGCACTTTCCTCCACTTAAGATAAGTGTCATTCGATAGCTCTTAGGTAGGGCTATAAATTCAAGTAATCAAATTCTGGGACTTCTTTTGACTACTTAGGAGGGGAGGGGAAAACCAGTTTTTCCCATAGGACCCCATGTTAAAAAAACTCAGAGTATGTGGTCGAATCGGTTCGTTCTTTCGGCTATAAATATCTATTGATAAGGGTATTAATTGCTGTAAATTTCGTAATCCCCCCATGGCTAGAAGTGTGTGGGGGCAAACGCCCATATATCCTGGGACATCTCCTTTAACCCCTTACTGTTTTCATATACAACAAAAATTGATGCTCTTACTCAATTTTCAGGAAAAATAAATATGATCCATTGCAATCAGAAGCATTAAACTTTAAAATTATTTTACTTCTGTTAAATATTTTTTTCGAAAAAATAGTGTCCAATTTCAATCAATTATTATCATGTAGTGACACACAATAATATACCCCCCCCCCCCCCCCCCCCCCAAGAAAAAAAAAAGCTGCAATTATTATCTTATCTATGTCAAATTTGATGATTAAAACTTGCTAAGATACAATAATTAACATACAGTCGGACCTCTATTTAACTAAGTCGCTAAATCCCGAAAAAAAGTTCGTTATATGGAAAATTCGTTAAATAGAGATTCACCTTTTAAAATTACTTTAAACTACATAAAACAGATTTAAAATACATAAATAATTATTATTATTAAAAAAGTAATAATTTTAAAGACATAAAGCTAACATTACCACATGCGTTCTTAATTTTACTAATAAAGTCTGTTAATTTTGTCTGAGTTTTTTTTTGAAAAAGTGTTTTCGCTCATAGTATGTCTCGCATCTTTGGAATGCATCACAAACCCCTTCAGGCGTATTTTCTTCAAATTGTAATCCGCGTCGGATTGTTTCAAATGATTTTAGTATCTCATCATACGAAGGTTTTTACATTTCTGCATCATGATCATTTCCATTTTCATCATCTTCATCGCAATTCATTGCTGTATTGTTTTTATTTTTCACACTGTCCAAAATATTCGATACTGTTTCCGAGGTCTCAACTTCAAAATCAAGTGAAAGATAATCGTCAATCACCACATCATCGTTAATTTCTTCTTTTTCTCTGAGCTGTATCCTCGAAAAAGTTCATTAAATAGAAAATGCACTTCCCTATTTGGAGGTTATTTTATGAAGAAATTAGCAAAATGTTCTTGGTTTCCAAAGAAAAATTTGCAAAATAGAGGTTCGTTAAATAGAGGTCCGACTGTATATAGTAAGACCTCGTTATAAGCATTTTCTGCAGACTTAAGAAAAGTGACCTTATAAGCGAAATTCCTTTGCTATGAACTCAACTATGAACATTGAAGTGAGTATATCTATTTAATGTCTGACTATATAGGCAGTAACGAAATATTCAGAATTCCTATTAAGTCAGCCAGGATTTTCAAGAGTGACCACATAATTGGGAGGACCTTTTAATGAGGTCTAACTGTGTCTGTGTGTGTCTGAGGCAGCTATCGGTGGGGCATTGCAACATCCTGATATCTATCATTGCATATTCATTGAAAAAGGATAAGCAATGATTATATTTTCAAAGAAATTTAATAAAATAAGCATTTGTGAAATTTAAGTACATCAATGTATCTACAAAATCATGTTAAATCTTTCTATATGTCTTAAACAAATTTTCTTATCCAATGTAATTTTTTATTATTTATTTTGTTTGAAGTGTTAGAGGTTGATAATTGAATGAATGAATGAATAAATAAATAAATAAAGAAAGAAAGAAAGAAAGAAAGAAAGAAAGAAAGAAAGAAAGAAAAATTCGGCATATACTTAGATACATCTAAAATTTTATAAAAGTTAATAATTTTCATTATTTAGATCTGTCTTTTAATATCGCAATAAATGAGTTGTTACAACTTTCTATAATTAAACAATATCTCCACTGGTTTTTTGACACTAAAATACAATTCATACAATAATATACAAAAGCCTTGAATGATAAGTTCTTACCTGAAATGTAAGAAATATAACAATTGCAGCGATCTGCATCCCTAAGCAAAACCATATACAATGTAGCATCAAATACAAATAATAATCCTTGATTACTCAGGAGTACTTTTATTTCTTTCAAATCAGATAATGGCTTTTTGTCCACACTAACAAGCCATTTAGAGGGTTCATCTCTGAAAAGAATAGATTTATATATATAAATAAACAAAACAATTAAAAATTTTTTTAATGAAATTACTCTTTAAAACTTTTTTTTTATAAAGCTTTAAGCTTATCCAGTGGTTCTAGACTATGTGCTGATGGTGTCCCAATGCACTGTAGCAAAAGGGGGACCATGGGATATTTCAAGTTTTTGAAAACAAAAGTAATTTGTTTATACATATTCTTTCGATTTATACGTATTTTTCTTTCAAACAAAATACCAAGTTGTTAAGACATAAATACTTAAGTTGTTTGAATCTAATTGCTTAATAATGGTAGAGTCAAGAATTACTTTGGTCTACAAGTTCCATGAAAACAATACAGAGACATTATGGACAAAGTGAACAAAGGAAGTTTTGGAAGCTCTGGACTTACAAGGAGTCGACACAGCCTGTATGTTTAGAATTCAAGTTACCTTTGGTGAGATGAAAGTACACATCAAATACTTCAATAATTTTTTTTTTTTTTTTTTTTTT
>JAFIDM010012231.1:150031322-150053108 GCA_023159025.1 Thereuonema tuberculata
CGGAAATCTTGCTTTAACAATCAAAAAAAAAAAACGGAAATCTTGCTTTAACTACCAAAAAAAAAAAAAAACGCCGCAGGAAAGGTTAACGTGAGATTTTCGTTGACACCCTCCTCCCCCTTGATGAGATTTTGCCAGACCCCCCTCCCCCTTTTGATCTCACGTAATTAATGGACGACCCCTTAGTAGTACTCATGCAACAACATGCATTTACACAGAACTTGCGACAATACACACACACACACACACATATATATAAATATATAGTCTTTAAGCACATACCCTGTAGCAATACATATTCACATTTCTTAAAGCACTATTTATTGAATTTATTGATACTTTTTTCTTTGCTCATATCAGCATTAGCTTTGGTGTGACCACAGCTAAACTTCTTTGCAATATCAAAATCGAGAAAAATTTTTGAAAATAATGGACCTGCTTGATCCGCAGCCGAAATTGGTGGTGGATTATGTTCAATCAAAAAACGGACAAAATAAGTTTCTGCTTTAATAATGTTATTTTCTTCAGATTTAGTGAAAAACAATTGAACAGAAACTTGTCTTGACTGATGTTTTTCAAGCTCCACGTGCTTAGTACACGACACAAGACGTCTTCAGTCATCTCGACCGCCATGAGTGACGGAAATTTCCGTGCAACACACCGTGCAACGAGCATATCCATCCTTTCCTGGTAGACGACAAGGGAAAAGCTTTCCATACTCCTCTCGAAATTTTTGATTGTTTTTTTTTCTTTCTAAGTGGATCTACATCTATATCCTTATTACTGCGTTTTAAAAACCGATCCATGATATAGGCATACGCAGCTTTCAACAAATTTACGAAAGAGAAATAAACAATACACTAGCGCGTACTTTGTTTCTCCGCACATGCAATCAGTTCGCACAAGCACAAACCATGCATTGATTAAATAAGATTCTTATTTAATCTATGAAACCATGTGACCACCACTCTCAGGTGGATAGGCGAGTTCACAACAAACCACGTGACTCTCTTCCCCCCAAACGGACGAATCAATTCAATAGGTGTGTTGGTCAATAGTGCTGTTAACGTATATCAACTGAAAAAAGATTCCGAAGTCACACAAGAGGGAGAATTGGCCGCAAGCGCTCAGTCCATCACAGAACTACAAAATAACAAACAGCATTCTGTCCTCTACTCTTTAGATAGGAAATCGTTAATTCTGTGGAGACTCTTGCATGATGCAATTTTTTTTTCGTCTTTTTTTTTTTTGAGGAAAAGCAAAAATTAAGGATGAAAATCTCTGAATCCGTAGCTTTTCCCTGCTTTCCCGTAATTTCGTAGTACTTACTTATTTTCCGTACAAACTACGGATACTCCGTAGAAGTTGGAGGGTATGTAAATAATAGTTCATCAAGAGAATTTCTAGACTTCCTCAAGCTTTCTTTGAAAAATTAATAATACACAGATTTTAAATTTTACAACAATACAAAAACAATTTAAAGACATTTTGATATGTCTGTTTTGTTGGTGAAACAATCTATAGATATTTTGATATGTCTATTTTGTTAAAATAACAAGTTTTAACAATCTATTTAATATTCACTTTAAACAATCTATTGAATACTCCCTTAAACAATTTTAACAATTTATGTGAATTTTGCTTTAACAACTTTAAACATTTTATGTAAATTTTGCTATATTTTAAAAAAAAAAATTTTTAAACTTTCTATTGAATACTTATTTATTTGCAAACCTTTTGCCTTATCTATGTAATTAAAACTGTTTATAATTTGTGTTTTTTGGAGAGGCAATGATCTGCCCAGTCTGAAATGTTCTTTATTATTCTGGAATGCTCTTCTCTCACCCTCTGTTTTAGGGTCCTATCTGTCCTTCCAAAATATATGGTGTTGCAGTCACTGCATTTTAATTTATATATTACTGCCATTTTCTTCAGGATGTTACATTCTGGATCTTTTGGGATCATAGAAAGAATATTATTACTGTTTTTGTATACTATGGAGACTTCATTCCATTTGTGTATATCTTTAACATTTTGGGGTAACTTTAATAGAAGAAATTTTTTTTTTTGCATTGTTGTAAAATTTAAAATCTGTTTTATTAATTTTTCGAAGAAAGCTTGAGGAAGTCTAGAGAAAGTCTGGATGAAATATTGTTTATAAATAAAAAAAGATGAGATATTTTAAATGAAGATCGCTTTGAGTGATGAGCTTATATATATGTATGTTAGTATAATTTTAATATTCTCAAAATTTTGGAATGTTTTTCTTGAACATTCATGTTTATATTTTACATAATTACATCTTTTAAAATATGGTTTCTGTGATTCAGATTACATGTAGAATTTACCAAAATGGTTGATTAAAAAAAAAAAAAATGTTGGGATTTCAGTAATCCGCATCTAAAACTGATAAAGACAAGCAAAAACAATTCACTATTATTAACAGAGGATACACCTATCTAACAAAATTGTTTTTATCTTCAAGATTTTTTAGCTGTTTTGTTGATATTAGAGTACTTATTAAAAAAAAAAAATTGTATCTTTTTGTATCTGGTGCTCCATCTGGCCCTGCAATTACTCTATTGTTTGCAAGACATTGACCATAAATCTATTCAGGGGGGATGTCCCTTTGCCTCTTCCTTTTTATTGTGAGTGACTAAACATCTTCTGCATCAAAATTACTAATGTTATTGAATCTGGTGCTCATAGATTGATGTATTAGGTTTCAGATAACACATTTGCATTTCATATGGTGACAAATGAATCAAATGGAAGAATATTTCATTAAAAGTCTGGAAGTCCTTACCAACATATGTCCAATTCATGAAAGGAGGGAGCTATGAGACATTCTAGAAAGAAATGTATCTTAAAGCATAAGTAATTATGATCGTACGTGTGTCTTGGGCAGCTTAAGAAGAGGATCTCATTTAAAGTGTAAATACAAGGAATTCAAAATAAAGTATCATAACAGGAGCATTCTGGAGGTTATTACAGTAAGGAAGTCATAATGAATATATGTCCAAAATGTTAAAGGGAGGGAACTATGGGGATTTAAAGGAAGCAATCATTTTTAATAAAAACACAATCGAAGGCTTTTATTAAATAATAAATAAATAAAAAGATTTTATTTATTACAAAGTACAGAGATTTCATGATGCCAACCTTATGATGTACAACTGTGAAGGTAACAAACTGTTCTCTAATCCCTGTATTGAAAGGTGGGGAATTTGTACTGACATTCTTATATTTGTTGTGTTGGCATTTCTTGATTTCTTTGTATTTACTGAAAATAAAACCTCTTACTGTGAATTTGTTGGAATATATTTCTTTCCTTGAACCTTCCAAAGCTTCCTTCCTTTCATAAATTGACAAAATTTCATAATTTCTTCATGTTGATAACGATCTTCTGTCTTTTAATGACCTCCAGTAATAAAGTTTCTTTCTGAATCGCTGTATGTAGCAGTACATCAAAAAAATGCTCATATTACAGATTATTTTTTCAAATTGGTTTATTATGTCACCATGTTTTCAACATCGGTAAGCGAAGTCTGCTTGTATCCATCACTTGCTACTTGCAAATGATAAACATGCATGCCCGAATATGCTAATTGCAAAATGGAACTGAAATATTCCTAATTCATACAAAAATTCTTCTTACCTTCTTATTTATTCAGATGTTATAAAAAATAATACAAATTTTCGAAAGGAAAAACTACATCCTTTCTTTTTCAAGTAATCCATTTTCAACTAATAATAATGGGTGAACACGAATTAAAACTATTAATGTCACCATATTATACAATTCTATTATTGGCACTAAGAAGCCAATTGTTAGAGTTGTTAAGGCCATAATATGATAACTAACAACTATTTAGCCAATTCTTTAACAATTATTTTGCTTTTAGATTGTTTCCTAGATATAGTCATCAAATCATTCGCCAATTTAACAAATCTTTCATCAAAACTATTCCATCATTTCTGTAACTATTACTTTCTTTAGAATTTCTTATAAATAAACTTTCAATAATTTTTCTTAATTTAGTATTTTTTTCAGTACAGAAGATTTCAATTACATTATCAATTCGATGCCCAAATTTAATGCAATGTTCCGCCAATTCAGATTTATCTACTTGTTTGTTTGTTACATAATTTATGTGGTCAAAATCCCATTCCCGAATCATTCTTTTTGTCTCTCCAATATAGAATTTCCTACATGTTCCACAATTAATTTTATAACTTATACAACATCCATTTGGTTAATTTTTTCACTTTGTTTAAATTTATGACACAAAATGTTTTTTAATTTGTTTTTGTATTCAAAACTTTAACAGAAATGATGGAATAGTTTTGATGAAAGATTTGTACAGTTGGCTAATGATTTGATGACTATATCTAGGAAACAATCTAAAAGCAAAATAATTGTTAAAGAATTGGCTCAATAGTTGTTAGTTATTATATTGTAGTCTTAACAATTGTAACAATTGGCTTTGTAATGTCAATAATAGAATTGTATAATATGGTGATGTTAGTAGTTTTACTTCGTGTTCACCCATTATTATTATTAGTTAAAAATGGATTATTTCGAAAGGATGTAGTTTTTCCTTTCGAAAATGTGTATTATTTTTATAACATCTGAATAAATAAGAATTGTAAGAAGAATTTTTGTATGAATTATGAATACTAGACGAAGACTGAGGAATGAATATGGATTTGGAACTGAAATATGCTTTAATTTGCCGAATACTTTACCTTTTGCAATCAAAATAAAAACAAAAATGTAGGGGTGGGCAAGTACTCGAGTTTTCGAGTATCTGTCGAGTCTTTATTAATATTCGGAGCTCGAGCGAGTAGTGTCGACTACTCGAAAACGCGAGTAGAGTAATTAAAAGTGTTGAAAATGCCGATCGCTATTATTTTACAAAAAATGTGTTTGACAAATTAAATACATACTTGAGTGGGTGTTGTTTTATTTAATCTCCATTCCTTTAAATGAATATTGATTTAATTCGTATAATCACGCAATAAGTAGAATAATTAATTCAACAGTCATCTCTTTTGTTGCCGAACACCGTAGTCGGTGCAGACGGGACAGAGACAGCATCGCAGAAGCCGCGTAGTAATCTTTATCGTATCAGTATCGGTAAAAAAAGTTCCTCTTAACGTTGCCAAAAATAAATATGTCCCGATTCTTAACATTACAAAAATTCCAGCATATTCAACAACGAGTTTGATATCCTTCCGTATAGCTAAAAGATTATGATATTAGCGAAGTGGGTGTGAATCGATACTAAATAAGATACACTTTGTTTCGACCATGCATGCACATTGCCACAGCCAAAGTCCAAACTTTAATCCATTCCAGTTAGTTTTCCCAGAAATACGAAATCGATCAACACAACAGTGCTTCAAGTGGTCGTAGTATCAGCTGATTCCTTTTGAATACATTGCGCTGTATTTGCCAGACTGAGTTAGTGTAACAGCCAGCCACCAGGATCGCTCGCGTCTCTCAGGAGACTTTTATTATTATTAACTTACATGTTTTCTTTTTCATTTATCACTGATGAAGGAAAAGTTCAATTCCATTTCTATTGAGTTATAATTTACATGTTGCAATTGTAGTTTATTAGGGTACTTTACTTACTTGATTAATTCTAAATGTAATATTAGAATTATGTTAGGCCTGCTTAATACTTACCTGACACTATTTTCTTTACACTTGACCCTTTTTTTACTATATTTGTAACTTGAAGTATGGTCATTTCAGGTAAATTCATCAATTTATTTACACATTTTAACATTAAAAGTAAAGTAAAAGAAAAAGATTAAGTCAAAATTTTATAATTTTGAGTTTATACATTTATAGTATATAATTGTAAACCAATATCTTAGAGATAAGGAACATTGCTTGTTTTAAATTTTATAATAAAAACTATTGGAAACGATGTCTTTTATTTATAACCCGTGCTACTCGACTCGATGCTCGAGTAGTTGACTCAACTACTCGACTCGAATCAAAAAACCATTACTCGCCCACCCCTACAAAAATGAGTATATTTATTTTAGAAAAAAATTGGAAGAAACATGAGATTCAATTTAAGGAGCTTTTTACATCACAACACCCCTGTATACTTTGTATACTGTTCATTTTATTATTGACATCATGGTATTTGCTGTCTGTGTCTGCAGTTTTGCTTTCTGCTTATTTAGTACAGAAGCAGTGAAATTTTTTGCTTAGCTCACTAGGAGGGCTATGCGCTCGATGGTTCATTGTATGGTAATGCTATTCTTATAAGCATTGGATTAAAGCGAACTTCACTTGCCAATGATGAAAACATTGCCAGTTATTTGTATTTTCCATTTTCTTGCAATCTATTGAGGCTCTGGATCACACAAACATATTATTGCATCGTGGTAGTTCATCTCTCACTTATCATAGGAATATAGATTTATATACAGTTGATGTTTATTATTATTATTATTATTATTATTATTATTCTAAAACAGTTTTCTTCACTTCTGTTGCCTACCTATTCTCTTGATGCATCTGACCAATCAATCTCTTCTATCTTATTTTTTACTATAGAATGACAGTTGCACACTTTTGTCTTTCAACCACCCTTTTCAACTAGGACCAATATTGATCTCTCAACCTCTGCAGACAACTTTGGCAACTCCAACAATACACTGGGTTTTTTTTCTCTAATCTTTGAGCTTTCTTTCCAGATTGATTAGTTAATTGAATTTCTCAATTTGTGTTTTCTACCACAGTCTGAACTGCTGCTTAATTCTCATTGAACCAACATGGATTTCCAGTCTCTGGTTCTCTCTTCTGTTGAATGTTTTTGTTGTCTCTTCTCCAGCAACCATATGTGGACTAGATGAAATAAATTAATGTGCATGTTAATAATTTGTGGGGGAAGGGGGGAATAAAAATGCACATTTGTAGACTTTGCATTTACTGCTTAAGCACCTTTATTTTCACAATTCGCGTTATCCAGTATTCTGAATACATGAAGCTTTTGCTCTTAGGTTTGATTGTCTTGGTATAAGCATTGCTTTTGTGGATAGGATTCTTATTGAAGCATTAATTTTACTTAAAGAAATTAATATTTCTTTCAACTGTTGAGTAAACATAAAAATACAAAAATATGAAAGAATATACAAGTATATAAAATTGCTGTTTGCTTTAAAAAGGAACTGATCGGGGAAAAAAAATAATAGAATTTAAATTTCTGTGAATTAATACAATTAATTTCTTTTATCAACCATTCATCAACATTTATTAAAAATTTTCAGTATATCCTTGTTTATGATAGATATTTTATTTGTCATTTTTTTCAGATAAAGAAGGCCAAACATTCATTGTTCAATTGCTAAGAGAAAACAGAAACATCCTGTTACTTTTAGTTGTAGATGATCAATTTATTAAAGAGAAGGATTTTAGAGATGGTCGGACCTTAGAGCGACTGGATTTGAGAAGTCTTCTCCAAATTGAAAAGATCCCAAACAAAGTATTAGTTTTGTCCTTTAATCTTTTATCCTTCTTAGTTTCTCAATTATAGCACTTATTTTGTAATGAAAATATTAAAATTGATCTGGTTTTTTTTTTTTCCTTTTAGGATGTTTCGTTGTCAACTGTTCAGTTGACATTTGATTTTATTAGAAAAGATAGACGAGAAAGAACATACATTTTTAATGACGACAGTGAGGGATTTCAGGTAATTTAAAAAAAAAAAAAGAAACAATGCAATAATAATGATATAATTAACATTTAATTAAAAGTCAAGTAAGACAAGCTTATAAACCATGCAAGATTAATTTAAAAAAAAAAAAAAAAAAAAAAAAAAACATTTTTGCAATTTTTAACTTCTAGGATAAAAATCTATCAAATATTTTCAAAGTTGAGTTATGTTTAGATTGTATAAGAAAATATAATTTCTAAGTAAGAATTGGATGAGAAATCATATTTAACTTAAATTTATGAAATGGCTTCTTTTAAACAATGAAATGGTTGATGACTCAAGTAAATTTTGGAATCTTTAAAAGAAGGTAATATATTCCTTAACTGGTGATTTAAACTGAAAAGAAAGGATGTTCTTCTGGTACGTCTGCGGATTGGATATACGAGACTTGCCAATCGATATTTACTGCTGAATGTTCCACCTCCCCTGTGTACTATGTGCAACATTGTTTTAACCATTCATCATATTTTAATTGAATGTCCTGCTTCTACTTAACATCGTCGTCAGTGCTTTTATCCTGTTTTTAAATTTCACATTCCTTTTCATATTTCCATGCTTTTTAAATGACAATCATCTTTTACCCATTTCATCAGTTTTATGGTTCATTTATCAATGTGGCCTTGCCACACTCTTGTAATTATCAGGTTTTTTTTATTTTCTTCTATACACTATCGAAGATTTACTATCATCTTACTTTGGACACTACTTGTTCTTTTCTTGATTTCTGTCCTTTCTCTGTCCTTTCTTATCTAGGCAGTTAGTTTTCATTTCCTTTTCTTTTCTTTCTCTTCTAATTTTTACCTTTCTTGGCGCAGCTTAGCTGCAGATGCTTTTACGCTATTAAACTCTACTGACTAACCAACCAAACTGAAATGAAGAAATGTAATTGTACATCATTTCATGAAGTTTGATGAATATAAATGAAAATATTCTATAATGTTTCTTTTAGAGGAAAAGATATGAGATCTATAAAATAATGGAGTTTTTAACTGATTCTGCAATCTTTTAAAATCAGAATGTCAGCAAAAATATGCTCTACACTGTTGAGAAACATCCACTATGAGGAGCTAAAATCGTCAACTTGCATTTCTACCCCCACCCCATTATCACTCAAGGATGAATTGGGACATTTCAATGAAAGATTATGTTTTAGGATATTTATTCCATGTTACTATTTAAGCCATATCATTTATTTTTATCATATTATTAAAAAAAAATCATTTATTCCAACATTGGTAATTGACTAGTCTGTAGTCCCTAGCATCTTCACAGATCACAGTATAAATGTATTTTATTTGAGAAAGCTTGTGAAGAAACATTTTGTGCATAATGTTGGTTTTTTTTGGTTACTAAAAATTGCAAGATAAACTTAAGAATATAAATTACTAGCTGCATGAATTGCAATGCCACTCAAAGAAATACAGTGTTTGTGTTTTAATTCTGTTTATTGAAGTGCTTTTAGATACACAATATTTTTTGTTTTTCCGTCTGGTGCATACACGAATAAATCAGAAGGTTTTCTGACATGTGAGCAGGCCACATACAGCTGTCCATGTGTGAAGCATGCATTTTCAAATTTAGTCCAAACACTTGTAGTGATTGTCCCTGTGCTTTGTTGATGGTCATTGCAAATGCGAGTCGCACCGGAAACTGCAAACGTTGAAACCGGAAATACACTCATTTGTTAAAACAACTGGCGCACCAGATATTGTAAAATGGTTCTACTAATTCAGAAACCTTCACGGGCGTGTGCACAACAACTCACCAAAGTTTCATCTCAATCTGGTGAATGGTATAGGAACGCATATGGGACAAACAAACAAACAAACATTCATTTTTATATATTAAGATTCCAGACCAGAACATTTCACTAACTACAAGAAGAGAAGAAGTTGTCCAAACTAAAGGAATGTGAAAAAGTCTGATAAGTTGAATAAGCTTTGTAGAACAGGGAATCTATGAGTACCTTGATAAGAGAGTTAGGAAAAAAAAAAAAAAAATCTTCAGACTCCTCTTCGAACCAAGAATGCCATTGCTTGTCTGATTTTGATTATGCTCTATAGAAAATCAAAGTTGATTCAAAATGGAATTTGAAATTGACTTAAAATTAAGTTGTCATGGAACTTTGTTGTTGCCTTATGGTGCAACTTTAACTTGCCCGTATTACCATTTTATTTAATGGTGAGATTGGGTTGTCTTTGTAATTTACATTTTCGTTGTTATTGGTGTATTGTTTTATCCCTGGCACTTGTGGACTTGATCATATCGATGGTGATTGGCCATTATTTCCTTAAATTGTGATGATCTGTCTTCGATATGTTGAAAAAAAAAGGGACCTGAAAAGGTCCTGAAACTAGTACATAATAATTTTTTAATCTTTTCACTTTGTGTGTTTTTTTTTTAAATCTTCACTTTTGATAAAGTTGAAACATTATTTATATAGCTATTTAATTGGAGAGAAAGTGGATTTAAATTTTCCTTTCAGGATTTTCATTTACTTAATTATTTATTACTATTAATAATATTACATTTTTTTCTCTTTTTATTTACTAGAATTTTCTAAAATTGCTAGAACCTGCTTTAGAAGCCCGTACTTTGAATGATATGATGAAAGGGGCTTTACAGGTAGATATTTATTCACTCTTTTTGTAATTTATTATTTTAATTCAGAAATTAGTAATTTCAGATATAGATTTGGATTACTTTACTTTGTAAGGATTGGAAGTTGTTTCAGTTTTATTTGGATTGCTAGATAGCTCAGATCAGAAGATTTTCAGATATTTCAGAAGTGATTATGAAATCTAGACTGTTGTTTATCACCATAATATCAGAAAGAATTTCTTCTTTACTGTAAAGTTAAGCTGCAGGAAAGAAATCTGTTACTTACTAAATAAGATATTTCATCAAATATACAATAATATTGATCCTCTTGTTAACAAAAAAAAAACAAAAAAAAAAAAAAAAATCCTTTTTTTAACTCAAATTTTGATATAATGAAAAGGTATTTCAAAGGAACTGACCTTATAATAAAAGAGAAATAGTTACAGGAGGTGCGATTCCTTTGAGTGAAATTACATATGAATTATCAAATCAAATATTATAAAGTGAGCAATTCTTGTAAATTTTATCTTCAAACAGTCATAAAGATTTTGATGAAATAGGGTGAATATCTACTTTTATTATAAGGTCAGTTCCTTTGAAATACCTTTTCATTATCAAAATTTGAGTTAAAAAAAGGATTTTTTTTTTTTTTGTTAACAAGAGGATCAATATTATTGTATATTTGATGAGATATCTTAAATATTTAGTAAGTAGATATCTACTGTTATTGGATGCGAGAATGCAATTTAGCTATTTCTCGACTTCAGGAAAACTCATTTAGGGGGTAAATGATTGAGTTGGATACCATGTTATTGTCTACAGTGTTCTTACTTTATTTTCATTTTATTTTACCAAGCAAAGCACGGTCTTTCAGATACTAACAACATTAATTGCCAAAGTGCTATTTAAGAGAAATTATAATATAATGTACAGTTTTTAAATTTATAAGTTTTCAGTATGAAATATTTTTGTTTCCACTTATATACTGCAACAGTAAAGATTACCAAGTAACAAATATTAAATTGTTTAATAAATATATCGCTTTATGTTTAATAAAATATTTAAGTGTTCCTTAATGTTTCCATCTTTTGCTTTTAAGTGAGATAGAATGCTTTTAAAGGTTCTTTTTAACTGTTTCTAAATTACTGGATTTGTTTGTCACAGATATTGTCAAAAATGTTAAGATTTTACAACTTATCAAATTTAGAGCTTTAAACAACTGTCAATTATTTATTATTTTTTAAATATATTTATTTTATTTATAATTTTAAACAAGAAAAATGTATAATAAAATCACCAACTATTAAAACACTGTGTACAATTAAAATAGATCACACTATAAATCACTACGTACGTACGTTTCAAGTCCCCTTCTTATTGGGACTCTTTCTCAAGTGTGCCCCCCCCCGGTTCCCAAAATCTAATCCTCCTCTGTTGGATTCGTTATTGCAACTATAAGTTCCTATTCTTCTGATTTTTTTCTCATAATGAGAGAATCTACTACTAAGTTGACTGAAATCATTTCGTAGTATTTATCACTTTGAAACTATAATCTTAAACTCTCTTTAGGAAAAATAAATAAAGGAAAATTTTTTACTAATTATTATTTTCTTTGAACTTCATTGCAAGAAATAGCTCCTGATTAATGAGTTCATATTTAAATAACCTTTAATGTTGTATAAATAATACATTCTGTTTGATTTTTAGTGCTTAAAATGCTCTGCACAATTTTCTAAAGAAGTTGCCAAACTGAAGTTACACAAGAACAAAAAATCAGTATCTAGTACTGTAATACTTTTGAAACAAGACTCCACCCAAGGTAATAGAAGACAAGTTTGAAAATTTAATATTTATTCCATTCTGTTGTAGTTTTCAAAAGAAATCATAATAAATTTGTTTGTTGTTACAGTTGTATCAAATTTTTAATTACTGAAAGAACATTTTCTCCATCATTTTGTTTGCGGATATATAAATGTTTATGCTGAAATGGATGTTGTATAAATATTTAAGTTTCGTTATTGCTGTATATTGCTCCTCCTGCAATAGAACCCAAGTATATAAATTCAGGCACAAATGTATTTTTTTTAGTTTTCTTTATATAATCATCCTTAGCAAAATGTATTATCATACAAATTAATCTATTGTTTTTCTGTTTTTATTAAATTTTTAAAATTGATAGATTTAAAAAAAAATATATAAATTTGATAAAAAAATTAAGACGCTGTATATTTTTTAAAAAAAAAAATAAAAAAGCTTATTGATGGGAGAGATAAATTTTTTTTTTTTTTTTTTTTTTTTTAAATATTTAGCTTTTTTTTTTGTCTTTGTGTTTTGTGTATATTATTCAGTAATGTCAGATTGCTTTTTTATGTTAAAAGAAGAATGTTAAATAGCTGTTGTTTTTGGTTTGACAGAAATTTGAAGTGGTATTTAAATTTAAAAGTGATTAAGAATAAAAAGTTAATTTTAAAACAGTGATTTGATTATGACAGCAGGAATGTAGAGAGTTAAGCAAGGTTTTAAGAAATAGAAAATAAAAGATAATAATGAAATGCTGTTAAATATAAAAAATTTTAATTTCCATATCTTTAAAATATAGGATGTAAAATTCTTGTCTCTATCAAAAGCTTTTATGAACATTTTTTAGATGATCTTTGTGAGGTTCCAGCATGTCCTAATTGCAACAGTGAAATGGTTGTTGAATTGGATGAAGCACCCGTTCCAAAAGCAAGAGGAATCAGTGGGCGGAGCAGTTCTTCATCAGAAACAACACCTCATGGTTCCCCTAGGCCTTCCAGTTTAAAAATGAAGTAAGCATTTTACTTGCTGTTGTTTGCATTTTAAGAGAATTTTAAGTATTTCTACCGTGTTCATTCTGAGTGCAGGCATACCCTGACTTGAATTGCTTCACATTTTCAACACTTTCAATTGCAACCCTGACTGAAGACACTTGCTGCACTGTTCCAACACCTTAACCACATGATGATACCATTCCTATTGTCCTTCCACCCAACATTATTGTTGACAGTTTTCATTGCTAACTTTGTAAGGGATTATGCCTATTACACCAAAATCTATAGGGAAAATAAAGGCAATTTAGTGTGCAGCCTAGGCACTGCTTCAAGTTACAGCAATTTTCAAGTTATGACAGTGGTCTAGAACCTAACATATCCTAAAGTGCAGGGCATGTCTGTATTTCTGTCAACATCATCATCTTTAATAAAAGAAAACTTTGATCTTTTATTAAATTTTATGACCAGATACTAATTTAATAATACGAATTAGTAGTTTCTTAAATGTTTTCAGTTTGCATTGCTTGCAGAAATTTTGGAACGAAGTTCTTTGTTGTAAATAAATAAATAAATAAAAAAAAAGTTTACAAAAACTTCAATTTTAATAATGTTCTCTAAAGCTGAAAATAGTTATTGCTAAGATATATTTTTTTCTTTTGATTTAATGGAAATAATTGTATTTCTTATTTGATATTATGATTAGGAAGAAAACTAGTGAACAAATATCTCAATCACATTCTGAAGCTAATATATATTCTGATAAGAATGAAAGCAATGGATCCACCTGTACATCAAAACATTCCAGTGATAAATTATCACCAAACATGGGTATTTCACCACCCCAACTGTCATCAACCCCATCTACAGGCTCGGGACTCATAGAATGGCAGCAAAGACGGGGGCAAATGGAACTATTAATGCGCCAAGAACTCTTTTCTACAACAAATACTGTAACAACAAATAAAGCTATTGTACCAAAGTTAGAAGAGAAAGATTACAAAGATGTTCAGAATAATAAACTCAAGAAATTATCTTCTGATAAAGTTTGTGACCCAAAACCTTTTAGTAAGAAATGTGACATGACTGAAAATATTCATTTGACCATAGATAGCAAAATGATTGATTATAGTGATGCTTGTGGATCTTCTAACAACACAAACGAAAGTTTCTATAGCGCACTTTCAAAAGTGATTGATACTTCAGATACTTCATTATCAAAAGGTATTAAAGAAATTCAAACTTCTGAGGAATTTCAGATATCTCCAACAGTGTTTTCTGGAGGTATGAGACGCAGTGAAAGTGATATTACAATTCTTAGTAACCCAAGTCAGAGTAGTATTGCTGTAATTTCTACCCCTAGTGTTGATCAGATAGGCTTTGATAGTACTCTTGAACCAATAAAAGAAGTCCAAAGGTAAAGTAAATAGATTATTATTATTTTTATTATTATTGAAAAACAAATTTAATGCTCGGAAAATCAATAAGAAGTAAAAATCCAATACTGCACATAATAAACATTCATGCCTCTGAGTTTTATCTCTGGGGAAAATCAGGAATGGCCATTTCGCCCTTATTAGGGACTCATCAGCCGATCCACCTTCCTTCGATGATAAACCCAGAAAGGTGTGAGAATAAATGGAAGTCACTTTTGCTTCCAAAAGGGACTCCCAAACAAAATAAACAACAACAAAAAATAAGTGCTAAAGTGCACTAAAAAAAAAACCTTTGACCTAATGATCATTAGGTACAGAAGAAAGGCTTTTGATTACAAAGAAAGAAACCAAACCAAGAAGGCATAAGCCATGAAAAACAAATTTAACGTGCAGAAAATCAATAAGTAAAAATCTAATACTTCACATAAATAAACAAGTACAAATGACTTACATTTATTCTCATGCATTTCTGGATTTATCACCGAAGGAGGGAGATCGGACTGATGAGTCCCCTAATAAGGATGAAACAGCTGTTCCCAATTCCCTCTGATGATAAACTCAAGGCATGAATGTTTATGTGCAGTATTTGATTTTTACTTATTATTATTACTTTGATAATATATGTATAATTGTAATTGTATGTATATTATCAATTGACTTTTGGAAATTGGATCAATTTACAAATATCATTTTTAGAAAAATTATTTCTATCACAAAGTATGCAGTTGGATTATTTATATTTGAGTCATTAATTGATGCATTTGCATTAAAACTTGTCATACAAACAAGTTTCGGGAGCCAGTCATCCTCGGTATCCACTTTGGTTTCTAGTGACAGGTCCTCTTAAGTAGACTTTTATTTTTGAATGAGAGACTGCATTATTGATGGATGGGGAATGCAGTATATGGTATGATTCTTTAACGACTATTAGTAAGGTGCTCTCTGCTATATCAACCCTCTTTGCCTCCGAGAATAGTTGAATGTGTCCAGTCTCCAAAAGTGCTGAAAAATAATGGATTTTTTTTATCCTTTACATCAAATAATTATTTATGTTGGGCATTTTGTTTCCTAAGGGATTGTTGCGTCGTGCTATGATAACCTTTTTTTACAATCCCAGCAAGGGATTCGATAAACAACATTCTTTTCTTTCAATATTTCACTTTTTTTATTTTTGGGAAAGAAACTTATACAATTTTTGTAAGAATTAATTACAGAAAAATCATAAACATGCATTAATTTCACAATGTAATTGTTAATTTTAGGATTAAACAGGATTACTTTAGGATATTATTCTACTATTCTAATCTGGATTTTTATTTTTAGATTCCTCTTTTTATTACATAGCATTTTTTTTTTATTTTTTTTATCTTATCTGTAAATCTTGTTTAGTAATAAACATTCGTCAAAACTAAACTGAAAGAAGTTTTAATTATAACTTCATGTATTATCATTTATTATTAATTTCATAAGCTTCTAATTTACTTTAGAATTGTGAACTATTTTTGTTTTTCTAATTTTAGGCAATTCAGTGCACCTTCATCTCCATTAGTGAATCAGATGTATTATACTCCTTCCTCTCCAGTATTTGAAAGAAGCCTCAGTGTGGGGGATGGTGAAGCTTTGCTTCCTAAGCATAATGGAATGAGTCCCAGTCTCCGTCCAAAGCATTTTGGTTTCTTGGATGGCAGTAGTTCAGGTAAAATAACTTTTTTGAAGCTTTAGTAAACTGCATTTCAATGTAATAAATAATCTTAAAATAATAATGGTAGATGCTTTTCAAATTAATGAGGCTGTATTTAAATTAATACATCTTTTATTTTATGAATTTTTGTCCCTAAGTTTGGTAATTTTGTAATTGGTTCATATGAACTTCTTGTACCATACTGGTACTTTAACCTCATTTTAACAGCCGTAATACAGGTCTTGCTCCCTTTTCGTGGGTGCTTTCCATTTTGGCCAGACCACTTTTGGCATCTCTTATCTTTCACAGCTCAAGTAACTTATGTACTCTGCAGTCTGCATTGTTGCTTGATCCAAATGCTTCAATGTAGATGCCTATCAATGCTTCCTTTGTTCTTCAATGTTGCTTTGACCATAAGGCTTAGATCTCTTTGGTAACCTTATAATCTCAGTCTATAGATTATGGAATCCTAACTCTAGCTAATAAACTACAATGAAATTAAATCATTTCCAAATATCTCTGAAAAATGCATGGTTCTAAAGTATTGTTAGTTGCTTAAATTATTCTGGGAATTTTAGAGAATAAGTTTCTCATTTTCAAAGGATATTTATAATCAACAATGTTTGAAACCTATGGGAAAATTGTGCAACAAATTGTTTATATTTGTTTTTTTCCTTTCCAAGCATATTTTTCAGTATAACTCTGAAAAATAGCCTTTTTTTTTTTAATCCAGATGAAAAAACAGTACAAAAGTACAAATGGAAAAGTGGTACAAATGTCTCTGTACAGACTGTAACAAGCGATTTAAAGTAATGAGATCTATGGATGACATTTCCATACTATAGATCTGTAGCATCAATTCTGTAAGTTACATTTATGTATCACATCCTAAATATGCAAATACGCACAGTATTTCCCATCGATTCCAAACCTTTGACTCATAATATTTTGTCTCTTCAGAATATCATGAATTTCAATTTCCCAAATTGTCCTTCATGTATTATCAAAAATTGTTTGAATATTTATATGCTGTCCATTGTTATTTCAGAAAAGTTGGCATGATTAAATGCATTTATTGAATAAAATATCTTAATTGAAAAACTTTTTTCCCTTCTTTTAGAATCCATTAATGAAAGTATAAGCAATGCATTTGAAAATGCAGGTCAGAACAAAGCATCAAAAAATATTACTATTAATGATAAAATGCAGTCAGAAGAAACATCTGATTCTGACGACTTTTTAACACCTAGAAAAAATTCCGATCCTTCCAGTAAAAGCTCTGATAAAACTCTCTCCAATAAAAGTTCTGACAAAACTCTTTCTCATCATAGTTCAGGAAAAGTGGATGTGACCGATGATAACCTGTCTATCTCAAAATACAAAAGCCTGCAGAATTTCATAAAAAGTGAAGAAGATAAAAATACTAAAGAAATAAATGAAAAAGGATCAAATTCTAATCAAACAAAATCTATTGTTACTTCAAGTAATTTAATACATTATTCTTATGATGATTTCACTCGAATTGATCATCGTATTCAGTTATTTCTTGACCTGATGATATTTGAAGATGATGAGGAATTTGCTTCGTTAATAAAGGTAAGAAATTTAAGTTTTTCTTGTACTGGTGAAAGTTTATAGTTTAAAAGATTTAGACTAAGGAATCCAAAAATTATGTAAGATTGTTTCAATGTATTGACTGCTACAATGACTGCATCTTTCTAGTTGCTTACATATCCACTGAACATAATTCATCCATTTTTCATATTGATTTTAAGATTTAAATGTATTATTGGAGAGTTAATAATAAAAGTTATTTAGAGCCATCTAATTTTTTTTTCCAAGGCCTTATTGTAGTCTAAAATTAGGTAATATACCATTTGACTAATAATCTGAAGAATTTTGGAACTAGTGGAAATAAACATTTGTAACATTTTTTTGTTTACACATTCATTTCATGATGAACACAGATTGGAAGTCTTTATTTGTCCCTTGTAGGAAACTTAATATAGTAATTTTAAACCCCTGAACAAGTATTAAAGTAATTGTTAAACAACTTGTTAATTTTTCTAATACTTGATATGCTGTCTTTGACTTATTCAACAATGCTTCCATGAAGAAAAAAATCAAATTAAAAACAAAAATATCGTTAAAGACATTTATAAAAACATACACATGCTGTCTTTTTTAATATGGCTTTGTTAAAATAGAAAATTCACTTTGGTTACAGAACTTTTAACAATGGTTTTTTTTTTTCCATTTTAAGAAAATTTCTGTGGAATGGAAATTGAAGAAAATAATACATTAAATGTTTATAACAAAAGAAGTCCAAGAACACACCAAAAATTATTTAAAACACTATAAAAACAAAACAACAATGACGTTACCAAATTTTTTAATGTTTTAAATAATTTTTTTGCATGTATTCTTGGACTTAGTTTCTTATGGGTCAGTCCACGATAATGTTTTCTAGGTACAGACACCCGTTGTGAGTATGAAACCAATGTTTATTTTTTTTTTTTTTTCCTAATTTATTTGCAGAAGTTACAATTTGTTTTAAGTTCCGACATTTTTGTCTTTTACAGTACAATTTTCACAAAGTTTTTTACTTTGTGATAAAAGTTATTGACGATTATTAATAAAAACTGTTATCTTAATGTGACTTTTTATGCTGAAAATAACAGCACAAATTACAAGTTTGTAGCTCTAATAGTTTTCAAGATATAGCCTATGCATTAGTATTATTTAAACAATGAAAATAACAATGTGGTCCTTTTTTAAAAATTCTAGAACTGGCAGGTGGGCTAGTTGGCATGGGGCTACGATTTTGAGGGGGCGTAATCCCCCTGGTAGAGGCAAAGAGGAAACTCTTTGGTAAAGAATATTGTTTGAATTGAAGCTTGAAATGGAGCCACTGCATCTGAAAATGGAAGAAATACAGAATTTTGAACCTTTTTTTTTTTTGGTTAGTGTTAATTTACTTATTTATGCCTATTTCACTTTACGATAAACAAAACAAAATATGTCAGTATAAGGATGAAACAGCTAATAAAAATATTTGCAATATTTCAATCCTAATATTTTCAGTACAATATTGTGGCCCCTGAGCCTGCATGAGAATGGACCTTGGACTAAAAAATAAAAGGTTGAAGACCTCGGATGTAAAAAGTACAAATTGTCTGCAAATGACGATAATGTTTCAAATAGGCCAAAGTGTGATTGGTTTTTTATTATTGATATGTTTGTTATATAAATGAAAAATGTAATTTTCCATGAATATGTAAAAATATAATTTTTAAAACTAGGCAAAAAACTTTCGTCATTTTTCTTATAGCTTTATTTACTTTCATTTGCTTGTAAAAAAAAATTCTAGAATTTTCAAGAAAAGGACCCACATTGTTGTTTTCACTGTTTAAGCAATGCTAAGGCATAGACTGCTACTATAGGTGCGGTAATTGTAGTATGCTAACGTTAACATTTTTTTTTTTTTTCAAAAACTTGGCAAAACACCCTTCTGATTTTTAATAGCTGTATTTAGACTTTCATTTGCTTTTAAAAAAAGTTTCAGGTTTTTTAAAAAGGACCAACATTGTTGTTTTAATTGTTTAAACAATGCCAATGCATAGGCTATATCTTGAAAACTATTAGAATTACAAACTTGTAATTTGTGCCGTTAGATTCAGCATAAAAAGTTACAATAAGTTACCAATTTTTATTAATTATCGTTAGTAACTTTTATCACAAAGTAAAAAACTTTGTGAAAATCGTACTGCGAATGACAAAAACATCAGAACTTTAAAAAAATTTTAACTTCTGTAAATAAATTGAGGAAAAAAAAAATAAACATTGGTTTCATACTCACAATGGGTGTATGTATCTAGAAAAACATTATCATTCAGATCTGAGATGGTGTGGTAAACCACCCTAGGTGATTTGGCATGGAGTAACCCTTATATTATTTAAACACAAGTTAAACTTCTTATCTACATTAAATGTTTATTGACTATAGAGATTAATTGAAGGACAGTGGAACTCTTGCAAACATCTGTTAAATTTTCTGAATGAGTAGTTCATTAAGCTAAATCAGTGTTTAAATTAGATGAGAAGGGTAATGTGTAAAACAGTGTAATAAAAAGGAAGACGTGGATGGTAGAGGAATAAGATAAAAATTTATCTTTGAAATTCTGTAATAAGAAAACATTTTTTAAAATGTCTTCTATTTTGTTATGTATTGTAAACTTCTATAATACCAGACATTCAATCTGAGCAATCAAAGTAGCAAAAATATAACAATTATTTTTAAATATACAATAATATATAGAAGGAAAACTAAATCTAGGACTGTCATTAAAGTAGAAGCCAGAAATGATGTTGAATTTATTGCTACATAATGAGATAAAAATAATTTAGCTCTATGAAATCTTTTTTAAGCAATAATTTATTGTAAGAAGAAGAATAAACCACATACAAAGAAACTTTCATTGAATTAAATATTCTGCATCATCCTCTCTCCTTAGAGATTTGTAACCAGTAATAAATAACTCATACGAAAGAAAAGAAAGTAAAGAAAGTTTCAAGTATTTAGTTTGGTTTATCAGTGTTATGATAATTGTAATATCTTTTTTGTTTTCATACAAAGCTTTAATATTTACTTTTTTTTTAAAATAACACTTGTTTAAATATTCTTGAAAATGTTAAATATTCATTTATAGATTCTTATTTAAAGAACAATCTCTTTTCACTTGACAGGCTGGAATAATCATATCGAGCAAACTGAAAGAGTTTTCGGGTTTATTTGTGATATCTTCCAAATACATACATTTGCTTAAAATAGAAGAGGGACAAAATCTTCAGGAAGAAATGTAAGTGGTTTCTATTAACAGTAATAGGTTTATCAATTTAATTATTTTGAAATAAAATTTTTAAGGTTTCAGTATAGTTATATAATTAATATAATATTTTAAACCATGGAATTTAGCATGAAATGCTTCATGGTAAATATTTGCACAAAAGTTTTGATAATCAGTTTAAAAATTATATTTTTCATGATTAAAACACAATTTTAACTTGTGTCAGTATGAACATTAAAAAACTTCATTTTACGAAACACACTTAAATTAAAAATTAACAACTTAAAAATTTAAAAAGGTAA
Source organism: Thereuonema tuberculata (assembly GCA_023159025.1). Classification (NCBI taxonomy): domain Eukaryota; kingdom Metazoa; phylum Arthropoda; class Chilopoda; order Scutigeromorpha; family Scutigeridae; genus Thereuonema; species Thereuonema tuberculata. The sequence continues at coordinate 150,052,721 of JAFIDM010012231.1, forward strand.
ACAGGTTTTCAACCTTCCCTTGTGACAATCTTCCTCAGACTAAAGAACCAAGACAATATCCCCATTTTATAATTCAAAAGAAAATTAAACCATGAATCACAGAAGGAGTTCATATTTAGTAGAGAGAAGAACAGAATGCTTTATTTACTATGAGGATAAAGGATGGTCGCTGTCTGGAAGTGCGGCATATAAAGGGTGGCACTGTTTATAGAAATATAAGTATTGTATGCACCATATCAGAATTAGTAAGGCCACCTTAAATTTAAGTAGATATCCATGTCTAAACTGTGATTAGTACATGTAAAAAGGAATTGTACATAAATTGCCTTTCTTAATAGTATTTCAGTGCTCTGCCGTATGAATATACAAAGGCCTTTATATGCAGCAC
>JAFIDM010012231.1:150063059-150085164 GCA_023159025.1 Thereuonema tuberculata
CCCCTTATATATGCCCCTGACCTCAATATTGTTAATACTACAAAAAGAGTACAAATGTTGGACACTAAAGTGACACTTAAAAGAGAGCACTTCTCTTTAGTTATCATTCTCACAATATTTTAAATAATACACATCTCAAGATACATGTATGTTGCTCTAAACACATCACTCTAAAAATGTAAATTTATTCTAGGGATCTGAAAATAAGAATTACTGTTTAAATTGGGACATATACATTTTATATAATTACTATTCTATGAAGGAGTTTTAAGGATTAAAATTAGAAATAATAATAATAATATTAAATACTTTATATATCATCTGCAAGATTACTACATTTTCTCATTGCAATTTGGTAACATCTATAAATCTGATGCCCAATGGAGCTATGTCATAGATAAACGATGACCACTCAATTGAAGTACAAGGCAACAATGTATGCAAGACTTGGAAATTAGCTTTTTTTTTTAACAGTGAATTGTCCTAGTGTTAACCCTAAATTACTTATAGCTAATGAACATTTGTCTAATGGTTGCTTTGCATGTTCTCAAAAACTTACCTGAAATTCACACTTGCTCTAAATATAGCATGATCTAATTTCAGGCAGGTTTTAGAAGCAACTAGATACCAGTACCTTAGCAGCGAGAAAAGTTTATTTTTGAAAAACTATGATAGTACTAAGTTCATGCTGAAATCTGAATGTCCTTTACTTGAGGTTTCCATCCACAGCTTCATCCATTACCTTCTCTGCTCCCAAGCTCACTCTTTCTTTTTTTCTTTACCTCTGCTATAGAACGAGTTAAAAATTAATAGCAAAACAAAAGCTGCAAAATCAACTTCTTTGTTGTTTTGCCAAAAAACATTTTTAATCAAGATCTCAACCAGAGCAAAATGAGATTGGCATGTGAAAAGCGATGTCACTTTCGTCGAACTGCAGCTGTCAAGTTTTCTAGAACGTGTAAAGCAGCCACTAATGATCAAAAATGTACTCCAGTTAGAATAAGGTTGTTTAGGCTCAAAAATGTGCCTCAGTCAATGAAGCAACTTTGGCAGACAGCAATAAGATATCTTGGCTGCTCCTTATCCACTGTTCAACTTCTATGCCAGACTAAACCTAATATCTGACAGGAATAAAATGTTTATATAAAATTTAAATAAGGCTAAATAACTTCAGTGAATATCAGGCAATTGTTTTATGTCAAAAATTTCTGTGATTTTCCATGAATGTTTTATAGCCACACATCAGACTTGCAGTATTAAAATTACTTCGTAAATGACTGAAAAATTATTTAATGAATGAAACTAACTTACCTCTAAGGAATTTAAACATCGAGATATAATGATTGTTTTCAACTGGGTTGTCAATGTCTGCAATCCTATTAGTAAATGTAGAGGAATTTTCTTTAATTCCAAAACTTGTAATGATCTGAATTTTGAAATATCCACATTCCCTTGAAGAGTTGTAGATCCATGTGTAATCTGAATGAGAAGAAAAAAAATTGAATGTAAAATTTATACCATCATCAAATTTATAATTTATGTAAAATTTATTACCAAAATGTTCAAAACATCCTTTCAATGAAAAATATTGATCTTCTGTATTCTGTGTTCTGTAATAACAAATTTGCCTACCAAAGACTATACAAAGATAACACTTAAAATATATTAGAATTCAAATGCCTAGAAGAATTAGAAGGATATTAAGCAGAGATGACAAATTTCTGATAGATTTCTAGGAGCAACCAAATAAATAAAAATAAAAATGGTTATGATTGATAAAGGTTAAAGATTAAATATCCTCTTACACAGGCAATTACTGTTAAGGAAGTGTAAGTTCCCATTGATACTGGGAGGAAAGCTCACAAATGCTCATCTTTAATATGAGAAAAAAACCTGGCTCAAATCTAAAAAAAAAAAAAAAAAAAAAAAAAAGAAGAGTTGGCTTAATTCCAAGGCCTTTTTGAAGAAAAGCAAGTTTGAAAAAAAATCCCAACCTTTTCCAGGGATTGAATCTGGTTCTTCAATTTTTGGACAAAACTATACAATTTGAGCTGCTGGGTCTACAATTGATTGATGGAAGAATGAAAAAAAAAAACAAACAAACCAGAAATATATATCAAGATTGTTGTCGGAAAATCAATTTCAAACATCCACTACGATGGATAATACTTGCTATATTTGCATAATATATAGGTTGAATATTGGTAAATGTTATTAATGTCAGCAGGAAAGTCTTACATTGTAAAGTTAGAAGTGTAAGTCTTTAAGTAAGATGAAAGGCATTTGAGAATAAAATATTTGTTACATTGCAATTATAAAGATTTCGCATGAAGATAACAAAGGCAGCCGGGTTATCAAAAGTAGATCCTAGAAAGGAAATCAAGAAGGTCAAAGCTAGAGGAATAGGGATGAGAAAACATTATCACTGATGAAATCAATGTAGATTCAACTTCAGCAGTGGAAATACAGAAAAGACGACTGAAAAGAAACTGCTATATATGAAGATAAGTGTCCTCCTCAGTGGATGAACTGAAAAATAACATTCTTAAAGATAATATTGATTGTGGAAGAAAAGAAAGCAATACCTGAAGTTGAAATGGCAACAAACACAAATTCTGTCCAAATGCTATTTCTGTGGGGTAACAATCCAGAGCAAAGTAATTGATCTACCAATTGATTCTGAAAGCTACATAAAGGATACACTAATTGTATCCTTAAGAGAATTATATTTTTGTTTGATAATAATCTACTGTGGTGTGTTATAATATTTCTAATTCAATCCCTGTAATGTGGCTTGTTTCACATAAATCATGAAGAAGAGGAAGCCTCTTAGAAGTGAAGAATTCTCTTCAAAGTTTAAAGTTCATTTCACTTTACAAAGTTTACAAAGTCTTATCTATGTTTCCATATGTATATTATTAGAAAAAGTACAATAAATAAAAGTCTTGAAAGCAATGAATTGAATGATATAGAAGGCTTGCTAAGACATGTATTCTTTCTTATCAGCATGCTGCAGGTACATTAAATTATTATCTTTTATCTATGCAATGTTAATTAAGTAATTATTTGTAAATTCTAACAAACTTACTTTCAGGCCCAAAGTCTTCTGAACAAAATCATATAGAAACTGCAAATCTTGATACACAGAGGCCTTAAAATTATTGGTTTGTAAAACATCAAATGAATCGTTCAGATCACCCTCAATAATATGTGAAAAGCCTTCATTCACACAATTCAAAGCAACCGATGTCAAGGCTAGTTTTGTTTTCCCTGCTAATATTGTCTCACCTACAAACGAGAGAAAAAATATATAATTTATATTTATGGTTCAAACCAGTAAAAGAAAGCAATCATCTACAAACCAAGTATCACTACATAGCAATGGATAAATAGATTAAAAACAATATTAAATTAAAATAAAAATCTTTGAACAAGAAAATAATAGTCCATATTCCAGCTTCATAACTCTACAGAACCTCAAATAACTTATATGAAAAGCATTTTTTTTTTCTTTCTTTATCCCAAGCTTTGTACTTGCTATTCAAAGCTACAGCAAAATGATTTAGAACAACAACAGATACCATAAATCTACCAACAAACTTTCTCTTTCCTAGAATAGTTGAGGTTCCTAGAATAATTGATATATCATGCTTAAAGAAAATTAAGTGATTTAGTAATGTTTGGAACAAAGCTCCTTATGCTGAATTCAACATGAAACTCACATTAAAAAATTCCTATATACTATGAAAATTCAATGCCTTTAAGATAAATAGTTTTGCTATTACGATTATGTGCTTCAATGGTAAATTCAAATGATTTTTGTGTGTTCTGTACATACTTACCTATAGGTATAATTTCTGTCAAAATGAAGAAGAAATTCATAGATCAGTGTCAAAACCTATTAGTAGCTTTCCAGGATAATATTAAGTTAGTGCTTAAGTACTTTAAATCCAATTTTAATCAGGGATGGAAAAGTTATTTTTTTTAAAGTTACTTTCACAAAAAATAACAGTGTTACAGTTTTTAACGACCCCCCCCCCCCTTAAAAAAATTCTATACTGTTCAACTATTAAATTCACATTTTTAATATATCTCCCTTCCTTAAGATGTTTGGTTGTTTTTTTTTTTTTTTTTTTTTTTTTTTTTTCATACATGACAATTTTAATTGTAACTGTCTCTATTGCTGTGTTGTAATGCTTAACAATTTTTCTGTTCTAACCTTTAAAATCTTTATGTTTTGAAATCTTTATATTGTAATTGAAATATCAGATTTAAAACATTATCCAACAGACTATATAGTGAAATTAATGTGCAGGTGTTTTCCTCAGAAACTATTAGACTTTAGTACATTTATAAGTTAAAAGTTACAATGATATGGAGTAGGAGGAAAAGCAAATTTAAAATAGATATATTGTAAAATAAATGTTTCTTCACTGGCGATATAAGCAGGAATGACTGAAGACCATAGAGGAGATAACAGCCATGTATTAAAGCATGAAGAATAACTACCAGTCACTATAATTGTCAGTATATTAACATTGTGTCATATGAAAAGGGAAGAAAAATCAATAACATGCACAAATTCGTTTGCTTTTAACGCATTGAGCCATTATCAATAGCAATTTTGGCTTCTTTCTACGAAAGAAGCTTAAATATGCCAGTTTCTAATATTTCATTTAGGTTTTTAATCATAAATTTAGTTAAAGCAATGTCACATCTTCACTTTAATTCCAACAAATATTGTTAATAATAATTTTAAGATTAATAGAATTTGCATTTTAGTTATTTTTTTTTTTTTAATAATTATCGAAAAGAATCAATTCAATGCTAGTACTTAAGCAATTTACAAGTGAGTATATTTTATACATTTTCTTACATATCAACTATACGTTTCTGTCTTCTATTGCTTACTGATAATAAAATCGTAGCAAGCTTGTGTCAATACATTACTATTTGAAATGTACAGTTATTTGTCACATTTTTTATTACAATATTAACGAAAACAGAGGAATGAAACCCATAAAAAAAAGTTAACCATTAACATTTATTTATAAGTTATTCATAATTTTTATTTTAATATTATCCTTCGTTATCTTAATTTTCTGTGTGTAATGCAAATGTTATTATGGTTGACTTTAATAAATAACTTTATAATTTCAAGCTTCAAGGCATCGTATTTACAAAATCTTTCTTTACTATGTTGTAGGACATAGGTAGAAATACAGATACATAAAAGAAAGCAAAATTTATCACTGAATATTTTTGTTTGTTCGCTTAAAGATGATAGATTTCCAGGGGGGGGGGGGGCACCGAGTAATCTTTTTTCTAAAAAGGGGGCAGGTAGGCCAAATAAGTTTATGAACCTATGCACTGGAGCATCAATTGATGAAGATGTTAACATGGCTACTTCATAGGCACTGTTATTTTTCACTAATATATTGCTCTGGCGATGTTCCTAAGAAGAGTCTGAGGAAGGATCTCAAATGATACTAATTCGCTCATAGATACAAAATGTTAAGCAACCTTTGCTAATCTTCTCAGTAGTTTGGTGTGAGAAGAAACAAACAAAATGGACGAAAAATTAATGAGATTTCATTACTCCATCACTGATAAAAGTAAATCAGTTACAGTTATTCAATTAAAAAAAGTAACAGCATTACCAATTGTTACCACTAAAAATAACTGTTACTAGTAAGGCAGTACTTATAATGTGATGTTTATTTATATTTATCTTTTTCAGCAACTATGTCTGATCTTATTATATAGTTATTAATCTACTTATCTATCATGTAAGGAAATATGAAAATAATAATTTTGAGTAATGTGAGGGGATAGTAAAAGTGCTTCTGACTACATGAACCAATGAAAAGATATATCAATGTCATTTGAAACGACAGTTTTTATGATAAATAATTTATTCAATAAAATAAAATTACTTCCATTTCGTATTAATCACTTGATTAAAAAAATATATTTTATAGCATTTAGCTACTACTTCTTCCTTCCTAAATACAACTAAAATACTAATAACTAAATTATGCTAATACAAAGTACTATCTGTGCTATTAAAATCCATTAATATTTGTTAATTAAGAATGCAAAGAATGTTCACATTCTAATAATCCCCCTTTTTGTAATCTCAAAAAGCTTTTCTAAATGTAAAACTCATAAAAATTGTTATTAATGTAAGCATTTAAGGAAGGATAACTAAAAGGTAAGCAATTAGTAAGGATTGTAAACTCTGAAAGGAAGTAGGCCTATTTATTCCAACAGCAGCATCAGTAACATGAAAATACAGACTAAAGTAAGTTATAGAATATATAGAAAAGTGAATAAAACTGAATAACATAGGTAAATTTTATTTTATTTTTATATGTAAACTAGGCATTTGTTCCCAGTATAACCATCACAATTTTTTTTTAATTAAAAACATGTTTAATAGTGTCTGTGAACAATGATTTTTAAATAATCTCACAATAAATCCACTTATTTTAAATTATTCTTATATTCAAATTTCAATGATGTAATTTTGCATCTAGATCACAACAGCCTTGAATTTATTAAGTTTTAATAAATGAATTTAGGCATTTTTTTGTTGTTGTTGTTTTTTAAAAAAAGAAAAAAAAGCAAAATAAACCTTATTTTTGACAAATATACAAGTTTAATTTCATAAAGTATACCCTACAACTTATAAATTTAAAATAATAATAATAATTACCATTGTTCCGTAATAGTTGGGTCAGCTGAGATATAATTTGGCACTGCTTTTCTGTCAATTTTGACTCTACTCTATTATTCATTGTGGTATTAAGTTATCATCTGTTTAAAAAAAAAAAAAAAAATATTTCTATAATAGACCTGTTTTTATTTTTAAATATCATTCCATTAATTTTCTTTTTTTTCTTAAGGAAATTAATTTTATCAAATATGATTATTTAATACTCTGATTATTAATATCATTTTATATTGGGGTCATAATTATTAAACTTAAAAGAATATGAAGAAATCAAATTCTATCACATCTCAGATAAAACAGCAACAAATGATTGAGAACGCTGCCTCATTCCTTTAGCTATTTATAAGCAACCTCACTAATGCAATAAAACAACTGACCAGATTTTTACCATTCAATTATTCTACATAAAAGCAAAGAAAAAATGATGGGAATATCAGTGGAGCCTCCAGAGCTTAAACAAAACAAAAAAAAACTTATCAAAAAAATATAAGCAAGAAAATTTAGGTTCTGGCATTCCGTCGGCCTCAATGAAATGTTTTAGTGCATAGAAAGTATAAAAAAGTGCACACAAATGTTAATAAACATCAATGGGTAAGACCAAGTGTTTAATAAGTAACATTCTAGAACAGGATGTCATTTTGTAAATACTTATTTATCTAATCCCAAAAAAAAATCATTTGGATTAGGTGAATAAGCCATTGGATTATCACTAGTTGAAAGTACAATCAACATAGTCTCTTTAATAAAATCACGGGGTACCTTAAAGAGTATAACAAATGAAGATAATGGTAATAAAAAAGGTTTTTGAGGTTTTTAGTTTTTTAATATCTCAACATATTTTTGCTCTATTCTTTTCTATTATTATTAATTAATTTTTTATTCAATTAATTCATTCTTTTATTCATGAATAATATTGTATCTGAACAATTAACTTTTAAAACCAAAACCTAAGGAAAAAGTTTCCATCTGAAATCATTTTGTTTAAGTAATAAATTAATGAAATAATAATAAAAAAAAAAATATATAGTAAAACCCCGATTATCCGAGTTTCAGCTTTAACCGAGCTATCAAATATTTCTAGGATTTTTTTTTTTTTTTTTTTTGGTGCTACACTTTCCATTTTTGAAAATCATCGAAAAAAATTTCTGAACTTGATCTCACAAACACTCAGGAAAACGAAAGAGAATTCGCAGAATATTGGTTGCAATTAATCTTCATTCGTCTAAGTCATATGACCCTGAAATCGGGGAATGGAAACATTGCTGCAGAAAAACGCCAAAGTAATGTAAAACAGAAAACAATTAAGGACTTTAAGTAAAAGAACTCTTTAATTATCGTAACAATATGAATTGAAACACAATGAAAACATTGCAATAAGATAGATGGAATACATTTCTATATTCAACAACTGAAGGAAATAAAATGTTAGATATAAATACTTAACAGAGAAAATATTACACAAATGCATGTTGGATTGCCATTAGCACTTTCTTAAACAGTTTGCAAGTCATAATCTATATCACTAAAATCTTTTATTTCTCTGTCTATCTCTCCGGCACAATTTACTTAGCGAATGGAAAATAGAAATAATTTTTACAATGAAACGTCCGCGACAGGAATCGAACCTACAACCTTTTGATCCGAAGTCAGACGTCTTATCCATTAGGCCAAGGTGACTACTACTCACTTTATATTGTTTTTTGACTTATGTTTCCTTCCCCTTCCCCCAATCAATAATGAATGAATTCAACCTTTTCTTTTTTTGAATCTCAAGACTTTTTATTTATTTCCGATCCGTCTGTTTATTTTTAATTCGAAAATGAAAATTAGAACTATAATTGCAGAAATGTTGGAATATTTTAAATATAATATTCTTACTTAATCAAATTCTATGTGATATTGAAAACTCAGTAATTATAGATACTATAGATAACTGGAACGCAAAAGGAAATTCAATAAACATAATATTTCAAAATATAAGAAGTTTAAAATCTAACTTCTCATATCTAATGGCAAACATTAATAGAAAAATAAATGACATTGACATAATAATACTAGTAGAAGTAAATATAAAAGATGAAGAAATATTTCTATATAACATAAATGGATTCGATAAACAATGTAAATTGAGAACTGGCTCCAGAGGTGGGGGTATTATTATATGGTATAGGAACGAATTTAATGTTCTTTCTAGAAGTATGGAATCAATAACACATGAAAATTTAATTTGCGAATTTAAAAAAACACTCTAATAAAAAATGACTTAACAATTTACATCATATATAGACTTCCACATACGAATAAATCAATATTTATAAATGAATTAAAAGATAATATTAAAATTATTAACAAAAATGGTAACAGAAATTTAATGTGCATAGGTGACATAAATATAAATATAGACGAAAAAAATAAAAGCAAAATAGGTTTAAATTACACTAACATGCTATACAATTTTGGCTTTAAAAATTATATTAATAAAATAACAAGATCAGTTAAAACATCCAAAACTGTAACTAATACATGTATAGATCACTGCTTCATAAATTCAGAATCTTTGAAATTCGAAGCTGGAATCCTGCACTGGGATATTTCAGATCATTTTGGATTATTGATTGAGATGGAAAGTAATATAACTAATATTAATGAAAAGGAATTATTATGTAATGAGACATATAACAATTTTAGAATAAATACTGATTACCTAAATCAGGAAATAAATCGTTTATATGAAGAAATAATAATAAAAAAAACTGAAGACCCAAGCAAAATCACTTATAAGTTAAACAAAATAATTAAAAAAGTAAAAGTAAAATTTTTTAATAATACTTATAAAAAAAAGGATTTTAAAAACCTCACAGGACATAATAATCCCGGGTACAAAAAAAATTGGATGACCCCTCAATTAATGGAGAAAATAAAGGAAAAAAATGATTTATACACTAAATTTTCAAAAAACAAGAATAATAAAAAACTGGAAATTGTATATAAGAAAACACGTAATTCTTTGAAAAATTTAATCACAAAACAGAAAAATAAATACTACAGAAATTTCATAAAAAATGACTCAAATGTAAATTCAAACATTTGGAAAATTTTAAACAATAATATAATTGGAAAAAAAAAAAAAAAATGAAAAAAAAAAAAATGAATGAAAAAAATTTATTAGAAAATTATGATAGCAGAATTCTATTTCACAATTTATATAAGAAGTTCACTCAGAACAACTATGGCAAAACCTCAACAAAACATAACTCAAGAAATAATAAAGACAATATACTGGAAACGGAAATGAACTCTATGGTTTTACTAACACCAAGCAAAAATGAACTTCTGGAAATAATAAAAAACCAAAAAAATACTTACTCGTATGGTCCAGATTTAATTAATACGATAGACATCAAAAAAATAAATGAGTCTTTATCAATTTTGTTGGTGGACCTTTTCAATAAAATATATAATACGGGAATTTATCCAAAACCATGGAAAATTGCATATACAATTCCACTACACAAAGGTGGAGACCAAACAGACCTTAATAACTACAGACCAATTGCTCTAATTTCCAATATTTCAAAAATAATCGAAAGCTATCTATCGAAAAAAATTAATAACTACATAATTCAAAAGAATTTACTAAACAATAACCAGTATGCATATCAGAAAAACAAGAGCACTACACTATTACTAAACAAAGTTAATGAGAGCATTATTAAATCATTGAATGAAGGAAACATAATATATATAGCTTTTATTGATTTTAAAAGAGCTTTTGACTCTATAGATCATAAAATCCTATTAACAAGACTTGATCAAATAGGCATAAGAGGAAAAGAAATAAAAATTATTGAAAACTACTTGAAAAACAGAAAATTCAAAATTAAAATAGGACAAAAAATAAGCAAAACTTTCAATACAAAAAAAGGGATTCCGCAGGGTTCGAACTTGGGACCTATTTTATTCAATATTTTTATTAACTCTATAAATAATAACATAAAAGATGCAGCAATTTATTTATATGCAGACGATGTAATTCTAATTACTAATGATACTAATCAAACAAATGCGAGTAATAAAATGCAAATGGAGTTGAATAACATAAATAAATGGGCGTATTGTAATAAAATGACAATAAACGGTGAAAAGTCTAAGATCATGATAATCAAAAATAAAAATAGAAAAATAAATAACAATGATACTTTAAGTTTACATGAAATAGAATGTACAAACATAAATCATAACAATAACTACTTATTGAAAAACTGTAATTGTAAGAAGTTAGAAATCATCTCTACATATAGATACCTGGGAATACATATTGATGATAAACTTAACTGGAATAAACAATACAACTATGTTTTGGGAAAACTTGGATCATACTCTTATCTTTTCTATCATATTAAAAAAAATTGTGCCATTTAAACAAAAATTAATTATATACAAAGCTTTGGTCGATTCATTGTTAAATTATGGACTAGAATGTTGGATAAGTTTAAAAAAACAACAAATGGATAACAAACAAAATAACAATGAAAATTTTCAATAATGTATATGTGAACTATAAATTTAAACCTACATTTGAACAACAACGAATAAGAAAAAAATATGGGATACTAAAAATAGATGAAAAATTTATATATAAAATAGTCATATCCAATTACTTTGAAGTAAGAAAAAAAAAAGAAATTAATAGATGAAGAATTTAATACAAGACACAATTGGAATAAAATCTTTAAAATAGACAAAATAAGCAATAACTTTGGATATAGATTATATAATTATGTTAAATACAAAATTTTCAAACAATTAAATATTGAATACAAAGACAATATTACATTTAAAGAAATAAAACACAAATTAATCTCTGACGTGGTAGATGGAAGAATAATATTAAAGAACGATAATTACTAATTTAATTTTTTTTTTTTTTTTACTAATATAGCAAACTCTCAGTCACATAACACAGGTATGCAGTTTACATAAGCATACCTAATAGGACTGATATAGATTTAAAAAAAAAAAAAAAAAAAAACAAGCACATGTACAGGGGAGATGTTTGAATAAAAAAAAAGAGTCAAGAAAGAAAGAAGCACTATTTCTAATAGGTAGAATACTGAAAAGTCACTATTTGTAACTCAAAAACCATCACTTTCTAACTCCAAAACCACTGAAAAGAATGAATAGGAATAAAAAAAAAAAGAGAGCCAAGAAAGAAAGATGCACTATTTCTATTGGGTAGAATACTGAAAAATAACTATTTGTTACTCAAAAAACCATCACTATTTATAATTCAAAAACCACTGTAAAGTATCAATTGAAATAAAAAAAAAAAATGAGATAGTCAAAAAAGAAAGAAGCACTATTTCTATTAGGTAGAATACTGAAAAATCACTATTTGTAACTCAAAAACCAATACTATATGTAACTCAAAAACCATTGAAAAGTATATCTACATTACTAAAATCTTTTATTTCTCTGTATGGTGCAGTTGTTGTAATTTGTGAAAATAGAAATAATTTCTATAAGTACGGTACTGGAATCGAACATGCAACCTTGTGCTCCGAAGTTAGATGGCTTAGCCATTTGACCATGAGGACTACATTCTAACCTCTATAAAAAATAAAAATATATCATAGATATATGATTCACATGCTGGTTCTAAAAGCAGTCGTGGATTGAGAGAATATAAACATCAGAAATTAAATTAAAAAAAAAAAAAAAACTTTTAAAAAATTTCAGTTTTAGTTTACTTGATGTAATTTGTGTGTGGTTATTTTTTTAATAAATAAAAAGTTGTTTTCCGTTACATAAGCGAGGCTTCCGGAGCGAAGCAATGGGTAGCCGACTAGTATATAATAAAAAAATTTCCCAATAATTATCCCCTTAATGATATAAATTAATATTTTAACATATGAAATCAGATTCTGTCATATGTAAGTGACATATGTTATAGTCTTATAGTAGGTTAACAAATGACAATTAGTTTGATCAACCTAAGATGAATTAAATGAATAACCAGTTCTGGATCCTTCTTTGAAATGTCTTTAATGTTTGCTTATAACAGTTTCCATGGACTAATGATTAACAGCAGAAGATTAGAAAATGCCAATCACATTATTCATTCAATGGACAATATAAAAGATATGTGATTGCTAGCAGGCTATTTATTTGTAGTTTTATGTTTTGGTTAGGATTAAGTATCAAATAATGATGGCTATTATAAAAGCACTGCTGGAGAAAAAAATATTTCCTCAATGATATTCATCTGAGTTTGAAGTATAATAGGTGAAAAGAAGTGTTCTTATGTGAAATTTTTTATGTACATTTTGTAGGAATAAGATGTGTTGGAATAGTAGTAGATTGACTGGGGAAGAAAAGCTTTTACCATATAAGAGATTTTGTGTTTCTATAAGTGAAAAATAATCTAATAATAGGAAGACTTTTTTAATTATAATGTCAATTGGCAGAACTGGGAAGTCAAATATGACTCTTTATAATAAATGGTATATGTGATAAGACAACATTTAAGGAAGAAATATTATAATTTACAATTATTCAGCAACTGATATTCAAGTCAAAGTTCCAGAAAAGAATAATATCATCATATTTTTCTCTTTTTTTTATGCTATTCTAAAAGTTCATTTTTAAATACTGTATTTCCCAAACTATTATAACCAGAGTTTCCAAGCTATCACTGTCAAATTTAGGTAAATCAATCCAAACATTGATTTAAAATGATGGTTTATTGATTGCATGTTCAATACAAACACAGTCAGTATGAGAAGTACCATACCCATATAATAATTATATTAACCATTTCAATTTCTTCTCTGACTTGTGAGAATGAAATTTGTAGCAAAAGTAAATCATTGCCTGTCTGTATTTATTCAGTAAAATTCATTCCTTTAACTCTTTTGTTATTAATTACTGATACATTAGATGGTTTTATTAGAATATCTGTGGTTTATCTCCTTTTAATTCATTTATTTTTCTGGCAGTTGAAACCACGACAAGCTTCTGGAGTTTTTGGAATGGCTGAAAGTAGAGGCACAAGAAACTCAACTAAATAAATTGCTCATAAAACAGAATGTTGAGAAGCGAACAGGGTTTATTTATCTCATTTTTCAACAAATTTTAGAAATTAGTAATTCAGGTATTGTATGATTGCTTTTTTCAAATTTTATACTTAACAATCCACATCTTAAATTCTAAAGGAATAATTTTATTAATGGTACACTCCACTTAACCATATCTTCTTCAGTCATGCAAACTTCTGAAGCCACTTCCGATGGCTGACATTTTTCAATAAAATTCAGGATTAAACTTGGCAGGAAATAAATGTACATTTGATAATTGTACTGTAAAAACAACAACATTCAATGGAGGTAAGTATCACTTATAATCAGCTTTTAATCTGAAATAAATTCTAATGTCCAAATATTTTTGAAACTAGACAGAACCAGAAGACATTAAATTCTGATGATGTAAACACTAACTTCGGAGTTGTTTACATCAAAGTGTCCAGACTGTTCACTCTATTCTGGGAATCGACTGCTGAAGTCTAATTTAGTGGCAACTCAATGACATCTATATTTACCATATGATAATTAGTGGCTTTGAATTGCTCCATCCCTGCTACAATTAATCCGATATTCTTAAAAAATAGAATTTGAACAATTAAATGATTTAGCAATTAGAATATAAACATCTACTTTAATGTTGCATTTAATTTACTACTAATGAAGTTGGTTTTAGTAAATTACTTTGCAAATATTTGTTTTTAATGGAAATTGTAACTACTTGTCATATCACTGATTCACCTCAAACATTCAATTCCATTATTTTTAAACACACAAACGATTAATTTCAGGGAAAGACTTTAGTTATGATTTTTAACTGCGAACATGCTTTGATCTTACCATTAAGTTCGTCTTAATTGGAATAATAAATATAAAATAATCTTCTTCATTTTTCAGTATCACTATTTCTTGACGTTTGTTTTTTCCTACAGAAAACTTGTATTTGAGTGAAGGAAAAACGATTTGAAATATTAAATACAATTAGAGGAATTCTCGTCAATAAGCAAAATCAAATAATTCGTAAATGCTGGGAACTGGAAAACACTTCAGTAATGTTTATCTGAGTTTCACCAACTTTTTAACTCTGTCTTTCGACAGATCACGTTACTTGTCAAGTCTTGTGCAAGTTTATAAACGTGTGTCATCACAAGACTTCCTCCGGAAATAACTTAGAAAATGTCGTATCAACAGAGATCACATTAAATGATAAGAAAGCCCTCTATTTCAAGTAGAAGAATCCTGATTGGATGAAGAAATCTATTTCCTATTTTCTAGCCAATGAAAATTTAGTTAAACTAGAAACGGAAGTTAAAGAGACTTTCAATCATGGCGTCTTGGTTTCACTATTTGGAATATTATCAATTCTCTATCTACAAACCTTGACCATGAGTTTTCCATCTTTTGTCGTCATTTCCGCTTCCGGGTTCCCATTCATCTACTTTCGTCTGCCGTGACCTCTTTTCTAAGTAAGTATGTGGTTACATAATACGAAGCTTAACAAAATAAAAAGAAACCAGCCTATTACCCAACAAAGAATTACGTAAAAGCATTCCAGTAGTTAAAGAAATAATCAATAAAGCAGAAATCTGAAAATTTAATGATAATTTCCCGATATTTGAAACTCCTCCAACCTTGAACCGGCTTCATGAAATTCCAACGTGAGTTTCATCCTAGTTTTATCTAATCATCATTGTATAAATGCAAAATTTCTCTGCGGAATACTCATCACTACACCGTATTATCTACACAAATTACGTCAGAACAGACTACACTCCAGAATCTCTAGGAAACGATAATTCATATCTAGTTCGGTTCCTGTACTAGCCGGTTGGTCTCATTTCTCACTTGAAATAAAACCAAAAATATTTCAGATTTCAATTGTCTGCAGCAAAGACGGGATCATTTGTGTGAGGCGGACAGTTTAATACAATTATTCCATCGATTGGTAAGTTATTTCATATTAATATTACTGATATGAACGACAACAGGAAATCGTCTTAGGATTCTCAGAATCAACTATTTTGCATTTTCAAGGAAATGACAGTCCACTGAAAAAAAAATATGTATGTAAATGATTTCAAATGTCTTTATTTTTAGATTAATTTTTACTGTTATTGGTTCTGATGTGGCGATTTATTTTTGGCATATTCTTTTGTTACGCTAATAAGTTATTAATCCGCTTAATAAAATTTGTAAAATAAAAATCCTAGGGAAAGCAGATTTCATTCCTCTGTGAAGATAGGAATAAAACTGTTCTTCTTAGTCAATTACCGGTATTTGTTTTCATGATTTCGCCAGATGGCCTTTTACTTAGGCGTAGATCGGAAATCACAGATTTTTCTAACACAAAATTTCAGATTTTTTGTAACCGTAACTCCAAAATGTTAATAATGGTTAAGGGGCTATAGTCTAGTAACACGCACTCCAGAATGTTATATTGGAAAATTTTGAAGGTACTATGTCCCGTGGACGGTTCCTTAATTGCCCTAACTAATTCTTGGAAATAGTTCAATGTCGGTGGGACCAAATCTGAATTTTAACCATATTTTCCGATGAAATCCCGACCAGTGCCAAAGATTATTTTCGGTATTAATATTAAGTAATATAGTATCATTTCCAGCTTGATTATGTATAATGAAAAAAATATATTGCAGATTGAAAGAACATCCGATACAAGGCACTTCAAATTAATACAAGATGATGGAAAGCTACTTCTGTGTGTTATGCGTTTGTGTATTAAAGCAAAAAAAAGATAATAAAGGCAACCATAAATTTATGTATGATTATTGGAAGCGCAGTGGTGCCTCAAAAGAAAAATGAACAATAAAAAACTCACTAATGAAAAATAAGTGAGAAAATTCATGTGCCAACCGTTCGCTGGCCTCACTGAATTTTTTTTAAATAAACCTTGTTATTTTACTGGTGACTGCTCCTGGCTGATGATCGCCAAAGAGCGTAAAACAGCTGTTCCAGGATTTCATTTGGTTATCAATTTGGTCTTATCCATTGTTGTTTATAAATTTATGTTTTCATGAAATTTTTGAAACCATGGGAAATTTCTTTTAGGTTAGTTATTTCTAACAAAGTATTCTATTTGCTAGTAACAAATCGTAAACAAAGAATAGATATCACAATCGCAAAGAATATAGATCTAATGGCACTAGGTTTGCCATTAGGCCTATATTTTAATTTCTGGTATCAGCATACATCTGTTCCAGTTTTAAGTTACCACTTTTCAAGATATCAAGACAGATATTGCACTTAAAACGTTGTTAGAAATGTTATTTAGAGTGGCAGTAAAATTCATTCATAAATCATCTTTAAAAGTGATGGGTAATTATCCTGCTGAATAATTTAAAATCTAACACTGATATTTCTTCTAACAAAACTGGACATATTTTTTTTTTTTTTAAGATTTTAGAAATCATGTATTAAATTTTAATTCGGGACATCTGATGAGTGTCAAAAAAAAGTTAATTTAAAATAATGGAAGATGTCTTAATATGACTGCAGCTAATGAAAAAAAAGAAAAAATATCAAAATCTTATGAGGCAAAGGCCTTATGAATTATGAAGTAGATAATTATATGCTATTTTGCTTTTTGTTTTTGTAAAATACATAAAACTCAACTTAAAGACATCATTCACTTACAGTGATTTATTTAGAAGTAAGATAAAAAAATAATAATTAAAAATATGTAACATCTGTTAAAACTAATGTAGAACAGATTAAAAAGACAAATTAAGAGGGGTAACTAGTTTCTCTGTTGACGCACACTTCTTCAAGCGGACAGGAGACAAGGAAACCAGACTTAAAATGAAATAAGGAATTTTTTATTAAAAAAGAAATTTATTTTTATGTTAATTTTTTGACTTGACTGGTTATGCAGGTCTTTGTATGTTAGTTGCCCACCCGTTTCTTTAATGGAAATGGCCATTTAAATTAGCCTACTTTCTTCCCTCCTTTTGATTGTAGACTCAACCATCATCCATTAACATGATTGGTCCATTTTTGCCTTTCTGGTTTCCTTGTCTCCTCTCGGCTTGAAGAAGAGTGCCAGAGGCACTTGAAAGTAGTTGTGCTGTTTAAAGTGTCTTTTTACAGTTTTGTGTTTTTTATCCTGTTCTACATTAATAAAATAAGTTTTTGAGGTAAAATAATTTTTAATTACAATATTCAATTTAGTTCAATCGTCAGAGTCAAAATGGAGCTTGCTTTCCAATTTGAAAATTGGGAAGGCCAGTCACTGATTGCATGAAAGATTGGTAGCTATTTTAAAAGAACGAAGGTGGACAAATCCAAGATCACCCAACATTGTACTAACCTTCCTGGTACAGCTGTAAAAATTTTAATGTTAAAATAAAATTCTATTTCAGGAAAATAATTGAAAATTTGTTTATTAGAATATCTCAATATAGTGTCATTAGATATGACCCAATCAATGTAAATGATAAAAATGAAAGGAAAAAAACTTCATCAGCAATTCCTTTTTACAAATTTATAATTAATATAATGATTCCATTAATATTGGTAAAGATGATTTTCATTGTTATTAATAAAAAGTGTAAAATGCAACTTGCCTTAACATTTACATTCATAAATTATTAAATCCTCTGTAATCTTTTAATTCTTTAACTGAATATTTGCTTTTAAAAATTAAACCTTGAAAAATGTCTTGCCATGAAGATGAAAATTTGCATTTGAACAGGTAACGGAGTAATTTTGGTAGTTATAGTTTATTGTTATGAATGTTGAAGTTTTTATTAGAGCAGTTTGGTTTTGATTTTTTATCAATGAATTTTTCGACTCAGTGGGTGCTGATTTAAACAATGGTATTTTTATTACGTAGGTTACAAAATCAAATAAATATCGAGTTGGTTTTTTTTTTAGGAAGTAAGCTTTGGAATCCTTTGGGTGGAAAATGGTGACCTTCGTGAGTCTTTAACAGTGATTTTCATAGTAAATATTTAATCAGAAGTTTTTTCCTTTGGTTAATGATATGAGTAATAATTTTTGTTTCATGTATGCTTTAGCTAATCTTCTGAACAATAAAATTTCAATTAATGACAGAGGATAGCTTCCTTCAAGGATTTGGGAAACTGTTGTATAATGAATAAGTTGAAGTTATTGAAGAAAACAGTTACTAAAAATATTATTTTTACTGAGCAAAGATTTACTTAAAGTATCTTAAAAAAAAAAGCCATGTTTTGAATTTGAGTAAAATGTATTTACTAATAGATTCATGAAGAGCAACTTATTTCTGCTTCTCAGCCATTCAGGAATATTATTATTTTCAGGCATTGTATCCAATTTAAATTTGAAAAATTATAACAAGCAAACTATTATATCCTTTAATCATTTCTACTAAATCTAAGCCTAATCATGGTAGCATTTCTTTTATCAAAGCAATTGTAAGTGTTCCTCTAAGATATGATTAGAATTATGATTTGTCCTGTATTTTATTGATGTAAAAGATAAGAACAGCTAACACGGAAGTTTAATCAGCTTTAAAGAATGTAGATAATTTGTCTGAAAAATTTATCTGGTGGTAATAATTTTCCTCAATAGCTCAGTGCAGATTTACATCTTCCTATTAGGAAGTTTTAAGAAAGCAATTTCTAACTGCTGAAAATATATTTCTGCAGTATTTTTGATAAAAAAGCCTTTTATCGACTTTTTTAAACCACTGGGGGAGGGGGGATCAAATGTCCTTAATGAAATCAACATTATACCAGAAATAAAATATCATGAATTCAACTGCATACACAAAAAAAAAACAGAAGATATTAAAACCTGTAACTGTGATAATATAGAAATAATAAATAATTATAAATATCTAGGTCTATATATAAATAACAAATATACATGGCATACTCATTATATTCATATATTAAAAAGACTAAATAACTTATTATATATGTTTTATCATATCAAAGATATCTTTCCAATAAAAACAAAAATTATATTATACATATCATATATTGACTCAATAATAAATTATGGTATTGATAATTGGATCTATATAAATAAAAATGAAATGAAAAATATTAACAGAATCTTAAAAAAAATAATAAATTTAATTTTTCCTAACTTTAATAAACTGCAAATTGAACAACAAAATCAAATTTTAGTAAATAATAAAATATTATTTCCTCAACAAAGAGTTATATTTAATTTAATTATACAAAATTATTATAAAATATGTTATAACATGCAGGAAGATAATACCCATGCAACAAGAAGAAATAGACTATGTACAAAACAAGTCTTTGATAATCCAAAAAATAACTTCGGACTAAGAATTAAAAACAGACTAATTAATAAAATATTTGATCAATTTTCAACAGAAATGAAAAAAATTGATAAGATATCTATCTTAAAAAAAATAATATATAGAGATATAATATCTGGGAAAATCATATGGGTCGACTAATTTGAAAAAAAAAAAAAAAGACAAAAAAAAAACAAAAAACTTTGATTATTGTATACTTTATGTACTTCACTTTACACTAATTATGTACTAATAAGATATTAGCTTCTATCTTTTATCTCAAAATTATTATTTTTTTTTATTTGTACAATTAATTGAATATTATGTTTACATTAAAAGTATATAGGACCATTTTTGTATATAATACCATTATAACTCTCAGCACCTACAATACAGGCTAATAACCTAGTAGGACTGAAATGTAATATTTAATGATGAATAAAATAAAAAAAAAAAAAAAAAAAGTTCTCTTGTTGTTTATATCACCCCTGCTTAAGTTATTCAGATTCTCACAACTACTATTGGAAAAATATTTGTCTTCAAAGTTACAAATGAAATCCATGTGTTATGGTAGAATAACATATATTTTACTACAATTTCTTATTGGAAGAAAAAAAAATGCAACACCAAGAATTATTTCTATGAATGCAGCATAATTATTACAATTCCTATAAATTGATATGAAAATAATTGGGCTTGGAAAATTATTCAACCAATAAGATGGCACGTGAAGATAAATTTGACATAGGGACATATGAACTGTAACACAGAAGCTAAGCTCTACGAATTGGAAATGATTCTGACATATTGAGTATGCAACTGGGTGATTTTAAAAATGTGGGATCACTAAATGTTAACTATTATCCATTTTTCAAATTTTGAAATTTTACTCTAATTTTTTTTTTACTTTATAGTATATAAGCCTAGAATACAGTATACAAACATAAAAAGACAACAAGTGTTCTGGAAAATTACTAATTAAAACATTTGATTATCAGATCTGTAGGTTACAGATTTTGGACATTGTTGATCTGTAGGTTACAGATTATGGACATCTTTGATCTGTAGGTTACAGATTTTGGACATTGGATTATTACGCGTATTAAAAAAAAAAAAAAAAAAACTGCTAGGGGCTAAAAATGCATTTGCATTTTTTAATCAAATGTATAATATTTTCTTACCTTTTTTTTAGAAGTCTTTTATCTCTTTTGATCAGAAGTTAGCGTTCATTAGTCACATTTAAACAAAAATATTATAAGCACATATTTAATTTCAAATACACTTTATATGCATTTAAACATACATGTTTTGATCTCACTTGACTCATTATTAGAAGTATCCAACTTGCAGTTTGTTTTAACCAATTAAAATATAGATTATTACAATAGAACCTTTTTATTATCCATTTAAGTTTATTAATAGTCATATAGAAGAGTTAAGTTTTTTTATAAAAATTATTAACGATCAAAATTTGAAGATGATTTAGCTAAATTTGAATTTGATTATTAAGTTCTGTAAAATAAATATATAGCATTTGTTTTGCACTTTATATAAAAAAAAAAAAAAACCTGTCTTGATCTAATTAAAAACAATACTTTTTAAAATTTTTGGAATTTACTTCTATGAATAAAAATTATATTATGTCTTGTTCATACCTACATATATATATTATTTAATATATTCTTTTTCAAGTGATTTGGACTCTAAATCATAAATTTATTGAAAAAATTATTAGTGTTTCGATCATTACGCAATTTTAATATCATTAAATAATCTTTTTAAGTACATTTTCTGAGAAAACAAACAACCATTCCTAATAAAACACTTACAAACATTGAAGGTCAATTTATAAAATAATTTAGAGAGGTTTTACTACTCCTTATACGTCGTACTTTCCTTTCTAAATAATCATGTCCGAAAATTCGTAACGATCGAAGCTCCCGCCATTTTGTTTCGATCGTTACACATGTGTTTGACATGCTCATTAATGATGTTAATCATTATTTCAACTAAATACAC
>JAFIDM010012231.1:150085564-150100549 GCA_023159025.1 Thereuonema tuberculata
TTTAAGTTAAGAAGTATGTCTTGTCCCCACCTTTTTAAAATCACTCAACTACAAAGAGATTGTCAAATATTGCATTATGACAGATTTTTGAGAAAAGGATATCGGGATTTATTTTCAATGGAAAGCCGTCTTTTAAAGACTAGGCTTGTTTAATCCCAATGTAGTGAATAAACATGGTAAGTCGAGATTTAGAAATGGTCACATGCATTATCAAACTTCAAGACAGATACTGAAGAATAGCCTTTTAGTTATACCTCAACTGTATTCAAACTTTCGTAAGCCACATGCTTTGCAGTAAATAAGTAATCTTTAAAAATAACTAGATATATCACTATATATAAACTGGAAAACTTATTAGTCTCGTATCGTCTTGTATTTTAAAAACTATAAACTTGTATCTTGATTTTTTTTTTTTTTAACCATTTTTATCTTTATAAATACTGTACTTTCTTTAACCCATGTATTCATTCCATTGTTATGATACCTTAATAAAAGTATAATTGCTTAATTATGTTTTAACCTAATTTTCCGGATTAATTTTAAAAATTTAAATTCTTAAGCTTCAATAATACTAATTCTGAATAGGTTCTATTCTAAATCAAAAAATTTGATTAATTCTTTTTTTTTTTTTTTTTTTCCAGAAGTAATCTTAACATCAGATTATCATCATGAGTGATTCACAAAGTAATCCCATTTACGATGCATCAGTTTATGAGACAGAAAGTCCTACTGGTAAACTGGCAAGGAAATCTAAAGAAGCACCTTTCATGCCAATAGGTATTTTTTTTTTTTTTTTTTTTTTTACATACAAAAACATACCTTATATTCCACAAGTGTGCCACAAGGCTTACAGAAATAAGTTAAAAATCACAAAACACATATTGACTGAAACAACACTAAATTAATAGTTACCCATTACAATATAAATAGTTAAAATAACATATGCAAGACAACTTAGACCACACAGACTGAAATAAAATTCTTAAAATCAATAAATAGTACTTTACATTTGACAAGCTCTGATAGAATAGGAGGTAAATTTATTAAATGAGATCTCGACTTACATTGTAGCACTATTTTCTGCTGAGAAAAAGCAGAAGCAAATGTTCTGGATTAAGCTCTTTATAACCACAAGGACAAAACCCACTAGATTCAAGTACAAATCGAAATAAATAACTATTGTAATTGCCATACCCATTCAAAAACTGAGTTATTTTAAAATTAGAATAAAAATTTATTTTGAAGTCTACGAAGAATAGTTGGGAAAAATGTCTTTGTCCATTGAGTCTTATCTGATTACTCTGTATTCCAATCCATGATGGTATTTTGCTAAGACTTAAGCTTAAGGTGCCTGTTGAGATGACAGACAGGGGAGAAAGCCTGCAAACCTCAAAGATGGCTTGAAGGGATTTAAACGATTTAAATTAAACCTAGCAGTTGTCTAAAATTTTAATTTTAGGACAAGGAATATTGTTTGATTAAAATCAGTAAGCAATATATTAAATCTACTGATAATGAAAAGAACCATTAACATAAAAATTATTATTATTATTATTATAAAAATTATTTGTATTAATTGTAAATTTCAAATAATAAGCTTAGATTTTTTTATCTCTTTCTTCAATTACTTCAATTAGTATTAAAAATAAAAAAAAAGGGGGAAAAAAAAAAAAAAAAAAAGGGCAGCTCTCTTGTTACAGGAAAAGCAGAATACAAGAAAAAAAAGTTAAATGTATAGATATGTAGGTTTTATTTTTCTAAATTAAAAGTAATTTTAAGTTTAAAAAAAATTAAGAGATTTATATATTTGTGCCTATAAAAAAAAAAAAAAACTAATGCAGGATGTCTACCAACCAGAAAAACTGGGAATTTGTACGGGAAATTTGGGTTGACATGAAATGTATGGGAAATGTACGGGAAAATCAGACCATGTCCTTAAATTTTCAGCATTTTTTTTTTTGGTTGAACAGATCGGTTTAGAGGTTTTTTTTTTTTTTTTTTTTGGTTGAACAGAATTTTTTGTGAAAGTGTCCTTAAATATACGGGAATTGTCCTTAAATTTTTTGTTTGAGATTCAGTAGACACCCTGTAATGCTATGTATTAGCATTGTTTAGACCAGCGTTTCCCAACCGGTGGGTCGCGACCCACTAGTGGGTCGCGGAAGGGTTACAGGTGGGTCGCGACTTCATCCTAAAACTATCAGAAACCATCGAATAAACCATCAGAAAAGATCAGAAAAATCGAAAATCAATATTTAGAAGGAAGGGATACGATACAAATATGGTTTTGTTCTATATTCTTCTATTCCGATATATGTGGAGGTATTTCAATAAGGAAAGGTGGGTCGCCAGCTGAAAAAGGTTGGGAAACACTGGTTTAGACAATTAAAACAACAATGTGAGTCCTTTTTAAAAAATCTGAAATTTTTTTTACAAGCAAATTAAAGTCTAAATAAAGCTATAAAAATAAATGAGGAAATTTTTTTGCCTAGTTTTTGAAAATTATGTTTTTTCATACTCATTGAAAATTACATTTTTCAATTAAATAACAAACATAGGAATAGTTTCCATTAAAAAAAAAAAAAAAAAAAAAAGCAATGACACTTTGGCCTATTTGGAACATTATCGTCATTCACAGGCAATTTGTACTTTTTTCATGTGAGGTCTCAACCTTTTTTAGTCAAGGTCCAGTGTTTCTGTCTCATGTAGGCTCACAGGCTGTAATACTGAGAATATAAGGATTGAAATATTGCAATATTTATATTAGCTGTTTCATCCTTATACTGACATATTTTGTTTATTGTAAGGTAAAATAGGCAAAAATAGGTAAATTAACTCTCTAACCAAAAAAACAGTCCCAAATTCTACATTTTTTTCATTTTCGAATGCAGTGGCTCTCTTTGCCTTTACCAGGGGGATTAAGGCTGTGCCAACTGACCCACCTCTGCATGGGCCTGGTCACAGTACAGTTAATGTTGAAAGGGGTTTGTTTATTACAAAATGTAAGAAAAAAATGAATAAAAGAAAATGCATTGGTCTGAGACAGAGAGGGAGAGTCAATTTTCAGGGTGTCGAGCCGGGAAAAAAATGATATTTTCAGTCGGAGTGAAGCTTGAACCTGAACCGAAAAAGCAAAACCTGTTGTACCCGAACCGAAACCAAAAACCAATATTTGTTCCACTCCTTCATTTCAGTTCTCTTTTTTAAAGTAAAGGCAAAAGACGGAATTTTTTTCTGTGATTAACAACTTTTATCAACTCCCCCAGTCTCTTATCCTGTCGCCATATGGTCTAAACCCCGAGCAAGGTCACTATTCCTCAAATCCCTTGGGGCCAGGGCATCGAACCGAAAAGAAATCTATAGTTTTGGTCAGAGTGGAGCTTATTCTGAATCAAAAGTTTGTGTTTTGAGTTAACTGGAGCGAAAAATATTATGGTTCAATACCCTGATAATTTTATATTTTTTGTGAGCCAACAGGCCGCAAAAACAACGTTCAGGTGGGCTGTAGGTTGAAGACCCCTTCTTTGCATTAACAAAAGTACCATGTATTCATCATCAGCTGATATTTGAAACATTTAACTCCGAAGAATATAAAGGTACAAATTTGTGATCATTTCTAGTAGGCCTACCTGGAATTGTTTTTGCATTTTTTTAGACAATAATTGATGCATGGTTTTTAAAAGTTTCAATCGGGTTTGTAGTCATTTCTGCATGAAAGTTAAAACTAAACTTAAGAACATTGATATTTATGTTTACTAGTCATATCAGTCTTAACTTTTTTATTGATGAACAATTGTAAGTGCATTACTATGGAAGATAGCTTGACAGCTTCTATAGTGTAGTGATTATAAGAATGCTAATTTTAACTTTTTTTTTTTTTTCAAAAACTATTTTTTTATAGCTTTATTTAGACTTTCATTTGCTTGTAAAAAAAATTCAAGAATTTTTAAAAAAAGGACCCACATTGTTGTTTTCACTGTTTAAGCAATGCTAAGGCATAGACTGCTACTATAGGTGCAGTAATCGTAGTTCGCTAACTTTAACATTTTTTTTTTTCCTCAAAAACTAGGCAAAAGAACCCTTCTGATTTTTTTTATAACTTTTTATTTAGTCTTTAATTTGCTTGTAAAAAAAATTATCAGATTTTTAAAAAAGACCCACATTGTTGTCTTAATTGTTTAAACAATGCTAACGCATAGGCTTATCTTGAAAACTATTAGTTACAAACTTGTAATTTGTGTCATTAGATTCAGTGTAAAAAGTTACATTAAGATACCAATTTTTATTAATTATCATCTTTTATCACAAAGTAAAAAACTTTGTGAAAATTATACTTCTGTAAATAGTTTGGGGGGGGGGGGGGAATTAAACATTGGTTTCATACTCACAATAAGTGTCTGTACCTAGAAAAAAAAAAAATATCATTCATATCTCAGATGGTGTGGTGAACCACCGTAGGTGATTTACCTTGGAATGAGTTTTTTAATGACTTCCTGGGCAAATATATAATCCCTGGCCTCCAAGCATTATTTAAATATCTAAAAATAAATAAATATATAATCCCTGGCCTCCTTGAATATCTAAAAATAACATAATAGTAAAAAAAGCCTTCTCTTTACCCTTAATTACAGTATCACACAAGTGTCCCAAAGCATTTTCGCTGGATTTCTGGGGACACTAGGCAACATATATATGAACAACTTTGAAAAGACATCTTTAATTGGGATGAAAACAAATTCATATATGTGAGATATGTTGACGACATATTTGTGATATGGTACGGAACAAAAAGACAATTCACAATATTTTATAGCTAATTAAATACAGTAGACAAATATATAAAGTATACGATTGGAGAAGAGAAAGACAACAGAATTACTTATTTGGATTTTTCACTGAAGATTGAAGCTATGAAAATATATTATGAACACCATGAAAAACCATTCAAAAACAAACGTGTAATTAATTATCAGTCAGTGCACCCTATGAGAATTAAAAACGAAGTGATAATGAATATATTAAATTGGATAACCAAGAATATCATTTTGAAAGAAGAATGGGATAACAAGATTAAACTTTTTAGACAGAAATTGATTTTAAATGAATATCCGGAAGTTTTTATGAATAACTGTATTAAGGATTTTTTCAAGAAAGAAAGAAAAACTAGAGACACAAGTAAGATATCAATCATATAATAAGATACTAAAATTACCTGGTGAAATTGAAATTAACAAAGAATAAGAAATATATGCAAAGAGAATGAAATTAAGATAATAAACACAAAAGGTAAAAATTTAAAATCTTAAGAAAGAAAAATGAAAGTGAAAATGACTTGTGGAATCCAATGGGTTTAGTTTATAAATTAAAATATAGGACTTGCCAAGAAATCTATTTTGGAAATCGGGAAGGACTTTTAAGAGAGAGGATACATGAACATACCGCTGCTTTTAGGAATAAAAGGCAAAAGCATCAGAATGGGCAGAACATTGTATTAATGAAAATCATAATCCAGATCCAATTGTGGAGATTTTATTCAAAATCAAAGATAAATAATAAATTATTTATCACAAGATGTACAATAGAGTCCTGTACTATAAAAAGTTACCTATGCATTAAAGAGATAAAGGTTATGCAGTTAACAGCAACACATTGTCTCGTTTCCAGAATCTAATGCGAGATAAAGAAGATAAAATTCAATAATGGATATCAAAATGGTTTGTTATAGGATATGAATTATTATTTGTTGCTTTTAAGCCATTAAAATAACTTCAATGTGTATACATTGTTGATATTAGTATATATATTATTGTTACTTTAATTTGCGAAACTTGAAATAGCAGAACGATAGCTTCTGCGAACTATCGCTGTAGGCAATTTGAAATTGATGGAATTTGAAGAAACTTCTGATATTATCAAGAAGCATTTGCTTCAAATCGGCATTTTTAGAATAGGAATAATTTTAAGGATAGGAAGGGAAAAGAATGAGACCTCCAAATCTAAACTAAAAAACAAGAAATATATATATATAAATGAATGTTTCTTTCTTTCTTTGTATGTCCCGTATACACTCCTAGGCCCTTTGACCTATCTGGACCAAACTTTGCAGAATTACTCTTTAGGACCCTGCAGAAAAGATAGGCAACCTTAGAATCTGGATTCCCCCCCCCCCCCCTCCCAGGGGTTGAAAAGGGGTAAAATCCATGAAATAACCAAATATGCACCTGGTGGTGACAATGAGAACTATACAAATATTGTGTAAAGTGAAAAATTCACTCTCCTATGGGGTGCAAGGACACCATACTTGGATGGGTGGAAGGTGACACTGCTACCTAAGTATCCCACCCCCGACCGACACCGGACCCTTTCTTTCTTTGAGTGGCATTGCAATGCATGCCGAGTACAGCTAATACACAATAAAAATAAAATAATAGAAATTCATGTACCAGTCTCCGCTGGTCGCAATGAATTTTCTAAGTGCATCAATTAACCCTTTGCGGTCTTAGGTAAATCCCAAAATGTCCACAGCCAGGACATCGTATTTTTAAGGGTGTTGTGGGGAGCGTTATGACAAACGTCTTTTTTTTCAAAACTATAGATTTTTTTTAAGATTTAATGTTAAAATATAGAAAATTACAGTAGAAGTCAGATATATAATAGTTAAATTATAAGAAAATTTTTGAAATTTATCGGTGTGTGAAATCTTTTGAAGCATTCTCCTGGACATATTGCAGAAAGAAATGTGCAGGTTTTACAATAAGAATGTTTCCTTCCTCCTTTAACTTTTCTATTACTGTACACTATACAGTCTTTGTGCTTTTTATTTTCAAAATTGTCATCTAAAACACTACAGCGCTTTCGTTTACACATGTTAGGAACACTCGACGAAGGACCTGCCATTTTGTTTTCCTAACAGGCATTTCGGCTGATTTTTCACAAAATATTTTAGCAGATGATCAATAGATGGCGCAAAACATCAACAAAAGACACTAGAAATAGCATATGACTTCCACAGTGGTTTATTGTCGACAAAAGACAATGCCAGCATCCAAAAATGACATTGTCGATTATATATCGACAATGGACCAGACTGGCATTTTCTCAATGTCGATTATATGTCGACATAAGACCGCAAAGGGTTAAGTAAAAAGTGCTCAAACACATTAAAAGGTGGACCTAGTGTTTATAAGTGCAAAAGTGACATCTCCAAACAGCTGTTTTACGGTCCATTGTCGATCTTCAGTGAAGAGTAGTCACTATAAAACTCCTGGGTCCAATTACTGGGGTTAGTATAAGGATAGGAAGGGAAAAGAATGGGACCTCCAAATCTAAACTAAAAAAAAAAACAAGAAATACACTATAAAAATAAAAGAATAGAAATTCATGTGCCTGTCTCCGCTGTCCGCAATGAATTTTCAATGCACATCAGCTAAGAAACAAGCTTTTAGGACATCGGTTGAACTTCTAATAAGCATAAAAAATTTGAAATCTGTTCACAGGCTTTTAGGGGGCGGGCCTTAGGAGTGGGGCATGACATGGATAACTGCCATAAATTTTGAGCTATAACTTTTATGGGTGCTAGATACCCTTACAGACTCGGCTGGTATTGTACTTCAGCCAAATCGGATCAACTGTTGCAAAGCCGATAGAAATTTCATATTTTTGACGTTTTCCTATCATCAAACCATTATCCTGACAGTGTTTTTACAGCCTTTGTCGTAAACTTCTTACAGCTTTTAGGGCATTGGTGTAACTACAAATAAGTAAGAACAAAGTCGACATCTGTTCACGGGTTTTTAGGGGGCGGAGCTTAGAAGTGGGACATGACCTCAAAGTTGTGATTTGGATAACTTCCATAAATTTTGAGCATTTCAGCTAAAACTAAGCTGGATGACTGAATATCAAACAATTTATTATTAAAATATTAATAAATACTATTCACAAATCTCAAGGTAGTGACTTTTGGGAAATACATTTGCCACAGTAGATGCGTGATAGAGATATTATTATTTTAAATATATATTATTTGTAATTGTTATTAATTGGGGATTCTCATGGTATTCATGGACTTTGCATGATTTCACTTAAATTTGTTTTTGGAAATTTAGATTTGGAAGCAAGATTGTATCTATGTTTAATAATTTTTATTTATCTTGATAGGTTTGACAGCAGCTACTCTTGGCGTTCTGTATGGATTTTATAGTTTTCGCAAACGTGGTAATATGCCTGCATCTATATATTGGATTCATTTAAGAGTTGCAGCCCAAGGAACTGTTGTATCTGCAATCACATTGGGTGTTCTGTATTCCATGTTCTGTGACTACATTTTGCCCATGAAGACATCAGAATCTAATGGATCAAGTAAAAACTGAAGAAAATATGGATAAAAAAATTACCAAGCTATGGCTTTAATTTTAGCTGTAAATTTTCTAGTTTAATTAGAATGTAACAATGAATGTCTATTTTTATTTATTTTCTGTATAACTCAAATTGATAGAACTGCCAAGTATATTTTAGAAAAGATTAAAAAAAAATAAATAAATAAGTGAAAAATAAACAGTTATTTTTGGATGTATACATATCCGTAAAGCATTAGTCATACTACTGTCATATTATAATTTAATATCATAAGGAGGAAAAAATAAAGAAAAAAATCTGTACAGTGAACGTAATCTTGCATTATTAAAATTAAAAAAAAAATAATTTATGTAAAGAATATGTAAATTTGATGTAAATAATGTTTCTTATAAAGTATAAATTATTTTACTACTTACGGAAATATACTGTATTCTACATCAATTTTTATCATTTCCTTCTATATATATTTTTAATGTTATTTAATATTCGTTATTGTTAATATACAAAAGGATATTGTTAGAAGGGATTTAAATGCAAATGTATTTTTAAAGAGGACAGGTTTATATATTCAAAGTTAAAATGTTCATCTGTAGTTGTGATCTACGAAGCATTTTCATAACTGACAAGTAATTTCACAAATGAAAAGGAGCATTTTTAGATAATGCTGGTCTTCATCATGAGGTTAACTGTATCATTAGATTACACACTTTTTATGATAGGTTTGATGATGTGGGGAATTTTGTGAAATCCACATAAATTTAAATCTTGAATTTATTTATTTATTTATATTTATTTATTTTTTTAGCAGTTTCGTTTTTTTCTTTTCTTTGTAGATTTCACAAAAAGACGCATCTTTCCTATCATTAATTAACAGAAAAACGAATTCTAATGTACATTATAATGAATATTCTAATGTATGTATTAATTAAATTAATCCTTATGGCACACATTAAATTTCCAGCACCTGTAATATATGAGTAATTTTATAATTACACCTAATAGGACTTGTTAACATTAAAAAAAAAAGTAATGTAATTAAAAAACCTTTAATTCAGAACAATTCTGATTTTCAATTAGGTAATTATTGAAGTGTTTGACAGTATTGTATCAATTACTGAACATGATTTATTCTCAGTCGACTGTGATTTTTTTTTTTTTAATTTTAAGACATTAAAATTTTAAATTACAAAGACTTGTTATACTGCTCTTTATATCTGTAATGATTCTCACCTATAAAGATTGCTCACTTAATATTTTCCAAAATTAATATTTTTTGGTCCTTGTATTGACAAATAATATTTGAAATTCCTAAGAATAGAGATCTCTTAATTAAAGAAAAAAATAAAAAAGGATAAAAAATTTATCTTTATTCTTTTATTTCATAATCAATATTTATATAATCTATTTAGTAACAATTCTTTATTTAAACTTAATACCAAGTTATTTACAGAGCTATCAGTTGTTGTTCTGAAATCTCCAATCTTCATAATTATTTTAAGTCTTATTAGATTTTATTAATCCATCTCCTTAAATTCTTTTCTAAATATAAATGGATAAAAAAAAGGGTCTCCAACATAAATTTAAGAATTTTAGAAGGATTTGGATGCAAACCCCTTACATTCAACAATCACAATACAATAGTTAAAATGTCAAAATTGATCAGATCTTCTTAATATTTTTGGTTTGACTATTTGGTTTTGACCAACTGAAAGCTTCACTGAAGAGATTACAGTAATCTAAAGCATGCAATGATTATAAAATAAATATTAACAATTACTGTAGTTTCTAATACAAATTAAAAGCTTGAAATATTTCCTAATAATTTGGCATATACAAATGAACTAGATGCAGCAGAATTTGTTTTTATTTATTTTTATTTATTTATTTATTTTTTTTTTTATGATAAAGTAGTTGTTACAGTAAAACCTGATGTTTCACGAATTTTGTTATCTTTAACAACCAAATGAATCTTACATTCCTCAAGAAAATCTGGTATAGTTGAAGATCTTAGTGTTTCCAGTTATCATTGTTTGCTTTATCTTCTTTAAGCCCAGTGTTGGGCTTGTTTATTTAGTATCTACATCAAACAACAAATTAACATTTTTTCCTTAGCAAAGACAACTACTTAGGAGGAATGAAATTGAAATTTTTAAAAAATAAATAAAAATAAGCCTGTATTGTACACCCTAAGATTTCAACTAAGTTTCTCAGTTTTAGGAGTTTTTTTGTTTTTATTTAGTTTTTACACATTTATTAAAATTCCATTAATTCAAATTACATTTTTATATTGTTGATGATAATTTTTTATTTATTTATTTATTAGCATTTTGCCATTTCATATAGCCCAGAATATTCATTCTTATCTTTAGGGTTGTAATAAGTTGTTTGTGTTTATTTGTTTTTCAGCATACTTTCTTTTGAAATTAA
The DNA here is from genome assembly GCA_023159025.1 of Thereuonema tuberculata. NCBI lineage: Eukaryota > Metazoa > Arthropoda > Chilopoda > Scutigeromorpha > Scutigeridae > Thereuonema > Thereuonema tuberculata. Next base: position 150,096,347 of record JAFIDM010012231.1, read on the forward strand.
TTCATCACATACTTTTATTCTACAATTCCTCTTTAGGCAGAACATCAGTGATTATTTTGTACACTTTCATAATCTAGAAGCATAGTAGCTTTCCAATCTTTTAAACATCCCAGAAAAGATGTTTTTTCAGGTAATAAGAGCTATTTCATTATCTTTTATAAAGCTTATCCAGAAGCCTTCATCAAGCATTTAGTGATGAATTTAATCTTAATAAGGCTGATGTAAGTTTACATTTCAGTCAACATAACCTGAGAATGACATGAATTTCACAGCTGGGTTCAACTTTTTTGATGTTTTGTGGCAATTCGAGTTGTCAGTTCATTCCAAAATTTTTCAAGTTAATTATTTTATTGTAAATAAGGAAAAAAAAATGTTTTAATTTAAAAATCTGCTTTATTTCTGTCGAATCAAGGACTATTTGCTTCCAAATCACTTTAAAACACTTTCTGAACCCTATTTTTTGTTTATATTTAATGATAAAAGTATTTTGTAACTTCATTGTTTTTATATATGCCCCATCTTTTGTGCTTACTTACAGCTTTCTGCCTTGGATTTTTATCAAAGAAAGCTTATCTTATAGGATGTATTGAGATCAAACAAAAGTCTAATCTGGTTTTTCAATTGAGACTTATTTGAGATAGATGGTACTTCTGGTTGTAGAGTGAATGGAACCATATAATTCTCAATATCACTGAAGCAAGCCTCCTACGTATCAAGGCTGCATTCCATCAAAGGCTAATTATTATTTTCATTAAGGTATTGATCAAATTAAGTTTATGTAACTGACTTACGTGTATTTTTTTTGCTTAATTCAAAATTAAGGTTACCTTAGAACTGCTTGTAAAAACCTAAACAGTGCATGGAAAGTTAAGTTTAAACAGTTAAAACAGTTCTTTGTTTACCATCTTGGAAATAGTTCAACATTAGTGGGGACTGTATTTACAATTTTGACTTTGTTTTTCTTCCTCTCTGAAGAAGTGATTTTTTTTTTTTGATCAGAAATGAAGTAATGGAAAACAAAAGAGATGCAAACAACTATGTAGAAGAATGCTCATCAATTGTGAAACATTTCACAAATTTAAAGTTTTATGTAGGCATGAATAATAGCTGATATTTATAATAACAATAACACAGGTAATAAAAAATGAGCAATCATAGTTATTTATTTATTTAAGAAATGGTAGTGTTAATGTTAAATAATTGCTGAAGTATACAAGAACGAATCTCTCTCTTTTTTTTTTCTTTATTAAATTGTATAAAAGCCAATTTAAACGACTTATTTTGACAAAAAATGAAAACAGATTTTTTTTTTATTCATCAATGCCATAGGTGTACCAAGGACTTTGGAATAGAAGGATTATGATAGTTGCAGTTCGACCAAAAAAAAATATTTTTTTTTTTAGGTGAGGGTGAGGGTTTACAGATGAACCAATGAAATTTTCAACTAAAAAAAAAAAAAAAAAAGTCCATTTTCGGATGCAATGAGGGGTTCTAACCCCTACCAAACCCCCCCCCCCCCTTACACAGACACACACACACACACATGCTATATGCCAGTGAACTTGTTCATGTAGTTTCTTCATAAATCATTACAGAAAATCATTTAAAATTTTACTTTTATTATTTGTTCTGAATCTTTTTACTAGAACAATATTCTAATGTAAAGGAACAATTTGCAAACAAATATAAGTTTGTTTTGTTTGTTTTTCCTTTGGCTATTGTTCTGAGCATATATATGTTTCAGTTTGCACCGGCCCAGTTGTGTTAAGAGGATCTTTAAAGACAACTTTGGAAGACTGGTTGTCACATTTCCTCTTTGCCTCATCGCCTACACAATTGCAATAATTTGAAATGCCTTTTCTTAATATGATGGGGAAGAATTGTGTGTTTTTATAACATATTTTTAATGAAAAAGTAAAAAACATGAATTAAACTTTTTATATTAAGATTGGAGTAGTTTAAAAATTAATGTTTTTGTTGTTGCAAATTATAAGCTTTAAATTTCAAAAATTAACAAAACCTTTATGTGTGTTAGTTATTTCAATTCATTCACAGGCAATATTTTACTCAAGTTAACTGTTTTTGTTGCTTTCCTTTTAAAAATGGTAAATAAAAACAAACAAAAAATAATATTTATTAAAGCTTTGTTAATTGAAATGTCAAGAAGTTTATATTTTTGGTAAAAGCTACAATATAATTTAACTAAAATTACTATTGTTATAAGTCTATACTGTATTTATGAATGTAATATCTTCATGTATTTAGTTTGCCTCAGGTTTCAGAGAAGTATAAGGAAAAAGATTCTGAATTTTCCTTTTATTTACTGAATATTCTATGTACAAAATCTCATTGATGTACATATCCAAAGTTAAGTATATCCAAAAAGCCATATTACCAGTTAGTATTTACAAAACTAGGCAAGTGTTCAATATTTTTTTTTTCTTCAGGTTTTTGAGTAATTATCAAATAATTTATTGATGTAATTAACAAAATCTTTCAAATACTAATATTGGGATAATATGCAACAAGAGAATTCCACGAAATAAAATTCAAATGTATATAATTTCTAAACCTTAAATTGACTATTATTAAAAAGGGCAAATAAAACAAACAGAAAATAAACTTGTGAATTGAACACTAATTTCTCAAACTGAAACTTTTTTTTAAAAAATTATTCAATATAGCTTTTTATAACTTTTAATGAAAAACAGAGATTATAAAGAAAGTATTTTTACATTTGAAACCAATACATTCTTTATATGTAGAAGTTAATCCCTTCCAGTTTCTATGATTTGATGTGAAAAATAAACCAAAGGAATTGTGCTATTTAGATCAGGAGGAAACAATAAGTTAAATGAAAAATTATAATTATCAGTGTTTTGTGCTGAGACTATAAGAATGCTATAGTTTACATACTTTGTGTGAGCCAACATTTGAGTGTTACTTGAAAACACTAAAAAAGAAGAAAAGTAAACAAATCGACCGAACAGAAAGACTTTGTAGCAACTATTTTTTTTTTTTGCCAACTACTGCTTTATCCTCCTACCACATCAGTATTTACTAGCTTTACATTCATTTTTTTTTTTTTTTTTTTTAGTTGCCATTAATAGAGTAAGAATGTTCTGTCATGTTTTTTTAATAATAAAATTAGATTGAATTTTGTATGTCAGAAATATTGTAGTATTAGTACAAATTTCAAGACAGGAAAAAAATGTTCATCTCTCAAAAAAAAAAAAATTTGTATAAAAAAATAGTATCTAGGAAGAAACAGTTGATGGGAAGAATTTCATGGATAAATAGAGTATCTTCACAGTATTAATTTTGTCAGTATTTGGTATATAATAATAATTTATTGAAATTACCCAAGAATTGCAACTTTTAAAGTTTGTAATTTTAATTTTAGGTATAAATCATTGTTTTTCTTCTTTACATACCAGTACACTTCTTACTTCTAGTTTTTACCATTTTTTTTTTAATTTGTCTTAAAAAAGTCATGTTAATTCTTGCCAAAAAGAAAAAAAATGAAATCTGATAAGACTTGTAGCATGTTTTTTATGTTTCCAATGAATGTTTTATTTTAGAACATCAGTACAAGCTTGAGCAGTGAAGATGACTATACTAATAAATTGTTATAATAAATATAATAAATAGTATGTCACAGTGATAATTATACTGATGGAAACTAATATTTTATATAAGCTATGTAGTGTGATATATATATTTATCTGTAAAAAGATATATATGTATTGTAATATATATTTATATGTATAAAGATTTAAATTTGGTTATTATGACTGTAAATAGGTTTACTATTCCTTAATGATTTCAAAATTGCATTTAGAAGGCTTTTTATTTTATAAAGTTTTATATTAATAAGAAAAGTTAATAACTAATTCTGTGTCAGTAAAAGCTTATATATATATATAAATTGTAACAGTAAATTGCTTTTAATTTATTATTGTAAATTTAACAATTTAAGAATTGTTTCATTCTTTTTTTGATGTATTTGACAGCAATAATCATTGATGGCCTTATGCGACTGAAATACTATTTCAACAATCAAAAGCATTGAATGAAAAAACTGACATACTTGCAACATATTAAAAATTGTAAATCTTATATTTAAATAAAAGAAGTTTAACGTGCCCGAATAATTCAAGAAAAATATCAATCGGAAGGCACAAAGCTAAAGTTAGGATTCGC
>JAFIDM010012231.1:150110986-150130363 GCA_023159025.1 Thereuonema tuberculata
AATAATAAATAAATAAATAAATGAATATAAAAATAAATCATTACAATAATCTTTAATTGAAAACCAGGCTAAACCGGAGAATACGGCATAAATTTGCACTCAAATGTTTATTAAAAACAATACAAATAAAAAGTGTATTTTATAATTACAGTAGTCTTATTTATTATATACAGTACAATGACGCAAATGCGTTAAACTGCATTTTAACAATATACATACTATAAAGTAAAAGATAAACATCTAGTTTATAATGTCTCGTTTAATGTTTTAAATTTACATAAAAAATTATAATTTAATCTTAAAAATAAAAATACTAAAATGTAAACCAATAAATGTTCTCAGAACTCGACACGGACTCGCTCCACGCCGGCCGAGTTGACTCAAAATAGGGAAACGAGCTTAGTTATTAAAAAAAAAAAAAAAATACTCAGGACCAGGCCGGATTACCGTGGGGGCCGGATTACCGAGAGTCGGATTTGAGAGGTTTTACTGTATTTCATTGAGAAAAAGCGTTTTCTATTTCCGCGAATCCATGGGGGTATAAAAAGGCTCTCCTATTGGCTAAGATGATCGGATTGGGAGGAAAGCAAATAAACATTTTTTTTAGAAATAATTAATTAATTATTATTAATGTAGCCTAATTACTGCACTAATATTACTTTAATTCATTAGTATTTATTGAAATTGTCATTTTATCTTTTTCCATCGAGTTGTTCCGTAGATAGCGTCAGTTTGCTTGCAAGCATGGTTTGCAGACTATTTCTTTAGATTACGCTCTGTGATGAAATGATTATTGAACAGTTTATAGTTACCATTTTTTTCTTTTTGTGATTAAAATATAAAATAACATAACTCTTTGTGTCCTATGTCGGACTCAGTTTAACAAATTTGAATCACTGAAGTAAATGGCGATTGCATTGCACTAAATGTACTGATAAGTGAAGAAAAAAAAAAAAAAAAAGCAGTGCTTTGCAATCCGACGATTTTCGGTTTACAACAACGGTCTGATACCCTTTTTATGTGGGTCTGGCGGTTTCTTCCACCACTAAAGGTCTGGAACGTAACATATCGTAGCCTAATACCATAATACTTTTTTTGATGACCGCTTCCGCCTCTTGCTAAAAGGGACAACCACGGTGAATTAGGCGTATACAAACCATTAAACCTGAAAAATAAACCATGAACAAACCTTTACGATAATTCAAAGCATTAACACAACTCAGGAATCCACTTAGGCCATTGCAACTAGTGATCACCGAAGCGGTAAACCACCCGTCACCGATGTATCCATCCGAACACTGCGATTGGCTTGTACCCTATTCTCCGGTTTAACCGATTAATTACCAAAAATTTTCAGAACGTATTTCCTGGCATCCTCTGGAAGCAAATGATCTTACTGGAATTCTTAAACTATAATCTGTCTTAGATTTCTGTGAACCATTGTTAAGTGGCTGACAACGACATTAATGGACACCTATTAGTTTGCAGACCAATGAAATACTGCTATTTAAATTCATTCTAGCCACTTATCAAAGGATCTGAGGAAACCGAGCTGGACAATAGTTATCGCTCCAGAACAAACGCTCCAGTTTATTTAATCATAAATAAATTGTAATTATACCTTTTTTTCTGTAAATCCTTGAAAGTCAATATTTTATGGAAATCAAAATAATAATTCAGACTTATTATTAAATCATGAATTACAATTTTTTATTGAAGATAAAAAAAAAAAAAAAAATGTGTTTATCACTATATAAAGAATTCACTCAATTAGAAAAGTTTCTTAAAGGAAATTGTCAGCTATTTTCCTAAATAGGAAAAAAAAAAAAATTTCTGCATCCAGAAGAAAAAGTCAATCGATATGAAATTCAAAATGTTAGTCCGAATTTGACTACGAGAGTTACATTCTGCAAACTATACAAAAGGAAATGGAAGTTTTAATGACTGTTTACTCTTGTTAATTGAGAACGTCTCGAGGGCGATTTAAATTGATTTATTGGATATTGTAATCTTTACAGTTTTTGAGGAATCTTATTATTTATTCAAAATCTTATTATTTTATTCAAATATAAACTGTGAGATAGCATGGGAGTCCGTAAAGGACTCGTATGACCTTGGCATCTTCTCTCCAAAATAAAATTCTTTTTACGTGTAAGAGACAGAACGCGTAAATAGATGAACGATTTTGATGAAATTTGATAACGGAAATTTTTACCAAATATTATCGATTTAATGGAATACATTCATTTCATGTGACGCTCTCGTCATCTACAATAGTCAATTGGAAATTTAGAATTACAGAGATGAAAATCCCAATGATGTCCTTCTCAAAAGGGCATTTTGAATAACGGTTAATGTACACAATTCCAGGTTCAATTAGCGACATATTTCTAAAGAATTGGAAACTATTCTTAAGTGAGTCGACTGCTCTTACGGAAATTGAAAGTTCTTTTCGGTTATCCTTGAAATTCTACTAAACAAAAGATTGCCCAAACAAACAATCGACTAAAATGCAAAATGATCGTTAGCTGTTAAATATGCTTTGTCTCTCGCAACACATCGATGGCAAAGTTCAAATGATGAAGAGAGAGGTGGTCGGATTTGGTCAAGTGCAAACATCGAGATTTAATAATAGAATTTCAAGAATCAGAAGCACTGAATTTAATAACTCCAACAGTGATGAAACTGAGACATGGGAAGGAGAATGAAGCTGAAGCCCCGATACTACTACTATCCAAAGGACGGCACAATGAGCGGAAAATAATTTTAAAATTATTTTAAATTACGCTCTTTTGAACTAGTGACTTTTTTTTTTGGTTGGATGGTTTAAACTCCTAAATGTGAGCCCTATTTGCTTACCCTAAAGGCGCATTTATAATGAAACACTCCGAAAGCCAAAGAAAAACCTTAGTTAAGCCTCTGGAACATTTATTACACAATAAAACAACGTAGCGATAGCGATTAGTAAACCAATCACAATGCTTCGCAACGGCTTCTGATACGTGAATGAAGAAAATTATACAAAAGTTAATACAAAACTCCTACTTATAAATAAGTACTTATAAAAAAGTCGGTTGCGTGCATATTAAAATATATTCTAATGAGGACATTTTAACATCTTCGACTAAATTAGAACCACTTCTACAAGAATTTAATCTCAAGCTCGTCTCACCTTCAAGAAGCACCACAAGGTATGGAACGTGTCTCGACGCAGTCTATTCTAATGTAAAGGTGACTCAATCTGTACTCATTATTTATATGGAATAATTGTCATTCTTAGCTCAAACCTTGTTAATAGACTGAATTCAATAACTTTTGAATAATTTTCTTCATTCACGTATCAGAAGCCGTTGCGAAGCATTGTGATTGGTTTACTAAACGCTATCGCTACCTTGGAGCCCGACCAGCTAGAGACACAAACTCTACGGCTCTGAACTACTCATGGCAAGATCTTTTTAACGACACCCTAATCAAGTCTTTAGCTCTCGTGGTTGCTGAGTTGATACTTGTCCACAGACAGTCAGACAAACCGGGGATGTAAGGCTTTCACGGTATCAGAAGCCTAAAAACAGTAATTTCTTAAAAATAACTGAAAATGTAGTTTAAACTTCTTCACTATGGATTACTTTTTTTGTGTAATGATTATTTTATTATATTTTATTATTATTATTATTATTATTATTTTGGAATTCTCAATTTACAAAACTTACATTTCTTTTTTTTCTTTTTTTAATGAAAGACAATTATCCAGTTATTATTTTCATGTCTTAATTTCCATTCGGTTTGAGAACCTCAAAAACAGAACAATTTCAGATTTTAAGAATAATGTAAAAACTAATTAAATAAAAGTACAGTAAAACCCCGATTATCCGAGTTTCCGCTTTAACCGAGCTATCAAATATTTCAAGGATTTTATTTTCGCAAATTAATCTTCGTTCGTCTAAGTCATATGACCACCTACCTGGAACCAGGGAATGGTTTCGACACCAACAATCCTGGGTTATCCTTATACCGAAACATTGCTGCAGAAAAACGCCAAAGTAAGAAACAAAAAACAATTAAGGGTTTTTTAAGTAAAATAACTCTTTCAATATGAATTGTATGTGGTGTATCTGTATAATTTTTGTATTTGTTAAAATGTACATTTAAACCTAGACGATTTATTTTATTTACAATTTTCGGTTTAACTGAGTTTTTCGGTTATCCGAGTTAGTCTTGGTCCACATTAACTCGGATAATCGGGACTCTACTGTAATTCCATAAGTTTGTAAGAAGTTTCATTTTTATTATTGAGTCAAAAGTATAAATAAGACTGTTTATCACACAGTAGAAATTTCATTTCTGTAAATGCGATTGTGTAATACCCAGGCTATTCATTATTTAATCTATCATCTCACAAGAGAGACTGGAAAGCGGATATATAAATTTTTAATGAATTTCAATCAAGTTGACATGTTCCTGACAACATCATGTCATTATTTCTGATACGTAAGCCTGAACACTTGTTACCAAATCGATATAATTCGAAGGAAGGTTTGACAAATTAGTGCTAAAAACAAAATGCAGAAATATCAATGTTGGGTGGTGCATGAAACGTTCTCTTGGTTTCGTACAATATAATTGAATGTAGGATGAAGGAATAACACTAAATCGCATTGACGATATCCGGTAATAATTATGCTGAAATAGTAGTTGTTATCGTGGTATCGGTCTCAAATAAATAATAAATGTTCTTATTCGAAGAGAAACTTCAACTTCCCTTTTCACGTAGTCTATTCATAATTTATTTTTGCTGAATTCTTTACTTGTTCCGTGGCAGCATTGATCTTCAACAGAATCTCGAAAACAAAACAACTTAACTGACCGGGGCTATCTTTATAGTATTTTCACTGGTCTTTTTATTTTTTTCTAAAACTGATAATAATTAATAAGCAATTTCCTTGGAGATTGATGACGGTCTATCTTTCCTACATAAACGTTATGAAATTAAAAACATGCACCCAGTTTGTAGATCTGGATTTTGTCGTTGTCAGCTTATACATTTACTTAATTTATCTATATACGTAGCATTCTTCATTGACAATGGATTTTGGGTGGTGATAGGAGACGGGATAGGAGATGCTAAGCTAAAGTTTCACATCAACATACCCAATACATCTGCATGGTGGATGCATAATGTTCGGTTTTGTTTACGAGAGCCTTCAACGCTTTTGCGCATGCGTCAGATCTCTTTCGATTTCATCAAAATAGGTGTGAGGAGAAACAAAGAGGGGATGTTTACTTTTTATCAGTGTTAGTTTACTAGTAGCTGCGTTCTATTTGCGCTTATCGAGAAAGAATTATGGAAAGAATAAATACTATTGCAAAAATAACAGGTACTAAAGAAAAACAGGTCTTAGGAAAGTGCCCATCTCAGCGTATCACCCCTTTGCGGAGTAGAATCGTCCGCCAATGGTGGTTCTCGCTTTCGAAAACGAACAGTATCTAGCTCACACCTAGCTCCTCTAATCTAAATATTATCTAATCTAAAACATGGTGGATGTTTAAAGCTGAAATATATGTAAAGTTTAAAGCCCGTATATGTAGGTATATATTTTATATAAACTGAAGTTTCGTAGCCCGTTCAAAAAAAAAAAATAATAATCATTACACTGTCTTTATCTTCTGTTAGAATGCTTGCATTCTTATAAAGTTCAATATTCACTAAGCTGTTATTGCTATCGTAAATAAATGGTATTATTGTTCCAAATGATGCGTAGATTTGCAATTGTCTTTTAGTTTAAGCTATGTTTAGATGTTGTATCTTTGTTTAGATGTAATTGTTCAGGATAGAGAGGGAACGTTTCGTGATTGATTGATTCCTCACATCTGTATTTCTGAAATATCAGAAAAGAGAAACAAAATAAACTGTTCAATATTTTTTTTCCTTACTTGGGATTAAATCCCCTCATTTGAAATAACTCGAAATCCTCGACGGAAGGAAATATTAAATTTCTTCCTGCGTCGTCTGTGCAAGTCAAAACAGTGTTTGATACTCTTGATTTTTTTCTTCTTCTTTCTTTTCCGTTTCCTCTGAGTTTCCCCCCTCCCTCCCCTATGAAGTGATGGAAGCATTCCAAGAAGAGCCATCAATACTCACCGGTCGATTTGACGGTAAAGGGTTTCAAACAAAGGTCTAGACCAAAAGAAATCAGCTCTTTTTACTACAGACAGGCAAGGTGAACGAATTGATTCTAAAAGTGATATTCTTTATAAAGCAGGAAAGAGAAATGCTGAATTTTAATTGTCAAAACAACAGGATTTATTTATGATTTAATTTTAAAATGATATAGAAGTCAACTTTTCAGGAAAATATAATCAAAACGAACACATGCAAGATTAAATTATCTACATAGTTTTTTGTTTTCTTTTTTTTGGTGAAATTTTAAATACAGAGAGTACGTTGTTATCTTCCGATGAACGTGTCATAAGTCACATACAGTACAGTAGTACATTAGAACTCATATATGCATTACACACTTTTAAGTATGATCAATCACTGTATAAGCAGAAAGGTAGGGCAATATATTCCAAAATACTCATGTATATTCAAAATACACTTAAAATAGCCACAATACAGCAATTAAATAAATACATAAATATGTAACAAGAAAAAGAAGCATAAAACCACACACAATTAAAGGTTCACTGAGCTTTTTTTGGATTTTCCGTGCCGGGAACCCAAGACGGGACCATTTCGAGATTCCAATCTCTCATCGGTTGGGTTCGCCCAGCACTCAATAACTCAGTAGAACCAAAAGAAACATAATCAAAGAACAAGTCGACAAAACAATGACCCAAAACAAAATTTTGGTTCTACTGAGTTATTGAGTGCTGGGCGAACCCAACCTGGAATCTCGAAACGGTCCCGTCTTGAGTTCCCGGCACGGAAAATCCAAAAATAGCTCAGTGAACCTTTAATTGTGTGCGGTTTTATGCTTCTTTTTCTTGTTATATGTCCTTCCCGCACGTTAAATTTGACTATTACATAAATATGTATTTTGAATATTGCTCACAACTGTTTACATCTAGAGTGACGCGAACGCACACAACAGAGAGCTGAGACAAACAAAACAGCTTTTAAATTGGGTTGAAAACGAGTGCTACCTTGTTAACAAACTATCAAATACTGTGCTGTATTTTCGCAGTAACAATAAACAATAAACAATGCATACCTAGTTTAAAAACATAGCAATAAAGTATTACAAATTTGATATTCAATACTGTTATTCATACTGGTAGCGCAATTGGTTTGTTGGGCTATTGAGTGAGCCCCTGACCGCTGCTTGGATTATGCTTAAGATTACGATCACTTATCAGATGCAACTCTAAGGGGTCTTCATCATGGTCTTCATCCATTGCGAATGGTCTTAAGTCGGAACCTAACTGTAAAAATCCTGAAGTGAATCCTGAAATTCGATGTATTCAATTATTGCTGTATTGTTTCCATTTGTGGAATGTCACTAGAGGAATCACGTTAGTGAACTTAAAAATCATTCTTCTGTCTTTTCAACTAAATGGCTTACTATTCTTTACAAAATCTTTTTTAAAGAAACTTTTATAAAAAAATAAAAATACAATGTACAGTAAACTTTTATTTATCGAGAGACAGATTAATCCCGATCAAAAAAAATCACTAAAAACTTAAAACTCGAAGAAAGAAAAGATAAGCTAAGAAACAAAACACTTAAAGACTATTTGAGATATGAGGGTGCAGGGGTTCATAACCTTTGCTAAATCACCTGCTCTTAGATTGTGATGATAGGTAAGGATTCTTCTAACCAAAAAGAAAAAAAGGGCTCCATAATCCAACGAAATAATATTAATAATAAAGATATGGAATCTTTGCCTAAGGATTCATGGACGCCTAATTAAGAACCACTAAGCTGGTTTGTCATCTATCAATATATTTTGTTTGGCTTTTTTGTACAGAACTTTCCACGTCAGAATGAACAATAAATATGTATTTTTTTTTGTTGTGACTCATTGAATATCATTTTAACCAAGCTTTAACTAACAGTATGTTTTGATAGTTTATTTTGTTCGTATGTTTGGGTCGATTAATCGGGTTAAACTATTGTGGAACAATAAGTTTCAGTGCAAAATGCAAAAGGTGTATTCCACATCCTCCCATGCATAAAAAAAAAAAAAAAAAAAAGCAGAGAATCAGAAATATATGAAGAAATAAATTAAAATGTGTAAAATCTGCCAATTTTAAATGCATGGCAAAAAGATGAGACTGATCGACTCGGTTCCAATTATAATACAAAATATTAAGAGTGCCTGCATCCTCTCCGTTGATAAGAAGTTTATTATTATTATCTTATTTGTAAAACAACGTTGTATTTTTCTCAAACAGAAAGTACAATTCGTGATTTATTTAGTTTCTTAAATTTAAATAACCTAATAATAAATGGAGGAATAAAATAAAAATAGAATCAGCCTCATTTATCAATGGCCGGCGAATTAATTTCTTTCTCGATAGAAACAAAACGGGATGAATTTAATATTTATTTTTCAGAAATGAGGTTAAATCATTTTTGTTAGCGAAACATCAAATTCGCTCGGTCTCGACTATCGTGGGCATATATAGAAATTTGGATTTGAAGGGATTACGATGGTCTTAGTAAAAAAAAAACAACAACAAAGTTTGTCCTTTTACATAAGGATAGGGGAGTTTGCTAAAAAAAAAAAAAACCGATAACAACCAAACCAAAAAAAAAAAAAAAATATACAAAATGCTTAATTTCTCGGACTGTTGGATGCAATAGAGGAGGTTATAACCATTCCACTCCAATGACGAATGACTCCAATGAGGGGTCAAGAATTTAATGTTGAATTTCGATTGAGTGAATTATTTCTATGTTGTTTCCTTTCGTGGATAAACAATTTTCAGAGCTTGGCAATGAGCGGTAATCATCAATCTACGAAACACATTATATTACAGAACTCTAATTTTCTTTCTTTTTTCTTTTCTTTGAAAAGGGATAGAGTTAAAATGAAATTTCTCTGAACTGTAAAATTTTAAATTTTAGCGATAAGTCTGTCCGCCCATTGGACGGGCTACTGACTGTAAAGTTATAACATTCTAATTAGGTTGTATTTTACTTAATGAGCATTATATAAACGAACATTTTTGGTAAATGATGTTTTAGAAATTCTTCTTAATTTCTTAAAAAGTAGGCCCAGTGATCCAGTGCTGTAGACGCCCATGTTGCAGACTGGAGGAGCAGGGTTCAAATCCCGGCGGAGGTAACAGAAATTTTTCCCAAAGCTTTTTTTCTACAAATATGTTCTAAGATCTACCAAGCCCTTCATGAAATGGAGACCTGCTTTCTTTCTATTAAGAAAATTGTAATTATTTATTTTAAATTATAACTATGCTTTCTTTGTAGGGATAAAGGTGAGAGAATGTCGGACTTGCATCCTAATTCAACTCCATCCGGTGATCGAAAATCATTGGGATCAGAACCGCCACTGCCCTATAAGACGCCCGCCCCTTATAATTTTATTTGCTTATTTATTTTTTAATTGAAACAGGAAAATCGTTAAAATTCGATGGAAAGTTTCGAATATGACTACTTTTTTTTGCCTGTAGTAATTGCAAATAGGTTTTTTTAAAACTTAATTTAGCGTCTTCCGTATTAAGTATTAAGCATATTACAACTTGCACAACTCTTGGAATTTTTATTTAATCCTTTTAAACGATATCTAAAATTAATCAGAAAAACAAAGTATAAAAAAGAATAAATAAATAAATAAAATCACCCTAATGAAGTTAGCGAAGCTGCTAGAAAACAGCTTATTGAAAAATTCTTAAATCTTTGAGAATGATCAAAAATGAAATTGAACGTTAGTTAACAGCAAAGGAATTGACAAATTTATGTCTAACCTTTTCATATTTTTTTTGAAATCCATCGAACAAAATAATACAATATTCGGGGTAGAATATGAAGTAGTCCTATGTAAAAATTGCCTAGATAGAGAGGAAAACTAATGCTTTCTTTCAATTAGAAATATTGTGTAAAGTGAAGAACATTTCAAATAAAATTAAGTAATTTTAAATTTTTTAAACATCTACTTTAATTTTTTTTTTAATTTCATATTTCCAGTTTTCTTTATCTTTCCCAGATTCCCTCAAATGTTGATTAATTTATTGAAAAAAACAATAATTGAGAACTGTTCACCTTAAATTAAATGCATTGAGACGAGCGATATGACAACATTCACTCACTTCCATAGAACTGAAATGGAAGACAATGGGTGGGGAAAAAAAGAAAAAAATTCCTTACCTTATTGAAGAAAATCTCCTTTTTTTTTCTGCTCGGATTAATTTCTTAGATGCAAATTACAACTTATTCGAATTCGGAATAATAATAAGCGAATCAAGCGAATCGAACTTTGAAACGTTGTTATATCGTTCACAGGTGTGTCACCGCTGTAGGTAGCTACTAATTTCAGCAATCACAAGCCAAGGGTCAGATTTCACCAAATCGTTGGGTGTTTTTGATAAATAAAATGAGTCATAAGTTGATGCCAAATTTTTTGGTCGTCTTCCAAAAATGTATTATTAACAGCAATACTATAGATCTAGAATAATTGGTAGTTGAGACTTTCTGATATTTTTATTAACAGTGATGTATTGATGAAGATTTCCCATTTAATATATAAGCATATCATCTGACCTGGTAACCTTATTCCTTGAATTCTCATCTCTTTCCAGATTATCTAGTTTAATAATTATCTGGAATTTACAAGACCTTTGTTATTTTGATTATTTTTATCAGTGATTTGCCTATTAGTATCTCACCCGTACCTCTATTCAGCAAATCCTGAAAATTTGGACTTAATGTTTCATGCAATTCTAAAGAATCTCACAATAGGTAGAGGGACATCAGAATCTATCATATTTTCTTTATTTTATTGTTTTTGAAATATAAATATTTCGATAGTATAGCAATTAGTGAATCGATCATTAATGTAAATTTTTTTTAACTTAATTTCAAAATGATAACCGAAAAATTTTATAAATGCATTCAAAATAACTGTGTGGAGATCACTTTTTTTTTTTTTTTTTTTTTAAGTATCAGCAGAAATAAAATGAGTAATTTTGTTTTCTTCTTTTTTTTTTGTTCTTTCATTCGATTTTAAGATTTTAGACTTTTTTTTTTTTGGTTTTTGTTTTGTTTGAAGGCTATTAAAAAACAATTACTGACGTCACTACCAAATTGCAATTACTGACGTCACTACCGAATTGCACCTAATCTATGCAATTGATAACTTTTTTTTTAATTAAAAATGGTGAACAACTGCAACACTTTTTTATTAGAACGGCCCCCAAAACCTATACTTATTAATCCTCCTTAATTAAATATCCAAAGAGAAACAAACCATTCACAATAACCTCCAACAAAAACTTAAGGGTCTTTCCACACGATGCGACCATGGCAACGCGGCCACGATCGCACGGCCAGGCCGTTCTACAGATTTCAGTGGAGCCTTTCAGACGTGGCCGCTTGGTCGCTTCTGGCCGCGCGGCCGGAATTCTGGTCGCGACATGACACGCAACCACCGTCGTTCTGTATATTTCAATGGATCCTTTCATACGAGACGATTTTCGTTGCGGCCAAAATTTAATTGGCCGCGTGACCATGGTCGCTTCGTGTGAAAGAGACCTAATTGTTTTAGTTGGAGATCATTGTGAATGGTTTGTTTCTCTTCGGATTATTATCCTATCACCCCCTGTTTCTGATTAATTTCAGAAACATGGGGTGATAGGATAATAAATCTTAGCCCTTCCCCCCTCCCCCATTTTTTTTTATTTGAATATTCTCTTTTTTTATAGTTAATTGTAAATAAGCTTTTGTTAAATCTAGCAAAATAAAAAAAAAATCAACAGGCCTATAAATTAAAATGTTCCAAAAATTATTTTTTTGCCTTAAAAGTTTCGTCGCAATCAATAGAATTTCAGTAATTCGTTATAAAAATAATCTGTTATAGATACTTTTCCATTATCCAGCAATAATTCATTAGGAACTGATCAAGTGGAAGGTAATTACTTAATAAAAAGTAATATGTTTATATTTATAGCGTACACATATACCGTAACTATTGCTAGTAAGTTGTACATACTGTCCTGAAATGGTTGGTCAAACTTGAAGCCAGATGGAACGTGGCAAAATAACGATAAAAAGTCCATATGAACATGGGTGTGGAAATGCTTTATTCAGAATGATTAACACGCACATAAGTTATGGTATAGCCATTGTTAGATGAGTGGTTTCGAAGAGGAGCAAGACTTGTCTCACACCGTCTTCGTGAGGATTGCTGGACACGCCCAAGCGTGCCAGGGGTACAGCTGTTAGAAGTGTGAACGTTATGTAAAGTGTCCTGGGTCGCGCCATTCCAGGTTTGGAATGAGGCAGGGTTATTCGAACTACATTTAACAATGTTGGCAGACATCCTTTACACTTATCGAAGAGCAAATGGGAACAGTATAGAGGCCCAATATCTTAACCGGGGAAAAACTCCAGCTTATTTCAGTCTCATTGCTCGACGACATCTTAACCGCGTCTACAGTGGTGGTTGGATAGGCTGAGGAAGACCAAAAGCTTGGCCTACACGCTCCCCTGACCTAAATACTCTGAATGTTTTTCTCTGGTGGTATCTAGTGAAAACGCTAGTATACTCTTCACCGGTTCCCAATGTACAAACATTGCGTGAATCAAATTGTGGATGGATGCCAGGTATTCCTGGTATGTTTGAGTGTGTCGGCAATTCTCACGATGACGGAATGAGGCACGTAATCATTCTGTAACATATGAATAAGGCATTTCCTCGCTCATGTTCATAGGCTTTTTTCCATTATTTTACTACTTTACATCTGGCCTTCAATTTTGGCCAACCATCATCATGTACCGGTATATTTCATTTTTTTTTAATAATCAATTATTTTTCTGTTGAAATCTTCCCTTGCCTACATCAGTAGTTTTTTTTTTTTTTTTTGTCAGTAGCATATTGGTGAGAGTGGGACAATGGACCCTATTGATCATGGGAAGTGGCTATCCTGTTTATATCTGTTTATTTATGGTTGGAAGGTAAGACCAAGTAGCATTGGTGTGATATTTTGATTATTTGTCAAAAAATCCAGTACATTGGTTCGTTACTATAGATAGCTTTGTACAACAAAAGAGGTTCCTTAAGATAAAAATAAATAAAAAAGGAAACGTTAACAGTCATTATTTAATTATTAAGTTACATTTCATTGGGCTTGAAAAAATAGCAAATAGAAAAAGGGTATTTCTATAAATAAAAACAAAATTCAGTATCTGTTGTTCAAAACAGGTTTTCTATGTTTATTGCGAAAAATGCTGAAATCTTCGTAGGATTTATATATTTACTCAATTATTTTCATAATAACAGATTTTAAATCATGCAATTCTAAGAGCTTACTAAAATTTTAGAACGATTCGATTTCCCAAAATTCAAAGATAACATTTTTTTAAATTCAAAAGTCATTCTTGTAATACAGTAAACCCTCGTTAAGTCGTCACCCGGATAAGTCGTCACTCCGCTTAAGTCGTCGTTTTCCTTTGGTTCCGACAAGGTCTCATAGACAATAATGTAAAATAACCCTCTTTTACTCGTCACCAAATTTAATTCTACTCCGGATAGCTCGTCACCCTCAAAAATGGCGAAAAGCATCTTTATCCCAGAATAGTTGTATCACGTTCTTTGGCGAACATCAGCTAGGAGTAGTCGAGGTCTCAGTATGGAGGATAACAGGAACAATTGTGAGAATCGAGGCACTAAAATCAAAATAAACAATAAGAAATTCACAACAAAAAAATAAGTTTAAAAAATTCACATGCCAGCATTCTGCCGGCTCAATGAATTTCGTAGCGCATTAAAACAATCAAAAACGATTAAAACTATTCATTAATATCAATGGGAACTCTTGGTATCCTCATTGATGTTTGTGAATATTTTTGTGCACTTTTTATTGTTTTAATCGCTACGAAATTCCTGGAGGCCCTGCGGAATAGTATCACAGGCATTTTTTTTTAATTTATTAAAATATTTTTATTTTCGAATTGGTTTATTTAGTTTTTCGAGCTAAATTCACTTTGATTCCCACGTCTATCAAGGTTTATTTAAAGAAAGAAATAATGTTAGGCTAAGTATTTAGTTTATACAACTTTACACTATCTCACAATAAGTCATCTGTTATCAAGGAAGATAAAGAATGTTTGTCATCTACCTATCATTATCATTTCCATTTTTGTTTCGTCAGTCCTCCTTTATAAAACTCCTTTTGTTCTTTCGCCCACGTTTTTTTTTTTCCTTTGAATCATCCGTGAAGCAAAAAGGAATTAAAACATATTGATAAACAAAATAAAAGAAAGAACTTTTGTAAAAGTAGCATAAACTTCAGAATAAGAGGGCGATAGTATTTAGATTAAATAACAAAGGTTGTTCAACACAAAAGTAGAAGTCTTTTTATCTTTGGACTGGAAGACGACACAAATAAAGACAGATACGAAACTCATAGTTGGTGTGTCAACTTTAGAATAATCGCATGGTAAGATTCACTAATAGTATTCAGATCGTTAACAGTCTAAATTAATTGATACACTTTCAGATATAGGGTTACTTATTGATTAGATAATAACAAAAGCCATTATTGACCCATTAACCTTCACCTATTGACCCCCATTGGCCACAAAATTATTAAGGTGTTATCTAAATACTCTGATTTTTTTAAAGGTGGTAATCATAACGATCCCTCAAAACTAAAGAACAACCAAAAAAAAATAAAAATAAAAAAAAAATATGTGAAATATAAACATATTGGGCGACAATTACCACTTCAAAAATTTATATTCATTATTGTTTTATTTATTTTTTTTTATTCTTTAGTCTTGTCTGGTTATTACGATTACCATCTTTAGATTTACTCTTCCCCTCATACGCTTTTTTTTTTGGTTTTCACAGACAATAATCTTAGCTATCCTAGTAAGAATACTTAATATGTCTTACTGATTCAGCTACATTTTATTTCTAATTTTCTTAGGGGGGGGGGGGATTTAATTTCTTTTTATTTATATAGTCTCTTTAGCTTCAAATGAAATTTTTTTAAAATTTTTATTATTCCCTTTCTAGCCGCTTTATTTTTATTATATAATAATAAAACTTATTCTCCTATTCTATTGTACCCCAAAACATTGATATTAACATTGATATTAAATATTGATATTAAACACTCCTATTAACACTCCTATTAACGTTATACTTTCTTACTTTATTTGCTGTAGTTAAAATTACTAAATTTAATAAAGGTCCACTTCATTCTATAAAATAATTATTTTGCTTAAGGAAAGCAGATACTTCGAAAGTATACGTATTATAAAAGTTCAATTCTTTTAATAATTACAGGACGCATCAATAATAATTTTTAATCCTAAAAATATAAGAAAATAATTTAAAGACATAGGAAGAAGCTTTTTTTCAAGCTAAATTTATTAGTTTATCATATCGTATATGTGGAAGTATTTCCCGAACACAAAAGAAAAAAAAAAACCATACAATTATTATAAATATAACACTCGTAGTTTCCCCCCAAAAATAATACTGCTACTATTACTAACAATTATTATTTGGGTATTCAGTTTTAGGACAATGGTTGCAAAATAATTCTTTGAAGGTATATTTAATTACTTTTTAATTTGGTTACTAGTAATTATATTATAATATAGATTTTATACTTTAATGAGAACTTAGTATTGAAGCTGCTAAGGTGATTTATCTGGAAGTAATTCATAGTCAAGACTCTTTAACATTGAAAATGTTACATTCTATGTAAACTATATGAAAGAATATTAACGATATTCGCTATTATTAAAGTTAGCAGCTTTCAATTGTATATTCCAAAGTAAAGATTTTTATATCAATGATCAGGTCGAAACTGATTGCAATGATTCGCTTTTTACTTAAACATAGATAGGGATTATCAATTTTTGCTTGCAAAGCAAACTTTATTACTTAACTATATGCTTATCTTATCCTGTACGGACCTATTAATTGGAAGTGAATAATCTACATATATAAAAAGAAAAGTCCTGACTCACTCACTCACTCACTGATTCATCAACGCCCAGCCCAAACCCTTGGACCTAGAAAGCTGAAATGTTGCACACAGGTTCCCTTTATGATGTAGACAAGGAATAAGGCCGGATGTTTCGAAATTCCCGCGGGATAGGGAAGAAAGAGGATTTATATTTTCGCTTTAAAGTTGCCTTATCGATATGTAGGTGTATGGCGCCAACCCGCAATACATCTGACAAGTAAGTTATCCGGAAAAGGTCACAATCCGATCTCGATATTACTAAATAAATATTTTTTTTTTTTTTTTTTATGCTTTGTATGCAAGGGTTGCGGAGCGAAGCAACGGTACCCTGCTAGTACTTTATATAATAATAAGATAGCTTAACCCAAAAGGTATTTAATTAAACTCTGATTTTTTTTATTTGTCAGGTAATTTAGATAAAAAGTATATTTTCTATTTTTTTTTTATTCTGGTTTTAAGAAAAACAACATTTTTCTTATATTCACAAGTTAGTATTTTCACGAAGTTATTTATGTTGAGTGCTTTTCTGATCATAGTATGAAACTACTGAGAAAAGGTCTCCATAGGTGCAGTCCAGGAACGCCATCAGATTAGATGACGGACATTTCAATACTACCATAAGTGACTAGAGCTCCCCTCCTGGCAGATTTTACAGCATTTCAGATTCAAGACATCAGGCGGCTGATGTGTCTGAAGGTATTCGAATCCTGGAGTGGCAAGGATGTTTCCTTTCTTTCCTGTGCTTGTCTTCTTCTTTTCCTTTTCTTTCTCTCCTTTCAACCTCTTTCGCATATTTTATTTTATTTCTAGGGTTTGTACAATAGGCTTAAAAAGGCCACGGTACTAGTAGGATACATCCACGGCTCAATACAGAATATATGTGCAGGAGTGTAGGGTTGTGAAAATGGAACACTTTTTGCTAAGGAACTTGAGTCCCAAAATGCAGCTTTTACACCCCCTTCTTTATTCACTTCAATATTTTGAATGGTGTAATATGGAACAGTAGATTGTTGCGTATACTATTGCTGTCATTATCACAACACATAAGATCATGTGAAACTATTGTTGTTCATTTCATCATGTTTACAAGAGATGCTCGGCCACCAACTTCGGTGAACGCGTTGCACCTGTAATGCATAGTCTGATGCATCCTTTGAAATATGTATGGCCTGTGTTGGATGTCACGTGCTAACGACAACAACGAATCACATCATGTTCCTTATCAACAAGTGTTCATGTTCACAAGCCTGTACACCCTTGAAATTTGTTACGATAAATAGTTTTTAAATATTTCACCGATATTTATCGTAACAAATTTCTAGGGTGTACAGGCTTGTGAACATGAACACTTGTTGATAAGGAACATGTTAGCTTAGTTCTTAAATATTTCACCGATAAGCTTGAAATCATTTTATAAGTTGATCCTCTTATGCATGAATTCTTCCCCTCTCAATATTGTACCATTGTACAATAGTAGTTTTATTATAGTTTCATTCGGAATAGCTATAAAAGACTGAATTGTAGCTACAGCTCATCATCCATAAAAGTAGCAAACGCTTCTTTTTCATTTTCTCATTTTCATTCATCTTCACTAGATAACTTGTTGTCAAATGTTCTTTACAATTCAAAGATTATATAATCTCGTATAGGATTGACTAATTTGTATCTTCCCTGTCATTTCTTATCATCAATAAGTAAAATTGTTGTTGCTTTTTAATATGATTTGTATTTATTTCTTTGATTCATTCACTTTTTTTTTCGTTTTCTGTTATTGTTTTTTCGTTTTGTGAATTGAAGCTGTCATGTTTTTCATGGGAATAACCTCTCTTTGCATAAGTTTAATTGACATAACGATTATGCACTTTTTTGATTGACATTGTAATCTTTTCTTTCTTTTTTTTTTAAGTAATCTATTAATCTAATTTCTTAGAAATTAGGTAGAACTTCTGTTGATAGAAGTTTTAATTGGCAAACTTTCTAATGAAAATGAGAAAAAAAAAGTTTAATTTTAAAAGCGCTATAATCATATATTATATAAAATCTTTTATTTCTCTGTCTGTCCGGCGCAATTGTTGTGATTTGTGAAAATAGAAATAATTTCTACAAGTTCGCTACGGGAATCGAACCTGCAACCTTCTTATCCTCTCACCTCTAAGTCCCTGGTTCGGTTCTCATGTGTGTTTCGTGATGGTGGACGATCCGCGCTGGGCAGGTTTTCTCGGGGTTCTCGCGTTTCTCCTGCGAGCCTACCACCATACTTTCTCAGTCTTTCTCTCATCTGTCCTTATTTCCGTGGGTTTAGCACAATAGATCTACTGATCGCAGTGCTTGGCTTCCTGCCACCCACATTCACCCCATTCTAATCTAATCTAATCGTCTTATCCATTAGGCCACGGGGACTACATTCTAATCCCTATACAAAATACAAATATGTAATAGACGTACTCGCTGGATCTAAAAGCAGTCGTGGGTTGGGAGAATCCACTTTTATCGGGTAATAAATTACTAAAAAAAAAATGATTGATAAAAACTTACTATTCTTTCAAAATCATTCAAAATTACTTGAAATTTATTCAAATTAATTTGAGTAATGGAGTTTTAGCACTGTAAATGCACAGGTTCCGAGGGATAAAGGGGAGTGAGCATTGAAATAGCCTACCTTACCTCAAGCAAAGAAATAGAAGAATCTCGATCTGCCTCAAGTAGAAGCATTGAAACATCGAAGCAGTTTTAATATAAGTCAGCTAATTTCTTACTTTTCCGAAGATTAGCAAATACAAACAAAAATGGTAAACTTTATTTAAATTATTATTTTATTTTGCTTATATTATTTGAGGATAAGTTATCGAGCCGGTGACTAGATCATTCGTTATTAATATGAGTTTTAAATAAAAGATCAGTGGTGTAAATCAAGAAAGCAAAATAATATAAAAAAATAAATATAAAACAAAGCGCATTTTCATGAACTTTTAGCTTTGTCGATTTATAATTCAATGATGTTTCTGAGAATCCTGAGCTATTCTTTATTCTTCCAACGTCTGTTTCAAAAAGTTTTCATCTGATTCTTGGTGCGTCTCCAAAAATTGAATGGAAGGATGGAAAGATTCGTCATTGCTCATTACTGAGCTATTACGGGGATTCCAGTTGAGATATTTCAAACTGAACGTAGCGTAGTCTTCTTCATAATAGAGTTGCTATTTAGACTACTAATG
>JAFIDM010012231.1:150155363-150186885 GCA_023159025.1 Thereuonema tuberculata
TGACTAAATCAAAGTAAACGTTTTTTGAAATGTAATGACCGATAATCAAAAAGTGATTGAAAATACTTATGCAGGAAAGTTTATAGAAACACTTCTATATACGAAGATCGTAATTCGCGAAGGTTATGAAGGATTTTGAGAATATTGATGCAATGTCAACGATGAGCTGTGAGGACACGTAATGACGTAATATCGACGGACCGCGGAGAGACCTCCAAGAGAGACTCCCGATTGCCATCGTCGAAGGCCGTCCCGGATTGGCCAAATTATGCCGTGCTGTGATTGGCCAAGCCGGGAAAGCCCAGAATCCGAGGTCGCCTCTCTCCTCTTCCTGACGGACCGAAAAGGAAGCTGCGAGAGTGACCTGGATTTGAGAATCCAAATCCTGTTTAATATTAACCTGGATTTGAGGATCCGATCTACATGTCCTTGAACTGTAATAACCTGGATTTCAGAATCCGTTGACCTATATACTCTTGTATATAAACTGTAAATAAAATTGTAAATAAGTGTATACATTATGCTGAACATGTGACTCTGTCTCTCTCATTTTCACCACGCATCACTGGTGCGGAAACCCGCCGAACCACGGACCATCATGACGAACTTCGCCGCCACTTCCGACCTTCCCCTGCTGAACGACGACCACATCCAAGCTGTTGTCACCGATTGATCTCCGACTGCAAGATCTTCACCTGCCCTTAGATACCGGGAACCCACACCGTTCTCCGGTACATCAACGGACTACCATGCTTGGCTACGAGACTTCGAGTGAGTAGCAAGGTTCAATGGATGGACGGACGAAAATAAGTTAGCCTACCTGCCTTTCGCCCTTACAGACACCGCCCGCCATTGGTTCGACAACGAGGAAAGCAACATCCCTACCTGGGCTTCCTTCATGACTAAATTCACGGACACGTTCGCGGCAACACGCCACACTGCCACAGAGGCTGAGAGGCTCCTCGCCTTACTGACTCAACTACCCCAGGAGTCCTGTGAAGTGTATATACAAGATGTCATTCACCTATTCGGCAAGTGTTGACCCTAACATGGTCGACGCACAGCGACTCCATCACCTCCTCCAGGGCGTCGCCGCAGATATACACATGGTATTGTTGGCAATCCGCGTATCCTCCTTTGACGAGATGGCTATGGAGTGCCGGCGACTACTGCATCAAAGAGCACGCCGCATCACAACAGACACCGTCTCGGATCACCGGCCCATTATCGCAGCCATTGACCCACAGCAACCCCTAGCTGCAGACCCCTTCAACCAACTTCAAAGCCAGATCGCCGTCCTTACCGCCGCCGTTCAGAGCCTTGCAACTCTCGTCGCTGCCGAACGGAGAGAAGCAACGCCCAGGGACCGATCACCGGAGAACGCCCAGCCCATGCCAACGAGCTGACGAATGCGCCAATGGAATAGCCGCTATACCACATCAGCCCAAACTGAACAACAACAGAATGCGAATCATATTTGATAATAGGCCAACCATAGCACTTCTGGACACAGGAGCATCGGTAAGCATCGTCACGGAAACTTTCCGCCGATCGCGTCGCAAAACTATGACCCCTACACCTTGCCACAGCCAACGGGCAGCCCCTGTGCACCATAGGTATGATAACCGGCCGCATAGGAGTAGCAAAAACGGCACTACCCTTCAATTTCCTATTCGTCTAGAGGTGCACCCACGACGTCATCCTCGGATGGGACTTTCTGCGCCGCTATGGGGCCCGCATTCACTGCGCGGCCGCCACAGTTACCCTGACGACCAACGACGAAACAGACGACGACGTCCTCGACGATGACAAAAACACCGTCACAGCCCAGTTGACGTGTGCCGCCGCTGAGACAACCATTGTCCCACCGGGATCAACCGCAGCCATCGAAATTGTCCCACCCCCGGACATTACAGGTCGTCCCTCATCCTGCCCACACCTGACTTACCCGCCCGTACCTCCCTCACCTTTCCCGCTGCAGTCGTAAGTCTCCCGGCGACCAACCTCCTTTTCTGGGTGGCAAACACCTCCAGAGCCCCAGCTGTCATACCGGCAAACAGCACAGTCTCGACGATCGAGCAAATACAGACGAACTCAATCATGGCCCTCGACGAAAAGCAGATGCCACCTCTTAAGACGCACAATGCTGGCTTAAAAGATGACCAGCTCCGACGCGTGATTGACTTCAACCTTCCGCCAAGGGAAGCTCTTGAGGTATTTAAGCTGTTATGACGATACCGCCGCCTGTTCGATGAACCGATGCACCACGATAACCCCAAACACCCAGCCGCCCATCACATTGATACAGGCGACAGCCGGCCCTTACGTCAGAAGCCATATATAGTCTCGCCGACAGAGCGAGCGGCTATCGAGCAGGAAACAAGCGCCATGCTCCGGAAAAATGTCATTCACCCCTCCCAAAGCCCATGGAGCTCGCCGGTCGTACTCGTTAAAAAGAAAGACAAATCATGGCGCTTCTGTGTTGATTACAGTCGACTCAACTCAATCACAAAAAAAGATAGTTATCCATTGCCACGAATTGACGCCGCCCTGGACACACTACGGGGATCAACCTTCTTCTCCTCCCTCGATCTCAAAACCAGCTACTGGCAGGTACCCATCGCGCCAGAGGACCACGAGAAAACGGCATTCTCCACGCCGGACGGCCTATACCAATTCAATGTTATGCCGTTCGGACTCTGCAATGCACTGGCAACGTTCGAGCGCCTGATGGACAACATCCTACGCAGCCTAAGATGGTCGATCTGTTTATGTTACCTGGACGAAGTCGTCATCTTTGGCCGCACGTTTGACGAACATCAGGAACGTCTCAACGCAGTCCTCCAATGCCTCGCCTCCGCTGAGCTTCGACTGAACCCCGACAAATGCTCCTTCGCCGCGCAGAGAATCAGGATCCTGGGACACATCGTGACACCCGCAGGTACCCTGCCAGACCCTGAGAAGACGAGAGCCGTGCGAGAATTCCCCACCCCCAAGACGGCCAAACACGTGTGCGCTTTCCATGGCCTCTGTTCTTACTACCGCCGGTTCATTCCGAATTTCAGAAGAATCGCCCGACCGCTCACCTCCATCATGAACAACGCCAGTCACTTCCAATGAACGGATGATCAGCAGACAGCATTCGATGCATTGAAGACCTATCTCACCACGGCACCGGTGCTCGGCCATTTCCAAGATGGGGCACACATGGAAATTCATATGGACGCAAGCACCTACGCCATTGGGGCGGTACTGGTACAAAACCAGGGGAGCCAGCAGAAAGTAATAGGATACGCCAGCCGTTCGTTGTCTAAGGCAGAAACCAACAATGCAACGATACATCGAGAATGTCTAGCTGTTGTTTGGGCAACAAACAAGTTCAGACCATACTTGTATGGCCGCCCATTCACAGTGGTATCCGACCACCACGCACTCTGCTGGCTGACGAACCTGAAAGACCCCAGCGGATGCCTCGCAAGATGGGCACTCTGCCTCTAGGAGCACAACATCACCGTGGTTTACAAGACAGGCAGCAAGCACCTCGATGCGGACTGTCTGTCGCTCCTCCTGCCGGACGAGACGACCAACAACACTGTCGCAGTGAACGTCATCACGGAACAAATGGACATGGCGACTGAGCAGAATAACGACCCCACCCTACAGCGAATCATCGCGGAGATCCAAGCTTCCCCGCAACCACATAGGAAGGGCTACGCACTAAGAGACGGCGTACTCTTCAAGGAGAGCTTCGACCCGGCCTGCTGTAGATGGCTGCTAGTTATCCCGCAGCATCTGCGCTGCCACATTGCCGAGTCCTGCCATGAAGACCTCACCAGCGGCCACCTGGGTCTCGCCAAAACCTACGGCCGGATCCAGCAAAACTATTATTGGCCAGGACAATATAAGATAGCATGCCATTGTGTCCTATGCTGTGACGGATGCCAGCACCGGAAATCGCCGACCCAACCACCCGTGGGACTCCTACAACCACTCCCGATCCCTGAACAGCCCTTCAGCCGTGTCGGCATGGACCTCCTTGTACCCCTCCCGCCGACACACAACAATAATAGATGGATTGTTGTCCGCGTTGACCATTTCTCCCGGTTTCCAGTCACACAAGCCCTCCCGAATGCAACAGCTGCTGAAGTCTGCCCGCTTCTTCGTGCGCGACATCGTGCTGGCGTCTATCCTGAGCGACCGTGGCATGCAGTTCCTCAGCACGATAATGCGAGAAGTCCTCTCGATCTGCCGGACAATCCATAGCCACACGTCACCGTACAGGCCACAAACAAATGGTGGGACAGAGAAACTCAATCACTCCATTGCAAATATGTTGTCTAAGTATGTCGACAAACATCACTCGAATTGGGATGAAATCCTTCTGTTTGTCACGTATGCATTCAACACTGCAGTGAATGAAGCTACATCCTTCGTATCATTCTTTCTGGTCCACGGCCACCACCCGAACAACACATTGGATACACTGCTAGCTCACGCCCCAGAGACCACAACAAACAATGCCGCTACCCTCAGATGCCGCCTGGACGTAGCCAACCTAATAGCCCAGCAAGTCATGATGGACGCTCAATGTGAAGCTAAGCGCCGGTACGACCAGCAACGGCAGGAGGTTCACTACAATCCCGGAGATCTCGTCCTCATATTCAGCCCGATCCGCACGGTAGGCCTCGCCGAAAAACTATTACACCGTTGGCGAGGCCTATACACTGTCATTCGCCGCCTGTCTGACGTGACCTATGAGGTTTCCCGAACACAGCCAACAGCCCGCTTTCGAACAATGGAGATGGCGCACATCACTAGAATGAAGCGCTACCTGCAACCAGATGATGCACCTACCGATCAAAGCACAGACGACGAGCCGATGCCGCCAGTACTGCCTAGACGACCAACGACAATCGTGGACCACTGGACAGCGGTGGAGCCAGAGGACGACGCCATCTTTGTCCCGGCCCAACCTCACAAGCCGTCCCAGAAGTCGAAGGCCGTCCCGGATTGGCCAAATTATGCCACGCTGTGATTGGCCAAGCCGGGAGAGCCCAGAATCCGAGATCGCCTCTCTCCTCTTCCTGATGGACCGAAAAGGAAGCTGCAAGAGTGACCTGAATTGGAGAATCCAAATCCTGTTTAATATGACCCTGGATTTGAGAATCCGATCTATATGTCTTTGAACTGTATTAACCTGGATTTCAGAACCGTTGACCTATATAATCTTGTATATAAGCTGTAAATAAAATTGTAAATAAGTGTGTACATTATGCTGAACCATTTTGTCTCTCTCATTTTGACCACGCATCAATATTATGAACGCAAAAACGATTTAAAATACAATTCAATAAATTAAATGATTAAAAGAGATTATTGTAATTCTTGTGACTGACTAAATCAAAGTAAACGTTTTTTGAAATGTAATGACCGATAATTAAAAAGTGATTGAAAATACTTACACGGGAAAGTTTATAGAAACATTTCTATATACAAAGACCGTAATTCGCGAAGGTTATAAAGGATTTTTTATTATATTATAAATGCAAAAAGGATTTAAAATAGAATTAAATAAATTAAATTGATTACAAAAGATTATTGTAATTTTTGTTATAGTCCGTCTAAGGCAGCTAGGCAGTCCCTTCTCAGGCGTTGGGACTGAGAACTTGAAAAAATAGGGGAGAAAGGGTATGAGATAAGTGGGGGTAGGGAGGAAAGAATACAACAGTGTTGGCAGAGCTAGATCTCATTATTATCGGCTTTAAATAACAATATTTCCGAAGAGCTGAATTCTCAAAATACTAAAAAAAGGATCACATAAGACCTTTTTTTAATTCCGTAACAATACCCTGATATCCTTTCACCCCTATTTTTTTCAAGTTCTCAGTCCCAACGTCTGAAGGGACTGCCTAGCTGACTTAGACGGACTATAATGACTAAATCAAAGTAAACGTTTTTTGATATGTAATGACCGATAATCAAAAAGTGATTGAAAAACTTACGCGGGAAAATTTATAGAAACACTTCTATATACAAAGATCGTAATTCGTGAAGGTTATAAAGGATTTTTAGAATATTATAAACGCAAAAAGGATTTAAAATAGAATTAAATAAATTAAATGATTACAAGAGATTATTGTAATTTTTGTTACTGACTAAATCAAAGTAAACGTTTTTTGAAATGTAATGACCGAAAATCAAAAAGTGATTGAAAATACTTATGCGGGAAAGTTTATAGAAACACTTCTATATATAAAGATCATAATTCGCGAAGGTTAAAAAGGATTTTTAGAATATTATAAATGCAAAAAGGATTTAAAATAGAATTAAATTGATTACAAGAGATTATTGTAATTTTTGTTACTGACTAAATCAAAGTAAACGTTTTTTGAAATGTAATGACCGATAATCAAAAAGTGATTGAAAATACTTACGCGGAAAAGTTTATAGAAACACTTCTATATACAAAGATCGTAATTCGGGAAGGTTATAAAGGATTTTGAGAATATTATAAACGCAAAAATGATTTAAAATAGAATTAAATAAATTAAATGATTACAAGAGATTATTGTAATTCTTGTGACTGACTAAATCAAAATACACGTTTTTTGAAATGTAATGACCGATAATGAAAAAGTGATTAAAAATGTTTACGCGGGAAAGTTTATAGAAACACATTAGCAAACTAAATGAAAATCCATTGAAACACGACTATTTAATCGAGTAATTAAATTTGCAATCATATTTAGATTTTTTTCTTGAAATGATTGTTTTATAGGATCTAAAAATCTCCTGGATTTTTGTCTTATTCTAGTTGTGTCCTCAGTTAATTTTTTTCCTCTTCTGAGAAGGGTATCGACAGCCGGTTTTCCGCGAGATATATCTTTCTGCCATCTGGGCTCAATGCTGGAAAGAAGTAGAAACATTGCAAAATTTGGGGTGAAAGATTAGCTCTGAGGATTAGAATGAAAATCTGTTAATTATGCCTTCCAGTAATGTGGCACATTCCTTCTTCTACTCTGACACCAATTGGTGTTAAGATTTGAAACTAATTTCTTATGGCAAATTATGGACGAATTTTAGGTGGGATTTTTTTAATTAAAAATATGCAATAGTTTGACAATTAAAAATTATTATATTAGTCTTGAAAGTCTTCATTACACTTTGGATGTGAAATTTTCAATCTAATTTAAGAGGAAAATATAAAAAAAAATCGAAAAGATAAAAATGAAAACTACAGATTTTGTTTTCTTTTTTTTTTTTTAAAAAAAATATCAACAAAAATAAGAAAATTATTCCAAACACTGGAATTGTAATTAGTTACTGTATTTTATTTTAACTTTCAATACAAAAAAAAATCAATTGGTGATCTTACAAATCCCAAGAACTTTTTTTTTTACGGTAAGTTTGGACATCATTATTATTAAAACTAATAAATTGAAATTAAAATGCTTTGAAAAAAATAAAACTACAAAGCCTTCACTTATATTTTACAAAATTTCAGATTTTTATCTGCTATAGTGCTTGAGATATACTAAGTTATTAAGGACTCGAATAATGAAAAAAAAAAGCCTTGGGAGTCTTTACGCTACCCTTAAAGGAATCAGATCTGGTGACCTTGCTGGCCAGACGGATTCGGTTGTGTTCCCTATCCAACGTTGTGACTAGATATCCACGGACCAGATTGTGCACCAGCAGGGGAAGATTTTAGACTTTGCAAAGGATGGGGGTGAAAGGTATGGAACATCCCGCAGCACATTGGAAGGAAAATTTTTCAAACTTTTAACCTTAAAAGACGTACTTTTATGCTATGTTTAATGTAAAAAAATAATCTTTAACTGAAAACCTGGCTAAACCGGAGAATATGGCATAATTTTGCACTCAAATATTTATTAAAAAACAATACAAATAAAAAGTGTATTTTATAATTACAGTAGTCTTATTTATTGTATACAGTACAATAACGCAAATGCGTTAAACTACATTTTAACAATATACATACTGTAAAATAATAGTAATAATAATAAAATCTAGTTTATAATGTGTCTTTTAATGTTTTAAATTTACATGAAAAATTCCAATTTAATCCAATTAAAAAAAATACTAAAATGTAAACCAATAAATGTTCTCAGAACTCGACACGGACTCGCTGCGCGCCAGCAGAGTTGACTCAAAACAGGGAAACGAGTTTAGTTATTAAAAAAAAAAAAAATTACTCAGGACCAGGCCGGATGACCTTGGATTACCGAGGGTCGTATTATTAAGGTTTTACTGTATGTCGGATTGGGAGAAAAGTTTTCAAAATGGAAGAACAGCCGACAATTTAAGTTTCGTGAAAATTTTGAAACACCGCCACTAAAATAGAAACAATGCATCATCTTTTAACGAAAAACGAAATTTTTTTTTTATTCGTTTCGTTACGTTTTCTGTAACTACTACAATCGGACCTCTATTTAATGAACCTCTATTTTGCGAACTTTTCTTTGGAACCAAGAACATTTTTGCTAATTTCTGCCTAAAATAACCTCCAAATAGCGAAGTGCATTTTCTATTCAACGAACTTTTTCGTGGTATCTACTTTTTTTTTTTCTCCTTGAAATGTTTTTATTATCAATATTCCATGATGCAGAAATAAAAAAAACCTTCGTAGGATGAAATGCTAAAATCATTTGAAACAATTCGACGTGGATTGCAATTTGAAGAAAATACTGAAGGGGTTTTTGGTGCATTGCAAAGATGCGAGACATACTAAGAGCAAAAATACTTTTCAAAAAAAAAAAAAAAAACAGATAAAAATAACAGACTTTATTAGGAAAATTTAAGTACGCATATGGTAATGTATGCTTTATATCATTAAAATTATTACTTTTTTTAATAATATTGAATAATAAAAGGTGAGTCTCTATTTAACGAATTTTCCATATAACAAACTTTTTTTCGGGATTTAGCGACTTCGTTAAATAGAGGTCCGACTGTATTTGAAAAATTCCGTTAACATTTTTCGTTACGATAATCCAAAATTATTCCGTTAACATTTTTCGTTACGATAATCCAAAATTATTCCGTTAAGTTACGCATAACGTTTTCAGTCACACTCTGATTTGGGATAATTCGCTTTCCGATTCTTCGCTCTTACGACAGTTTCAATTGCCCCCATTCACCGATACTTTTGCGAATAACACTAACACTTTGCCTGTAGATGGCGTCAGTCTGCTTGCAAGCATGGTTTGCAGACTATTTCTTTTGATAACGCTCTGTGATGAAATGACTATTGAACTGTTTATAGCTACCATTTTTATTTCTTATGATTATAACAAACTCTTCTTGAATAAATCAAATTTTTAATCATAAATTTTAATCATTATTAATCATAAATTCTTCCAAAATAAAAATTCTCCAGAAGATACAATATTTCGATAGCTTAATCAGCTATCTTTTTCAAGCATCAAGCCAAAAAAAAATAAAAATAAAATAAAATAAAATAAAACTAACAGGAATTTTGACGAGTTCTTGTGAAGCAATTCAACAGCATCATCCATTCAACAGCCCTGAAGTAAATGGCGATTGCACTGCAGTAAATGTACTGATAAGTGAAAAAAAAAAACAACAGTGCTTCGCAATCCGACGATTTTCGGTTTACAACAACGGTCTGATATGTGGGTCTGGCAGTTTTTTCCACGACTAAAGGTCTGAAACTGAACATATCGTAATACCTGGGTAGGCCTAAGCCTATATAGATAGACTAATTACAAACATTTTCAGAACGGAGCATCCTCTGGAAGCAAATGATCTTACTGGAGTTCTTAAACTATAATCCGTCTCAGATTTCTGTGAACCATTGTTATGTGGCTGACAACGATATTAATGGACGCCTATTAGTTAGCAAACCAATGAAAAACTGCTATTTAAATTCATTCTAGCCACTTATTAAAGGATCTGAGGAAACCGAGCTGGACAATGGTTCTTGCTCCAGAAGAAACGCTCCACTTTATTTAATCATAAATAAATTGTAATTATACCTTTTTTTTTCTATAAATCCTTGAAAATCAATATTTTATGGAAATCAAATCAATAATTCAGACTTATTATTAAATCATGCATTACAATTTTTTATTGAAGATAAAAAAAAAAAAAAATATGTTTATCACTATGTAAAGAATTGACTCAATTAGAAAAGTTTCTTAAAGGAAATTGTCAGCTTTTTTCCTAAATAGGAAAAAAAAAATTCTGCATCCAGAAGAAAAAGTCAATCGATATGAAATTCACAGTGATTCCGAATTTGACTAATTCGGAATCACGTGTGAATTTCATATCGATTGACTTTGACTTTGACTAAGAGAGTTACATTCTGCAAACTATACAAAAGGAAATGGAAGTTTTAATGACTGTTTATTCTTGTTAATTGAGAACGTCTCGAGGGCGATTTAAATTGATTTATTGGATATTGTAATCTTTACAGTTTTTGAGGAATCTTATTATTTTATTCAAATATAAACGGTGAGATAGCGTGGGAGTCTGTAAAGGGGAGGAGAAAACTGCTCTGACCTTCCCTCTCTCTCTCTCGAAATTTTTACTTTTAGGTTTTGCTGCAATAGCTGGTTCGTTCGAGCATTTTTATTTTTAACTGGATTTCAAAAGAAAGAAGGAAGTGTTCAGTTTGGTTTTGTTTTGTTAGGTTGAATTGCTTGACAAGAACTCGTATGACCATGGCATCTTCTCTCCAAAATAAAATTCTTTTTACGTGTAAGAGACAGCGTCGGTATGGAATGCGTAAATAGATGGACGATTTTGATGAAATTTGATAACGGAAATTTTTACCAACATTATCGATTTAATGGAATACATTCATTTCAGGTGACGCTCTCGTCATCTACAATAGTCAATTGGAAATTTAGAATTATAGAGATGAAAATTCCAATTATGTCCTTCTCAAAAGGGCATTTTGAATAACGATTAATGTACACTATTCCAGGTTCAATTAGCGAAATATTTCAAAAGAATTGGAAACTATTTTTAAGTGAGTCGACTGCTCTTACGAAAATTGAAAGTTCTTTTCGATTATCATTGAAATTCTACTAAACAAAAGATTGCCCAAACAAACAATCGACTAAAATGCAAAATGATCGTCAGCTGTTAAATATGCTTTGTCTCTCGCAACACATTGATGGCAAAGTTCAAATGATGAAAAGAGAGGTTGTAGGATTTGGTCAAGAGCAAACATCGAGATTTAATAATAGAATTTCAAGAATCAGATGCACTGAATTAATAACTACCAACAGTGATGTAGTTGAGATATGGGAAGGAGAATAAAGCTGAAGCCCCGATACTACTACTATCAAAAGGACGGTACAATGAGCGGAAAATAATTTTAAAAGTATTTTAAATTGTGCTCTTTGGAACTAGTTACTTTTTTTTTGGTTGGATGATTTAAACTCAAAATTGCGTGCCATATTTGCTTACCCCGAAGGCGCATTTATAATGAAACACCCCGAAAGCCAAAAAAAACTTAGTTAAGCCACTGGAACATTTATTATATAATAAAAAACGGTAATTTCTTAAAAATAACTGAAAATGTAGTTTAAATTTCTTCGCTATGGATTACTTTTTTGTGTAATGATTATTTTATTATATTTTATTATTATTATTATTTTGCAATTCTCAATTTACAAAACTTATATTTCTTTTTGTTTTCTTTTTTTAATGAAAGACAATTGTCCAGTTATTATTTCCATGTCTTAATTTCCATTCGGTTTGAGGACCTCAAAAACTGCACAATTTCATATTTTAAGAATAATGTAAAAATTAATTAAATGAAAGTAATTCCATTATTTTTGTAAGAAGTTTCATTTTTACTAATGAGTCAAAAGTAAAAATAAGACTGTTTATCACATAGAAAAAATTTCATTTCTAAAAATGCAATTGTGTAATCCCCAGGGGTCATTCCATATCAAATCATCCAGAAATTTCAGGAAAATGTCACCCACCCTCACAGAAAACTTTGAAATTTTGTATAATTGAAGTTTACCTAGATCTATGAATATTTCCAAAATTTAAATGTTGCAGGTTAAGTATTTTTTCAGTAATGGTCTAAAGAAGTTGTATGGATTCAGGAACTCAGGTGTTCCATGGACGAGCTCCCTGATTATTTAAAAATTCAATAGCTCCTACAGTTTTTGCATTAGAACCTTGAATTTTTTTTTAAATTAAAGAGAAAGGTTTATATTTTTATGTTCATGTTCCTTATATTGAATATTCATAAGTTTTTTTTTGAAAAAAAATTAAAATAATTTTTTATAGACTAACTCGATACCTGGACATTATAATTTTTTTAAGATATTGCTCCATCCTAGATTACTTTGAAATTTTTACGATATTATTATGAATCTTTCTTTATGACACACAAAAAAAATCAGTTTGTAGAAATGATGGGAAGTGTGGAAAAAACGCTATTTAAAAAAAAAATAATTAAATTGGTAATTTATGACTACCATGTCACCTGTAACAATATAATTAAAATAATAATTTGAAATACATTTATAATGAAACAATGTGTAACGGCCCGATGGTTGTTACACAATTTCTCTCTTTCCAATCCTTTATTTTCATCTTCCCCTCGAATGAGAAATCATTAGAAATATATCTTATTTCTCTATTTCTCTAAACCTTCCTAAACGCTTTGTCTTTTGAAAGGGATGTCTCGCAGATGTTTTGTTGTACTCAAACGAGCTCATTCCTTAATATGGCAGCAATCTTCAACAACCATCCCCTACCTCCTGCTTTATTACCTTCAATCTCGCCTTTCTCCAAGTTTATTACCCCCTTTGTTCTGCTTTCCATCTGGCTACTTTTCTACAGATGTCTCTTGCAGCTCAACGCCTTCTGCATTAGGTGACATCACTACAGGAGAAATAAAATCTTAGGATGAAACAGAATCGAAGAAGAGGCCAACAGAGTGCTGAGCGGAGCTCATAGTGTGCAGGGACGTCCGAGAAGGGAGGTGACCGATTAATATTGCTGCTCCTCGGACGCCGATCATCCAAAGGAAGCCATACTTTGCGCCAAGCATTGAGATACTTGGTTTATCTCAAAAGAAATAGGCTGAAGTCTGCTGGGAATACAAGGCCCAGCTTTTGTTTGCATCCCCGGAGCAATTTTGTGTCTTCAGAACGTTCTTCAAAGTCTTCGGGTTTGCGAAGCAAGAGTATTGCTCCCTACGAAAGTGCGTCTTCTTTGTAGCAAAGTGCAATGCCTAAAATGACTATGTCTAGGCTACCCGCTCCTAGCAGAACTGCTCTTGGACTGAAATTCACGAGAACAAATTGAACACTGGATCACGCCCCCTCTCCGAAGAACAGCCACGAACTATTTGTGCTCAAGTGAGCTGTGAACAATATAGATGCAGGGGAACTGCGTTAAATGTGACTATCATCAAAGTGTTGGATTTATATGTGTAATTTTATAGTTATCATTAGTGCTAGTGTTGTGTTTCTTGTTATATATAATCAACTTCATTTTGGGAAAACTCCGGAGTAACGTGTGTATTCCTGTATTTTCATTTACAATCATTCTTCTTTATGCTAACCTATTTACAAATATACATACATTCCATATTAAATCTATTATTCTTATTTTCTAAACTTGTTACCCCGTTTTATATATTTTATATTTATTACTTACTTAATGGCATTACTCCCTTCTTAATTGACCCTTGCAAAGGCGAACACAGAGGGACGAAAGCTGAGTCAAGTGATAGACGCCTGGGGCAAGGTCTTTTCCGACTCTAATCAGACTGCGGGTCGCCATCGACCCCCACGGCTGTTTACAAAAACAGACCCCATAATATGGAAAGTACAAGTAGGCAGTGTTTTCTTGGACAGTACCTTCAAGATTCATGTGATAGTGCCCTGACAAGTGTGAAAGAACTGACTGATGAAGAACAAGAACTTCTATTATGGCGAAGTAATAGTCATTCATACTGTTTATGTGGTTCATATGTATGTGTTAATCATAAAGACAGATACCTGCGCAGATTCTCTCTGAATAAGAAAATTTGCTGTGATCCTTTTAAGCGCCACAAACGATATGTTTTATCTGGATTGCGTGAAGTTAGTTTAGAAAAGGCAAAGGACTTCAAAAGTAGAGGATTTACCATTGTTCCTGGGGAAAAAATGTGGCCAACCTGAACCAAACTTATTAGTGAAAAAGAAGCAAGTGAAGACTCATCATCAGGTGATATAAATATAAGTAATGTGAATGTGCAGACTCCTGAAAAAGCTGTGCTCAATACTAGCTTAACTAGCCTAGGAATATCTCCTCCAAATCTTCATTCGGTTCCTCGGCATTGTCGGTCAGCAGCAGCCCAACGTAAATTGGAATCAGCAACTGGGGCATTAAAAACTAAAATTTCACATGTTTATCAAGTTGAGCTGGCTACTGAAGCAAATAACAACCCTGATAGTGTTTTAACAATACTTGAAGAAAAGGCAAAACATCATGATGAACTCATGGATAAAATAAAGCAGAAAATTAAACATGCAAATAATCGTGAAAAAATTCAATTACTCACTCTTGTGCCACAAACCTGGTCTCGACCAAAAGTCAGTTCCACATTTCAAGTTTCTGAATATTTGGTGCGACAAGCTCTTGTAATTGAGAAGGGTATTTTATCGATGCCTGAGCAAAAAAAGGGAAAAACATTATCACATGAAACAGTGCAAAAAGTAAAGAGTTTTTATTTAGATGATGAAAACTCAAGAATCATGCCTGGGAAAAAAGACAAAGTGAGCATCAGCAAAAATATATATGAACAGAAGCGTCTTGTTTTAAGTAATTTAGTTGAAATGTATTCTCTATATAAAAAGAAGTATCCTGAAGACAACGTAGGATTTTCAAAATTTGCTTCTCTTCGACCGAAGCAGTGTATACTCGCAGGATCATCAGGAACACATACCATATGTGTCTGCACTTACCATAAAAATGTTAAATTGCTTTTAAATTAAGTTTCTATTAAAGGAACGTATCATGATCTAATTAAAAAAATAACATGTGATATAAATAACCGAGCCTGTAGGCTCCGTCTGTGCAATAAATGCCCCCCCAGTTCTTTACTTCAAACACACTTAGAAACTGAAATAGAAGACTATGATCCTGATGAGATGGTTCAATACAGTCAATGGGTATCAACTGATAGAGTGACTTTAAATGTTCAAATCACCACTCTATCAGAATTCTGCTGTACACTAATTAAGAAAATTGAAACACTTACTCCACACTCTTTTATTGCTCAATCACAGTCTGATTATCTGAAAATGAAGAAGGAAACACTTGATGAAGGATCAGTGTTAATTTTAATGGATTTCAATGAAAATCTCCATTTTGTTGTTCAAGATGAAGTACAGGGGTACCATTGGAACAATGGTAGCTGCACTCTTCACACTGTTGTTATATATTACAAAAAAGATCGACAGTTGCAAGCAAAAATTTTTTTTATTATTTCTGATGATCTAGAACATGATGTGGCCCTTGTGTATCAGACTCAGAAGACTGTATTGAATTTTTTGAAATTCGAATTTCCTGAAATTCCACTTGCTTATGCTGAATATTTCACTGACGGATGTGCTGCACAATATAAAAATTGTAAGAATTTCAGAAATATCTGCTACCATGAACACGATTTCAATATAAAGTGCAGCTGGTCATTTTTTGCAACCAGCCATGGCAAATCTCCCTGCGATGGTATTGGTGGCACTGTCAAAAGATTTGTCACAAAAACAAGTTTGCAGAGACTATATAAAGATCGAATACTTACTGCATCGCAGGTATTTGAATTCTGTCAGGAGAACCTACAGGCATTTCAGTTCTCTTTGTTTCATAAGATGAAATGATTCAAGTCAGAAATTTTCTTTTCCCACGCTTTGAAAGTGTAAAAACTGTTCAGGGAACACGATCTATGCATCACATTCTACCGCTATCACCAACCAAGATTGGAGCAAAAAGGCTAAGCTGTGATACTGATTTTAGTATCATTCATGATTTCTCTGCACTTCCGCCACTGATGCCATTATGCTCTGTGCAGCCCAACTGCTATGTTGCATTTGTATATGACTCTTCTTGGTACTTGGGGATTGTTGAGAAAGTGAATGGTGTAGAAGGAGATGTTACAGTAAGGTTCATGCATCCTCATGGACCATCCCCGCTTCTATTGGCCTGATAATGACGTTTGTGATGTCCCATTCTCACATATTCTTTGTGAAGTTGATATTACCACAGCAACAGGCCATACTTATTCTCTAAACAAAAAGTCTTCTAAATTGGTGGAACAACAGTGGTCCTCATACAAAAAAATATTAAATGTGAAGCATTAAAGCGTCTTGTCATATATATAGTTCAAATGATTCATATATTATATAATGTACGAGTATATTTTATAGTTTGTAGTTTTGTTTTAAATTGCAATTTTTTTTACATTTGTCTATTTTTATTGTCACTTTTGTTGTTAATGTTTCTTGAGTAGTTAGCAGTATTTCTATTATTGTGATATTGTGGGAATGTTATTGGCTGAATGTAAAAGTTCTTAAAATTCAAGATGATTTTTTTTTATGTGAGTACCATTCATTTCTCAAAATTGATTTTTTTTTGTGATGCAAATTTACTATTTGCAGATCAGTTTCTAGTTTTTTTCAATGATTTTCAGAGGGGAGGGCAAGTGTCCAAATTTTTTTTTTTAATTTAACAAAAAAAAAAATTATTTAACAAAATTTTATATGACCAATTCTTTCACGATTTTTTTTTTTTTGAGAGTACCATTCCTTTCTGAAAACTGATTTTTTTTGTGAGAAAACTTTACTATTTGTAAATCACTTTCTAATTTTTTCAAAGATTTTCAAGTGTCCAAATTTTATTTTGGAAATTTGCCCCCCAAAAAAATTAATCTACAAAATTTTATATGGCCAATTCTTTCACCATTTTATTTTTGGTAAGAACAATTCATTTCTCAAAACTGATTTTTTTTTGTGATGAAACTTTACTATTTGAAAATCACTTTCTAATTTTTTCAAGGATTTTCAGATGGAGGCAAGTGTCCAAATTTTTTTTTAGAAATTTAACCATAAAAAACATTAAACTACAAATCTTTATTTGGTCAATTCTTTCACGAATTTTTTTTTTGAGAGTACCATTCATTTCTCAAAACTGATTTTTTTTGTGAGAAAACTTTACTATTTGTAAATCACTTTCTAATTTTTTCAAGGATTTTCAGATGGGGGCAAGTGTCCAATTTTTTTTTTTAGAAATTTACCCCAAAAAACAAACTATAAAATTTCATTTGGCCATTTCTTTCTAGATTTTTTTTTTGTAAGAACAATTCGTTTCTACAAAATGATTTTTTTTGTGATGAAACTTTACTATTTGTAATTCACTTTCTAATTTTTTCAAGGATTTTCAGAGTAGAACAAGTGTCCAATTTTTTTTTTTTTAAATTAACCCCAAAAAAAAACCAAAAATTTTATAAAATAATTTAAAAAAAGCTTATACGGCCAATTCTTTTATGTTTTCATAAACTACATGTCACAATGCATATTCAGGGAAAAAACTGTCAGCCTACTTGTTTCCATTTAAAAACTGCAGCCAATTTTCAATTTTTCACAATTCGCTTTGAAGTACCACATTGCATCAAACTTTCTGCTATTATTACCAACAGAATGTATATAAAGCAATAAAAAATGGCAAAAGTTCATGAAATTAAGCATAATAGCAGTACACAAAATCTCAGTTCTCAACTAGGTAGTGGGCGACATGGCCTGGATGACTTGACGTGGAATAACCCCCAGGCTATTCATTATTCAATCTATCATCTCACTAGAGAGACTGGAAAGCGGATACATCAATTTTTAATGAATTTCAATCAAGTTGACATGTTCCTGACAACATCATGTCATTATTTCTGATACGGAAGCCTGAACACTTGTTACCAAATCGGTATAATTCGAAGGAAGGTTTGACAAACTAGTGCTAAAAAAAAAATGCAGAAATATCAATGTTGTGTGGTGCTTGAAACCCTATCTTGGTTTCGTACAATGTAATCGAATGTAGGATGAAGGAATAACACTAAATCCCATTGACGATATCCGGTATTAATTATGCTGAAGTAGTAGTTGTTATCGTGGTCTCGGTCTCAAATAAATAATAAATGTTCTTATTCGAAGAGAAACTTCAACTTCCCTTTTCACGTAGTCTATTCATAATTTATTTTTGCTGAATTCTTTATTTGTTCCATGACAGCATTGATCTCCAACGGAATCTCGAAAACAAAACAATTTAACTGACTAACATAACAATTTAACTTTATAGTAATTTCACTGGTCTTTTTTTTTTCTAACACTGATATTATTATTATTTTTTTTTTAAGTTTAAGTGCAGAGATATATATAATAAAGGGAAGAAATACAAGACTGCACCTGAGTAAACAAAAGATTCTGGCACCCTGAGCTATCATGTTGGGAATCTGGGACAGCTGTTTCAGCCTTATTAGGCTTCTTCAGCCAGATATACCCTTGATGTAGCTCAGAGTGCGAGACAAATATGCAGGTGCAGCCTTGTATTTCTTCACTTTATTATATATATATCTATGCACGTTAAACTTTAAAAACTGGTGTTTTTTGGGGTTCCCAATCCTTGCTTCAATTCTTTTGAGCCCGGTGGTTGCTGGGACAAAGAATTTGAGGCCGTGCGGTGCACGGTTATCGTTGTTGCGCTGACTTTGCTCGAAGGCCGTTTCGAGGAGCTGAAACGGTTTTCGCATATTTGTCTCGCACTCTGAGCTACTATCAAGGGTATATCTGGCTGAAGAAGCTTAATAAGGCTGAAACAGCTGTCCCAGATTCCTGATATGATAGCTCAGGGTGCGAGAACCTTTTACTCAGGTGCAGCCTTGTATTTCTTCACTTTATCTTATATTAATTATAAGCAATTTCCTAGGTAATTGATGGCGGTCTAACCTTCCTTCATAAACGTTATGAAATTAAAACATGCACCCAGTTTGTAGATCTGGATTTTGTCGTTGTCGGCTGATACAATTAATCAATTTATGTATATAAGTAGCATTCTTCATTGACAGTGGATTTTGGGTTGTGACGGGATAGGGGATGCTAAGCTACAGAGGCGTAGCGTGCGTTTCAGCCGCCCGGGGCGGAGGCCAAATTCGCCGCCCCCTTATTTAGATATTTAAATCCAAAAAACTCCAAAATTTACAGAAATTCTAGAACTAGAATGATACTGTTACAATATATATTTTTATTGAAAAATTAATAGAATTAAAAATAAAACTTCTTTCTTTAACTAAAACTTTATTCGTCTACTTTTTCTAAGAGCAAACTCTTTTATTGCATTATCAATGTCTATAGCATCACATACTTCTTGCTCAATAAACAAGATAGCCAGATTGGTTAGCCCTAAAGTACTTATTGTTGATCTTAAATAATTTTTGATCAACTTCAACTTTGAAAAGTTTCTCTCACAGCTGGCATTGCTTATGGAATTGTGAGGAATATTCGGAGCATTATTATAATATTGGACAGAGTATCTTTCAGTTTGGATTTCATAATAAATTGTGATAATCTAAGTGGGTCCACATTAATTAATTTATTTTCGTTGCCTGTGGCAGCTCTGAAAGCCCGAAGTCGAGCTCATTCGAGTTTGAAGTCCTGTTCGTCAATTTCGGCAGATGCGTAGTCTAGATTACATTCAGTGTCGTCCGAATCTAGTAGTATAGTCGGCGTTAGATAGGCAAACTTTTCCTCCAAATTCCGTAGCTGCTGAAACCTCTCACGAATTTCTACAATTATTCTATCTAACGATGAAAACAGTTCCATCTCAACTCATTTTCATGGGACAAGTTGGCATCTGTATCTCCGTCGTCAAAATCTCCTTCTCATTTTGCGCCTCTGAGGTTCCATGGAAATGCCAAGGTCTTCACACATATTTTTTACATAACTTATAGCGCAGTTTGTCAATTCCTCTCGTTTCTCTGTCAGTACCGTCTGCAAAACACTTACTTTCTGAGCGCACAGTTTTATGTCGAGTCCCTTTGTCTGTAAATATTTTTGTGCATCGTTCACTTCGTGTAGCACAAGTTGCCAGAGGCCCAAGAAAGGAAAATGACTGCATCGTAACTGGCAAAGTTCCTGCGTCTGTTCTTGTGTTTAAGCTTTCTTCTGTCTCTGTCAGTTTTTCCAGAGTGACCAAAATGTCTTTGTAATGATGCCGTGTCGTATTTACGGCATCGCCTCTTGCGCTCCACCGCGTATCCTGAACCCTTTTTACACTTTTACCTGTAGCTGCTATCAGAATTTCCCAACGATATATGGACATGGAAAAAAATGAATAGCAACGTTCTAAAGTACCGAAACAAGTTACTGAACTCGCCTCAAAATAGAAGTATTGACTGCAACTCTATCATTTCTATTTAAATGTTTCTCCCTCGTATTTCTAATAAGGTAGGTGCTCCTGTTCATGATATGGCCACCCACCTAT
Source organism: Thereuonema tuberculata (assembly GCA_023159025.1). Taxonomy (NCBI): domain Eukaryota; kingdom Metazoa; phylum Arthropoda; class Chilopoda; order Scutigeromorpha; family Scutigeridae; genus Thereuonema; species Thereuonema tuberculata. Next base: position 150,175,893 of record JAFIDM010012231.1, read on the forward strand.
TGTGAGTTAGCTAAACAAAAATTCCGCTAAATGGCATCGACAGCCAGTGAGGGCCCTTCTAGTGTGTCACCTGATAATTTACCATCCAGCCAGATTGAGCAATATGGCGTCAGTTGTATGTTTTGTGTTTTTCGTATGACTGCCTCTTCTGCTTCTCTGATGAGTCTCATTTGTTTTATGCATGTTTTCAAATACTTTTTTCATGAAAACCATCGTACTCTATTCAGTTTTTACTGCTCTTTCGATTAGTTTTGTCGTTGATGGCGTATCTTTGACGAGTTGTTCGTAAAAACCAATTTTCGTGAAAGTTGACCTGCTCCTGATATGGCCAGCCCCCAAGTGGCCATATTAAGTGCACCATGGCCGTAGCAAGTTTACTTCACGTTTATTTTTTCTCTTGACAAAATTACTCAATAAAAACCTTTTTTCTGTGTTTTAGATATAAAATCTGACAATGTGAAGAAGAGGGGATTATGGACTTAAGAAGCCATGTCCAAGGCAGTGAACAGTGTGAAGATTGAGAATCCTGATTTGAACCCACTTTTAATTAGCAAAAAAAGGATTATTTAGTATCATGTTTATTCATTTACATCAAAATTATGTAATTTTAGTAGAACTGCACTATGAAACTGAATAAAAAAACCAAGATTTATAGAATATGAAACAAAGGTGGCCATATCAGGTGCACGTGTTCCTAACTAGCCACTAGGTAGACTTTTGAAATTTCGTTTTTTTGGACCAGTAAAACTATTTTTATGAGAAATGACAATTTTTTGTGAAAGTCCATTAGCCTAAGAATGATTAAAACAAAAAATGGTTTTGATTTTTTCCAAAATGGCGGCTAGAAAAATTCTCATACGCTAGAAAAATTCTCGCATGGCCATATCAGGGACACCCATCTTATACATACTTTCAATTATTTTTCAAGGCATAAAATTTTGATCTCATTATTAATACAATGCGTTTTTTCTAAATACAATGTTCCGCCACTTCAGATTTTTCTACCAATTTATTTCTTATACAGTAACCATGTTCAAGAACTCGTTCTTTTACTTTCCTCCAGATAAAATGCAATTCATACAATCCATCTTGTAAATTATTCCCATTTCATACGTTCTATCACTCATATGTAATTTACTACATAAAATATTTTTTATTTTTTATTATATTCACAACCCAATGTCAATTTAAAACTTTCTATATATTTTTTTTTCAGTTGTAAGCTATTTTTTTTTTAATGTTAACCAGTCCTATTAGGTGCAATAAGACTAATTACTCCTGTGCTATAGGTGCTGGAAATTTGTTATACGACTTATAAAGTTGAGATTAAAAGTAGAGATTAAAAGTTTTTTCTTATTTTATCATTAATTATATCGTAGATTAATTGATTTTTTAATGCATTTAATGCTACTACTAGTATAATTTTCGCAATTAATTTGATTTAACAATTTAAATTTGAAATAATTGTCTAATCTAAGACCAAAATTATTATTTGGTTTATTAATTTCAAAAATATTTAACCAATTATTTCTAGTCGAAATACCAATGTCGTAGTTTTGTTTTTTTTGTCTCTAATTTTGTATAAATTGTTCAAAATAGTTTTATAAATAAATTTTTCTTCTATTTTTAATATTTTATATTTACAACGAGTTTTTAATTTTTGTTCAGAAGTTTTGTTTTTAAAATTAATGTAAATGTTATTAAAAAATTTTTAATTCTATTTATTAATATTATTATCAATTTGACATTTATTTAAAAAAAATCAAACAATTCAATCCATAATCTAAAATAGAATCAACTAATGTTTTATAAATTATAAGCTTTTGCTTTAAAGGGTAGATATGTTTTAAATGAAAAAAACATATAAGTGAAAGTATGTAGTTTTTAACAATACCGGTATAGTTCTAATGAAAATTCCAATTGTAATTATCATAGATAAAAATATTTTATAAATAAGGAATAAAATAAGGAAATAAGGAATAAAAAAAAATCATCTTCAATTCCTTTATTCTAAATGTATGATATTTATTTATTGCTTTATCAATGAATTTTTTTCGGTAACCATTCTTTTTAAGAATTGTCTTCATATTTGCAATTTCCTTTATGAAATCTTCTTCATTACTCGTAGCTACATCAAACCTTTTTAAATACTTTTCTATTGCATTTCTTTTTATACCCAAATAATGTCCTGATTCAAAATTCTGAAAAAAATGTGTAGAAAGTTTAAAATTGACATTGGGTTGTGAATATAATAATAAAATGAAAAATATTTTGTGTAGTAAATTAAATATGAGTGATAGAAAGTATGAAATGGGAATAATTTACAAGATGGATTGTATGAATTGCGATGCATTTTATCTGGGGGAAAGTAAAAGAATGAGTTCTCGAACATGGTTACTGTATAAGAAATAAATTGATAGAAAAATCTGAAGTGGCGGACATTGTATTTAGAAAAAACGTTTTGTATTAATAATGAGATCAAAATTTCATGAATTGAAAAAGATATGAAAATAAGAAAAATAATTGAAAGTATATTAGAAATACGAGGGAGAAAAATTTAAATAGAAATGATGGAGTTGAAGTCAATTCTTGTATCGTAGGATTAGCCAAAGAGTTGTACAAAAATTATATTTAGGTTGCAATAACAATGTTGTGATTGATGAATTAGATTGTTAAAAGAATTTGATTATTATTGGAAAATTTTAAACTCTATTCTGGTAATTAATTGTTATTAATAACTAGTTAATAGTATGTAGCATGTAGTCTGAGATTGTTAGGAATTTCGCAACATGTTCTGTAGTTAGACTTGAAAAAGAGGAGACGATTTTCTCCTTAAAAATTTGCATTTTTTAGAATAAACATATATATTATTACATTTATTTTTGTGCATTGATAAAGATATTTAATAATATTCCTAAGTATACTAAGTATAAGTAATTACTTACAAAATTGACCGTATAGTAATAAGTAAATATTTCTAACTAGTAGGAAAACAAAAATAAAAATTGTAATACTTACTTGTTTTTGTTTACTACGAATATTCAGCGAGAATTAATTCTTTCATATAAAGAATAGAGTTCAAACATCTGCAACATCAGTCGTCCAGTTCACACTGACTCAATTACACTGCTACAATTCATGATTTTATGTTCCTTACAAAACGAAACGATACAAAGTAGCGAAAGGGAGAAAGTCGTGAGAAACAAAAAAATAAAAACAGAAAAAATAAGAAGATAATAAGAGTTGGAAATAAAGCGAACTAATCAAAATAAAAACAAGGTAGAAATTCATAATAAACCGCGACAATATTCAGCGAGAATTAATTATTAAATGGTTCAAATTTTTAGTTCCGATTCCAGGATATTTTTATTATTTATTATGAAATTTTGCCGCCCTCAAAAAAGTGCCGCATGGGGCGGAAACCCCCCCCCCCCCACGCTACGCCACTGCTAAGCTAAAGTTTCAGGTCCACACCTACTGTATCTGCATGGTGGATGCAAATCTAGCTCACACCTCGCTCATCTAATCTAAATATTATCGTACATGGTGGATATTTAAACCTATATATGTACGTATATATTTTACATAAACTGAAGTTTCGTAGCCCGTTTAAAATAAAAAAATAATAATAATAATCAGTACACTGTATTCATCTTCTCTTAGAATACTTGCATTCTTATAAAGCTCAATATTCACTAAGCTGTTATTGCTACCGTAAATAAATGGTATTAAGTGTTAAAGTGTCCCACTGACAGGTCTTTACAGATCCTCGGGGGAGCTGTAGGGAAGGCTCCAGCTTTAAAATGGTATTATTGTTCCAAATGATGCATAGATTTGCAATTGTCTTTTAGTTTAAGCTATGTTTAGATGTTGTATCTTTCTTTAGATGTAATTGTTCAGGACAGAGAGGAAACGTTTTGTGATTAATTGATTCTTCATATCTGCCTTTCTGTATTGATATCAGAAAGGAGAAACAAAATAAACTGTTCAATATTTTTTTTTCCTTACTTGGGATTAAATCCCCTCATTTGAAATAACTCGAAATCCCCGATGGAAGGAAATATTAAATTTCTTCCTGCGTCGTCTGTGCAAGTCAAAACAGTGTTTGATACTCTTGCTTTTTTTTTCTTCTTCTTTCTTTTCCGTTTCCTCTGAGTTTCCCCCCTCCCTCCCCTATGAAGTGATGGAAGCATTCCAAGAAGAGCCATCAATACTCACCGGTCGATTTGACGGTAAAGGGTTTCAAACAAAGGTCTAGACCAAAAGAAATCAGCTGTTTTTACTGCAGACATATGAGGTGAACTCTTTAATACGATATACTTTATAAAGCAGGAAACGGAAATGCTGAATTTTAATTGTCAAAAACAACATGATTTATATATGATTTAATTTTAAAATGATATAGAAGTCAACTTTTCAGGAAAATGTAATCAAAACGAACACATACAAGATTAATTTATCTATATAGTTTTGTTTTCTTTTTTTGGTGAAATTTTAAATACAGATAGTATGTTGTTATCTTCCGATGAACGTGTCATAAATCACATACAGTACAGTAGTTTACATTAGATCTCATATATGCAATACACACTTTTAAGTATGATCAATCACTGTATAAGCAGAAAGATAGGGCAATATATTCAAAAATATTCAAGTATACTCAAAATACACTTAAAATAACCACAATATAGCAATTAAATAAATACATAAATATATAACAATAAAAAGAAGCATAAAACCGCACACAATTAAAGGTTCACTGAGGTTTTTTTTGAATTTTCCGGGTGCCGGGAACTCAAGACGGACCGATTCGAGATAACAATCTCTCATCGGTTGGGTTCGCCCAGCACTCAATAACTCAGTAGAACCAAAGAACAAGTCGACAAAACAATGACCAAAACAAAATTTTGGTTCTGCTAAGTTTTGGAAAATCCAAAAATAGCTCAGTGAACCTTTAATTGTGTGCGGTTTTATGCTTCTTTTTCTTGTTATATGTCCTTCCCGCACGTTAAATATGACTATTATGTATATGTTTTCCTTACTTATGTATATATAAGTTAATCCTTTACATGCTAAGCCTAGTGCTAGCGGGGATTACTTTTTGCCCTTTTTATTCTTAATTTATATTTTAATGTTTTTTTAGCTTAAGAGTCATTGTTTTGTCGACTTCTTCTTTGTTTATGTTTCTTTTGGTTCTACTGAGTTATTGAGTGCTGGACGAGCCCAACCGATGAGAGATTGGAATCTCGAAACGGTCCGGTGTTGGGTTCCCGGCACGGAAAATCCAAAAATAGCTCAGTGAACCTTAAATTGTGTGTGTTTTATGCTTCTTTTTCTTGTTATATGTTCTTCCCGTACGTTAAATTTGACAATTACATAAATATGTATTTTGAATATTGCTCACAACTGCTTACATCTAGAGCAGTGTTTCTTAACCTGTGGGGCGCGCCCCCCCAGGGGGACGCGATAAAACTAAAGGGGGGGTGCGAGCATATCGAGGAAAAAATCTTATTAAAAAACTAGATGAGGTTTTTTTTTTTTTTTTTTTTTTTTTTTGTTTGAATAGATAGGTTTGGAGATTTTTTTTTTTTCGGGGGGCGCGATGAGAGTTGTGATTGAAAATTGGGTCGCAAGTACTAAAAGGTTGAGAAACACTGATCTAGAGTGACGCGAACGCACACAACAGAGAGCTGAGACAAACAAAACAGCTTTTAAATTGGGTTGAAAACGAGTGCTACCTTGTTAACAAACTATCAAATACTGTGCTGTATTATTTTTCGCAGTAAAGAGGAACTGTAAATGGTTAGTTTTTCTTTATAACAATAAACAATGCATACCTAGTTTAAAAACATAGCAATAAAGTATTATAAATTTGATATTCAATACCGTTATTCATACTGGTAGCGCAATTGGTTTGTTGGGCTATTGAGTGAGCCCCTGGATTATACTTAAGATTACGATCACTTATCAGATGCAACTCTAAGGGGTCTTCATAATGGTCTTCATCCATTGCGAATGGTCGTAAGTCGGAACCTAACTGTAAAAATCCTGAAGTGAATCCTGAAATTCGATGTATTGAATTATTGCTGTATTGTTTCCATTTGTGGAATGTCACTGGAGGAATCATGCTGGTGAACTTAAAAATCATTCTTCTGTCTTTTCAACTAAATGGCTTACTATTCTTTGCAAAATCTTTTTTACGAAACTTTTATAAAAAAATAAAAATACAATGTACAGTAAACTTTTCGATCAACAAAAATCACTAAAAGTTTAAAACTCGAAAAAGCAAAAGATAAGCTAAGAAACAAAACATTTAAAGACTATTTGAGATATGGGGGTGCAGGGGTTCATAACCTTTGCTAAATCACCTGCTCTTAGATTGTGATGAAAGGTAAGGTTCTAACCAAAAAGAAAAAAAATAATCCAACGAAATAATAATAATAATAAAGATATGGAATCTATGCCTAAGGATTCATGGACGCCTAATTAAGAACCACTAAGCTGGTTTGTCATCTATCAATATATTTTGTTTGGCTTTTTTGTACAGAACTTTCCACGTCAAAAAGAACAATAAATATGTATTTTTGTTGTTGTTGTGACTCATTGAATATCATTTTAACCAAGCTTTAACTAATAGTGTGTTTTGATAGTTTATTTTGTTCGTATGCTTGGGTCGATTAATCGGGTTAAACTATAGTGGAACAATAAGTTTCAGTGCAAAATGCAAAAGGTGTATTTCAGTGAGCAACCCCCCCTCCCATGCAAAAAGCAGAGAGGGAATCAGAAATATCTAAAGAAATAAAATGTCAAAGTGTTAAAATCTGTCAATTTTAAATGCATGGCAAAAAGATGAAACTGGTCGACTCAGTTCCAATTGCAATACAAAATATTAAGAGTGTATGTATCATCTGCGTTGATAAGTTTATAATTATTATCTTATTTGTAAAACAACGTTGTATTTTCTCAAACAGAAAGTACAATTTGTGATTTATTTAGTTTCTTAAATTTCAATAAGCTATTCTTAAAGATATATTTGAAGTGGAGGAATAAAATAAAAATAGAATCAGCCTCATTTATCGATGGCCGGCGAATTAATTTCTTTCTCGATAGAAACAAAACGGATGAATTTAATATTTATTTTTCAGAAATGAGGTTAAATGAGGTTAGGGAAGCATCAAATTTCGACTATCGTGGGCATATATAGAAATTTGGATTTGAAGGGATTACGATGGTCGTAGTCAAAAAAAACAACAACAAAGTTTGTCCTTTTACATAAGGATAGGGGAGTTTGCTAAAAATAAAACCGATAACAACCAAACCAATAAAAAAAAAAAATAATATTCAAAATGCTTAATTTCTCGCACTGTTGTATGCAATAGAGGAGGTTATAACCACTTCCACTCCAATGACGAATGACTCCAATGAGGGGTCAAGAATTTAATGTTGAATTTCGATTAAGAGAATTATTTCTAATTTGTTTCCTTTCGAAGATAAGTAATCATCAATCTACGAATGCACTTTACATTACAGAACTCTAATTTTCTTTCTTTTTTCTTTTCTTTGAAAAGGGATAGGGTTAAAATTTCTCTATTAACTGTAAAATTTTAAATTTTAGCGATAAGTCTGTACACCCATTGGACGGGCTACTGACTGTATAACATTCTAATTAGGTTGTATTTTACATAATGAGCATTACATAAACGAACATTTTTTGTAAATGATGTTTTAGAAATTCTTCTTAATTTCTTAAAAAGTAGGCCCAGTGATCCAGTGAGAAGGGCTCAAATCCCGGCGGAGATAAGAGATTTTTCCCAAAGCATTTTTTTCTACAAATATGTTCTAAGGTCTACCAAGTCCTTCATGAAATGGAGACCTGCTTTCTTTCTATTAAGAAAATTATAATTATTTATTTTAAATTATAACTATGCTTTCTTTGTAGGGATAAAGGTGAGAGAATGTCGTAATTCAACTCCATCCGGTGCTCGAAAATCATTGGGATAAGAACGTGTAACACGCCCGCCCCTTATAATTTTATTGGCTTTTTTTTTTTTAATTGAAACAGGACAATCGTTAAAATTCGATGGACAGTTTCGAATATGAATACTTTTTTTTGCCTGTAGCAATTGAAAATTAGTTTTTTAAAATTTAATTTAGCGTCTTCCGTATTAAGGCGCCTTTATCAGTACACAACTTGCCCAACTCTTAGAATTTTTATTTAATCCTTTTAAACGATATCTAAAATTATTAGTAAAGCAAAGCATAAAAAGAATAAATAAATAAATAAATGAATAAAATCACACTAATGAAGTTCGCGAAACTGCTAGAAAACAGCTTATTGAAAAATTCTTAAATCTTTGAGAATGATCAAAAATGAAATTGATAATAACGACCAAATACAATGATCAAAATGCAATGATTTAATGAATTGAACGTTAGTTAACAGCAAAGGAATTGACAAATTTATGTCTAACCTTTTCATATTTTTTTTAAAATCCATCGAACAAAATAATACAATATTCGGGGTAGAATATGAAGTATGAAAAAATTGCCTAGATAGAGAGGAAAACTAATGCTTTCTTTCAATTAGAAATATTGCATAAAGAGAAGAACATTTCAAATAAAATTAAATAATTTTGAATTTTTATAATATTTACTTTAATTTTTTTTTTAATTTCACATTTTCAGTTTTCTTTATATTTCCCAGATTCCCTCAATTGTTGATTAATTTATTGAAAAAACAATAATTGAGAACTATTCATCTTGAATCATTGAGACGAGCGCTATGACAACATTCACTCACTTCCATAGGACTGAAATGAAAGACATTGGGTGGGGAAAAAAAGAAAAAAATTCCTTACCTTATGGAAGAAAATCTCCTTTTTTTCTGCCCTCGGATTAGTTCTTGGATGCAAATTACAACTTATTCGAATTCGGAATAATAACAAGGGAATCGAACTTTGAAAAGTGTGTCACCGCTGTAGGTAGCTACTAATTTCAGCAATCAAAAGCCAAGGGTCAGATTTCACCAAATCGTTGGATGTTTTTGATAAATAAAATGAGTCATAAGTTGATTCCAAATTTTTTGGTCGTCTTTCAAAAATGTATTATTAACAGCAATACTATAGATCTAGAATATATGGTGATTAGACTTCTGATATTTTTATTAAAAGTGATGTATTGATGAAGATTTCCCATTTAATATATAAGCATATCATCTGACCTGGTAACCTTATTCCTTGAATTCTCATCTCTTTCCAGATTATCTATTAAGTTCTCCAAAATCTTACTTGATAATACATGAACAGTTACTGGATGTATACCTTCGCTATGAAAAGTAGTTCGTACATTAAATAATGATACTGTCAAAAATAAATGCCAATTAACAGAAATTATCATTTTAAACATGTCGTAATTTCTCAAGATAAATATTTTAAGGAGATAAAGACAATATTTCAGATATTTATGAGTTTAAAAGTCATTAGTTCGTTAACCAATCATGTGAGCCTTCACAGTTGAGTTAAAATGGCGTCTTCCAACTCCGCTGTTTTTCACCCACATAAATCAGGAAAACCCTTAATAAAGTGCTGCTAAAATCATCATTCTTAAAGCTTTGTGTAATTTAAGAGAAATACTGGCAGGATCAACCAGGTAACGAATGGTATTGACCCAGCCGGCTGTTTAATCGACGACGAGGCTGGATCCGCCGACGGTGAAGGACAGAACGGCCACCGGTGGCCAGTTTCCAGCGGCCGGCACCTTACAACGAAAGAAGCAATGGGGGTCGGCGAATTTTCCTACGTCTTTCGAGGCAAAACGATCTCTCGGGCCGTTTGGCGACAGGTTCGATGGGTTCGGGATGGTCCCCCGTCGAGTAAGCCCAGCTTTATGGGCGGGAAAACCAATTTCGATGGCGGCAGACGTGTTGCTGAGTGCCCGCCTATTTATTTGTGATATTTGCCTTCCACATGCAGTCCCTATATATTGTTCCGACAGGGTTTCCTTATTTTATTTCCTAATATTTTCAGAATAAAGATAATATTTGTTTAAAAAAAAATCATAACATGACAATATCTCTTCAATATGTTTTAGCTATCGTTTATTTGTTAAAGAAAAAAAAAAACAATGAAATACAGGTCTATGTTAAAATAAAAGTCAAATAAGAAAGAATTTCCATTACAATCTTAATAATTTTTTAAAAATTATTAAAAAATTTTAATATTTGTTTTAAATATTTGTAATAAATTTTAATTACAAAAAGATATGCAGCAAATGATAGATCTGTTTGGAGAGCCTTAGTACATGAGGTCACCAGAAGTCGTCGACGACTTGATGGAACCTAACAACAACAACAATATTGAAATTTAATTTTGAGTAAGTTGAAATTCAATTTTAAAAAAAAATTACTTTTTGTTTATTTTCGTTTTAAATTCTTATAACTTAAGATTTCTTTTTAAAATTACAAATAGATTGTTTCTTTAATAAGTTTAATTTCTATCTGTTTTTTTTTTTAAATTGCTAAATATACAATAGAAGTATATCGCGATATCGGTAATGAAAATTCGTTTTGTTTACATTGGAAAAAGCGTCATGTGGGCGCGGAGGGATACTTTCAGATGCTCGGTGAGACGACATGGTGTGATTTGACCCCGTAACTGTTTGTGTATTATCAAGTAAGCTTTTGGAGAGCTATAGTTTAATAATTATCTGGAACTAGCGGAAAGACCCGTTCTTCGCTCGGGTTACAAAAAACAAATGTCCAAATGTGTATGATAAAGAAATTGCAATTGCGAGATCATTTCGAAACTTTCCCGGTTGGTACAAAAACAAAACAAAAAACAACAACAACTCAAAAGGTCTGATCTCATTACAAATCTATAGCTATCCCGAATCCCTCGTAGAAGTATCTTTGAACCATGTTTGCTCATCCACTCACCGTCCTCCCAGTGTACACTCCTAGTTCCATGTTATTTGAATTTTGTAACTCGACATTCAT
>JAFIDM010012231.1:150191885-150238977 GCA_023159025.1 Thereuonema tuberculata
CTATCTTTCAAACACGAAATCTACACAGTTCACAACATTTTACGGCACAATGAATACCCTGAACCCTTCCTTAAAAAGCACATAGCAAAGGCGACAACCCTTCACTACAAAGACGACATACCGGTTCACAAATCCCATCTCAAATATGTTTCCATACCCTATTATCCACCTTTACATAAAGCACTCAACAACATTCTGCGACCCCTGCAAATTGTCACAACATCTCCCGCCAGTCAAACACTGGGCAAAATTCTCCAAAAACAAACACGCCAAAGATCCTCCGACGAGATACTCTCCACGCAGGGTGTCGTGTACGCCATACCCTGCCTTCAGCAACCATGTTTTTATGTTGGCGAGACAGGTCAACAACTGGGAGACCGCCTTTACCAACATCAATATGCAATCAATAACCGAAACACCAATTACGCAACTGTCACCCACGCCACAGACCACCATCACAAGATCAACATTCAAGGCACCGTTATCGTTTGCAGAGAAATCAACGCCTATCTTAGAAAGTGCAAAGAATCGGTCTTTATTTTAAATGAGCCATCCTGTTACAACGAAATTATTTCTGTGAAAAATATCAGCAAATACAAAATCCGAAAAACAAAAAGAAAAGATTCTTTAATTCAAGGCACTCTGCTAAGGGCAAAAACAAACCATAATAAATAGCAGGGAGAAACGAGAGAAGGGGAGGGCCAAAACAGGGGAGAAAGGTTGTAGGTTTTAAGCACTCTTCCCCTCCGCTATCCCAAGGCAATGGGCAAGTGAAAGGAAGCTCCGCTCGCGCCCGGCGCCTTCCTGCTAACGCCCACAATCCCCTCCCACACGCAGACTGACTATATAATCAAGACCCAAGTTTTATTTCGTGAACTTGAAAAAAGGCACTATATGTGTCGAAACTAGTTGTTCCATTTATTTGTTATTATGTTTTTATTTTTCTAATAACTGTGCGTCGGCGTACATAATATTGTAAGATTATTTAAAATTTTAAAATTTTTTATTAAACCCTTTCTAGCCGCTTTATTTTTATTATATAATAATAAAACTTATTCTCCTATTCTATTGTACCCAAAACATTGATATTAACATTGATATTAAATATTGATATTTTTATATCTAAAATTAACTCCTAACACTCCTATTAACCTTATACTTTCTTATTACTTTATTTGCTACAGTTACAATTACTAAATTTAATAAAGGTTGTTATTTTTGGCCTCTCATCAGCTCCACCTATCCAGCATACCCAAGCTCAGTGAAAAGGACGAATAGACAAAACAGACAAACATACAAATCAATGACCCCTGAATTACAAAAACATCAAAATAAAATCAAGAATAAAAAGTGGTGAATAAAAAGGGGTGAATGAGAGGCCAAAAAGCCTCAAAATAGCGCTGTCCTCCATTTCCAGCACTAATATCAAAAATAGCTCAGTGAATTTGTGTTTTGTTTTGTTTAGTTATGTGCGTTCTTTGGTTTATTTTACTGTAAAAATGTATTAACGCACGTTGATTTCCTTGTCTAAACACTAACCTTTTTATAAATTAATCCCTTGATGCTATGCTAAACGCTAGCGGGGATTAATTATTCACCCCTTTTTATTCTTGATTTTATTTTGATGTTTTTGTAATTCAGGGGTCATTGATTTGTATGTTTGTCTGTTTTGTCTATTCGTCCTTTTCACTGAGCTTGGGTATGCTGGATAGGTGGAGCTGATGAGAGGCCAAAAAGTCTCGAAACAGCGCTGTCCTCCGTTTCCAGCACTAATATCAAAAATAGTTCAGTGAATTTGTGTTTTGTTTTGTTTAGTTATATGCGTTCTTTGGTTTATTTTACTGTAAAAATTATTATTTGGGTATTCAGTTTTAGGACAATGGTTGCAAAGTAATTCTTTGAAGGTATATTTAACTACTTTTTTAATTTGGTTGATAGTAATTATAATTGTACTATAGCTTTTATAGTTTAATGAGAACATAGTATTGAAGCTGCTAAGGTGATTTATTTGGAAGTAATTCATAGTCAAGACTCTTTAACATTGAAAATGTTATATTCTATGTAAACTATATGAGAGAATATTAACGATATTCGCTATTATTAAAGTTAGCAGCTTTAAATTGTATATTCTGAAGTAAAGATTTTATATCAATGATCAGGTCGAAACTGATTGCGATGATTTGCTTTTCACTTAAATACAGATAGGAATTATCAATTTTTGCTTGCAAAGCAAACTTTATTATTTAAATGTATGCTTACCTTATCCTGTACGGACCTATTAATTGGAAGCTAATAATCTACATATATAAAAAGAAAAGTCCTGACTCACTCACTCACTGATTCGTCAACTCCCAGCCCAAACCCTAGGACCTAGAAAGCTGAAATGTTGCACAGAGATTCCCTTTATGATGTAGACAAGGTATAAGGCCGGATGTTTCGAAATTCCCGTGGGATAGGGAATAAAGAGGATTTATATTTTCGCTTTAAAGTTGCCTTATCGATATATAAGTGTATGGTGCCAACCCGCAATACATCTGAGTTATCTGGTGAAGGCCCCAATCCGATCTCAATATTAATTTGCTAAATAAATAGTTTTTTTTTTTATGCTTTGTATGCAAGGGTTGCGGAGCGAAGCAACGGTACCCTGCTAGTACTTAATATAATAATAAGATAGCTTAATCCAAAAGGCATTTAATTATACTCTGTTTTTTTAATTTTTTTATTTGTCAGGTAATTTAGATAAAAAGTATATTTTCTATTTTTTTTTTATTCTGGTGTTAAGAAAAACAAGACTAAAAACCAACATTTTTCTTATATTCACACGTTAGTATTTTCACGAAGTTATTTACGTTAAGTGTTTTTCTGATCATAGCAGTGGCGGCTATTCAGGGGAAGTAGGTGAAGTGGCACTTCACCAATTATTTGCAATAAAATAATATTATTTATTTTTAATATAACAATTATTATAAGGAAAGATTTATTTTCCTTATCACGTATGTTGATTTTAATAGTAACGTATTTTTGTAGTTTGTAAGTCTCGCGCGGTGCGATTCTGGCCGACCAAGTGAAGTAGGCCTCGTTTTCAAGTTTCTCAACCTCAGGGGCGGAGTTTAGATCGATAGCCGAGGCGGTGGTTGCTATGACAACCGTGACGTCACCCGTTGTAGAGCGAGGCACGGGTGAAGTTGAAGTAGCAGAGAACGATGTTCTCTTCTCCAGTGGCTTGTTTCGTAGTGCGAAGCTGCTTTAAATATGAATCCTGTTTATGATATAGTATGTGTTTTATTAGAAACATCATTTTCACGTTGGAAAGACGAAGATAAGAAAGAAGTTATTGTAATATTTTAAAAAGCGACATGACGATGTAGCCAAGAAAATACATTGGGCACTATGTCGTAAATTTGGATTCCATACATCAGAAAAACCCTGGCATCACAGTATAGAAAAGGTCTTGGATAACGGGCAAGTTAAAATCCTCTGGGATTTTCGTATTCAAACAGACCAGCATGTAACAGCTAATACGCCTGATATTACATTAATTGAACAACAAAATGTGACCCTAATTGACATTGCCATCCCTGGGGACTGTAGAGTCCAGGAAAAAGAACTGGAAAAAATCAACAAATACAGGGCTCTGGCACTTGAAATTACACGAATATAGAATAAAACAACTACAGTGTTGCCAATCATCATTGGTGCACTAGGAACACTATCACTTAAATTTATGAACTATTGCACCAGACTTGGAGCACCAGCAATAACAACAGCTGAATTACAAAAGACAGCCATCATTGGCACTGCGAACATTTTACGTCAATACCTTAGCAACACTTAGGCCCCTGGTTGAGGCCCGTCTTGCCTAAGAAAATGCCAGTGATTAAACGTGATTTTTTGTGTTTGTTTGGGTGAACGTTTACACTGTGTAACTATTTTTTAAAAGAGTAAATTTGTTATATATATATATAATAATATAATTATTTTCTTCCTACTAGCTCTTCACCTAACTTCACAGTCACGAGCCGCCACTGGATCATAGTATGAAGCTACTGAGAAAAGGTCTCCATAGGTGCAGTCCAGGAACGCCATCAGATTAGTTGACGGGCATTTCAGTACTATCGTAAGTGTCTAGAGCTCCCCTACTGGCAGATTTTACAGCATTTCAGATTCAAGACATTAGGTGGCTGATGTGTCTGAAGGAATTCGAATCCCGGAGAGGCAAGGATGTTTCCTTTCTTTCCTGTGCTTGTCTTCTTCTTTTCCTTTTCTTTCTCTCCTTTCAACCTCTTTCGCATATTTTATTTGATTTCTAGGGTTTGTACAATAGGCTTAAAAAGGCCACAGTACTAGTAGGATACATCTACGGCTCAATACAGAATATATGTGCAGGAGTGTAGGGTTGTGAAAATGGAGCACTTTTTGCTAAGGAACATGAGTCCCAAAATGCACCTTTTACACCCCCTTCTTTATTCACTTCAATATTTTGAACGGTTCGCATGTTTTCCTTAATATGGGACAGTAGATTGTTGCAAATACTATTGCTGTCATTAGCACAACACATAAGATTACGTGAAACCAGGAAGCTTAGCAGGAGGTTATTGTTGTTCATTTCATCATGTTTACAAGAGATGATCGAAATCACGGCCACCAACTTCGATGAAAGCGTTGCACCTGTAATGAATAGTCTGATGCACCCTTTGAAATATGTCTGGCCTGTCTTGGATGTCACGTGCTAACGACAACAGGGAATCACAACATCTTCCTTATCAACAAGTGTTTATGTTCAAAAGCCTGTACACCCTATAAATTTGTTACGATAAATATCGGTGAAATATTTACAAATTGAGCTTGAAATCATTTTATAAGTTGATCCTCTTATGCATGAATTCTTCCCAATCAATATTCAAAGTCCATTGTACAATAGTAGTTTTATTATATATATTGGTTAAAAAATTTTACGTGCTAAAAAATTCTAATAAAATATTACCACCAATATAGCACACATTTATTAAAAATATTATTTACATTTAAAACCTGGACGTGCGTATTCGGTCCCCCACATTTATTTGGGGACCTTTTTCAATTCTCTGGGTAAAAAAAGGGGAAAAATTAAAATTCGTCTACCTCCTGCAGGAGTCGTCAAAAAAATGATTCCCTTGGTGATATGGGTAATGACGTTTAAGTCTCCCTCTAGTGTTGGGTGTCTTAGCGACTTTATTTCATAATTAGCAGACGACGGATTAAAGACTCTAACACCCAACACTAAAGGCAGACTTAAACGTCATTACTCATGTCACCAAGGGAATCATTTTTTTGATAACTCCTGCAGGAGGTAAACGAATTTTTATTTTTCCCCTTTTTTACCCAGAGACTTGAAAAAGGTCCCCAAATAAAGGCAGGGGACCGAATACGTACGTCTAAGTTTTAAATGTAGATAATATTTTTAATAGATGTGTGCTATATTGGTGGCAATATTTTATTAGTTTTATTAGAGTTTCATTCGGAATAGCTATAAAGGATTGAATTGTACCTACACTCATCATCCATAAAAGTTGCAAACGCTTCTTTTTCATTTTCTCATTTAAATTCATCTTCACTAGGTAACTTGTTGTTAAATGTTCTTTACAATTCAAAGATTATATAATCTCGTATATGATTGACTAATTTGTATCTTCCCTATCACTTCTTATCATGAATATGTAAAATTGTTGTTGCTTTTTAATATGATTTGTATTTATTTCTTTGATTGATTGATTTTTTTTTTTTATATTGCTTTTCCGTCTTGTGAATTGAAGCTGTCCTGTTTTTCATGGGAATAACCTCTCTTTGTATAAGTTTAATTGACATAACGATTATGCACTTTTTTGATTGACATTGTAATCTTTTCTTTCTTTTTTTTAAAGTAATTAATTAATCTAATTTGTTAGAAATTAGATTGACTTCTGTTGATAGAAGTTTTAATTGGCAAACTTTCTCATGAAAATGACAAAAAAAAGTTTAAATTTAAAAGCGCTATAATCATATATTATATAAAATCTTTTATTTCTCTGTCTGTCTGTCTGTCCGGCGCAATTGTTGTGATTTGTGAAAATAGAAATAATTTCTACAAGTTCGCTACAGGAATCGAACCTGCAACCTTCTGATCCGAAGTTAGACATCTTATCCTCTCACCTCTAAGTCCCCGGTTCGATTCTGATGTGGGTTTCGTAAATGGTGGACGATCCGCGCTGGGCAGGTTTTCTCGGGGTTCTCCCGTTTCCCCTGCGATCCTACCACCATACTTTCTCAGTCTTTCTCTCATCTGTCCTCATTTCCGTGGGTTTAGCACAATAGATCTACTGATCGCAGTGCTTGGCTTCCTGCCACCCACATTCACCCCATTCTAATCTAATCTAGTCTAATCGTCTTATCCATTAGGCCACGGGGATTACATTCCAATCCCTATAAAAAATACAAATATGTAATAGATGTACTCGCTGGATCTAAAAGCAGTAGTGGATTGGGAGAATCCATTTTTATCGGGTAGTAAATTACTAAAAAAAAAAAAATGATTGATAAAAACTTACTATTCTTTCAATCATTCAAAATTACTTGAAATTTATTCAAATTAACTTGAGTAATGGAGTTTTAGCACTGTAAATGCACAGGTTCCGAGGGATAAAGGGGTTCCGAGGAGTGAGCATTGAAATAGCCTAATACATCAATCAAAGAAATGGAAGAATCTCCTTCTGCCTCAAGTAGAAACATTGAAACATCGAAGCAGTTTTAATATAAGTCACCTAATTTCTTACTTTTTCGAAGATTAGCAAATACAAACAAATGTGGTAAACTTTATTTAAATTATTATTTTATTTTGCTTATATTATTTGAGGATAAGTTATCGAGCCGGTGACTAGATCATTCGTTATTATTTTGAGTTTTAAATAAAAGATCAGTGGTGTAAATCAAGAAAGCAAAATAATTGAATTCTTTCTCATTAGAATAAAAAAAACATGTTTAAATCTAAAACAAAGCGCATCTTCATGATTTACTTTTAGCTTTGTCGATTTATAATTCAATGATGTTTCTGAGAATCCTGAGTTATTCTTTATTCTTCCAACGTCTGTTTCAAAAAGTTTTCGTCTGATTCTTGGTGCGTCTCCAAAAATTGAATGGAAGGATGGAAAGATTCGTCATTGCTCATTACTGAGCTATTACGGGGATTCCAGTTGAGATATTTCAAACTGAATGTAGCGTAGTCTTCTTCATAATAGAGTTGCTATTTAGACTACTAATGTCTACTTAAAGAATAGTGTCGTTAATATTTGTTCGAAAATTACCATAATAGAAAATGTACTTTACAAAAAATTAATAGATTTAAAATAGGGTCTGTCATTGAAATTTAAAAGTAACTTTAATAAACCTATTTAAAGGAAGATAAATTACTCACGTATTTCCTGCGAAATCTGTCACGCGGTATTTTTGTTTCAAACCTACCGGATATGATTTATTGATTTTTTTTTTTAAAAGAAAGTAGTTATTTAACAATCCTAAATAAATTGCAAACAGAAAGTAGGTGAAGACTATAAAAGTAAATAATAATAAAAAAATGTAAAAATGTACTATATGAATCAACAGCCTAGATAACGGAAAAGAGAAAAAAAGATGTATTTGACCACATTTATTTTTTATTAATTAATTTAATGGAATGATAGCTCCATAATTCCGAGTTATTTGTCAACTAGAGTTAATATCCTCACATGTATTAAGAATGACAGAAGAAAGAATTTTTATTTATACTAATTAGACAATTGTAATAAAATTCAAGTTGAAATAAATTTCAAGAAATACACATTTTAAGTTTGAAAAAATATATTAAAGGAATTTTGAATAATGTATATTATGGAAACGGGTTTTCAAGCCCTTGCAGAGGGCTTTTCATCAGCCTGAATAAAAGTTGTAATAATGGTTAAATGAGTTGTAAAAACAGTAATTTTCATTTATTCTTTATAAAACAAGAAATAAAGTTGTAGTGGATTTATCGGGTCCAAATAATAGTCATTTCTGCATTCAAGTCATAAGTTTACCTTTCATACTTCTGTGAAAAATAATAATTCTGACAATAATAATTTTAATACATTGTGAGATATGTAATGACAATTGTATTCAAAGTTACTTTGCTTTTTTTTTTTTTTGTAAGCAGCCATAATGATAATCTAGCATTACTTTCATAAAAGCCATTTGAAGAAAACATTGTATTAAAATAATAATTAAAGCCAATTCCCTTTATAAATCTGTAAATCGAGTGAAAATTATAGGAATGAAAATTATAGGAAGTGAAAACATATTAATGGAAAATAACCATACACACAACAAAAATGTTTCAGTAATATTTGTAAAGGAAAGATTTTCCAGTGCTATGAACTTTCAGAATTGCAAGTGGAACGAAATAAATATTTTAAAATAAATGCCTTTAGAAGACAGTAATTCGTATCATCGATAGACGTCGCTGACGAGACAACTATATAAAATAACACTAAATGAAAAGAAAGAATACCCAGTGAATAGATTTACCTTAAATATTAAGAAATCAGTCGATTTGTTTCATTTCTAAGAAATAAAATACTTGTCTTCAAATAGCTTTCTTATACAGTTTGACTGTTCAGGATTTATCAACAAACTGACATTCAAATGATTTATCAACAATAAGTACTCAACAATTTTGATACATGAAACTCAGGCATTATTCAGAAAGGACACTGGCATAAACTACAATTGGAACATCTAAACGATTTGCCGATTCAGATTTGAATTTAAGTAATGTGTAAAGAAGGGTTTAGTGAATAAATGACTAAAGTCATTAAATTCTTAAACAGATCCTTTAATTTAACAGTACTAAATAAATAGTATCTCCTCCTCGAGATAAACAACAGTGAATGCGCTGTTCCGAATACTCCTACTGCTTGCTAAACGTTTCTCAATCATCTCCCACACGTGTTTAATATGATTTAAGTTTAGGCCAAAAAAAAGCAATGCTATGTAGAGTTTCTCTTGTAATGCAAGGGTTTCTAGTCGAACGTTGCTGTCTCATCTTCGATGTCTCCAGGATTAATTATCCGATCAGGCTAGTGGTCAGTGGACAATTACCATTTAGGTTAACAATTATCATTTAGGTATTTGTTCGCACCCAGCTGCTATTATACCAAAACCTTTAGTGGCAGAGAGATGGATCTATCTCTTAGGGAACCAGACTCATCACTGAAGACATAGCAGTGACATTCGCTTCTCAACTGCAGTCATCTTCTAAACAACACGACATGAATCTTGTTGAAAATTGGAAGAAGGAATCGCAAGAATATTCTCTGAAACTCAAATTGGCTTCCAGCCAACGGTCGGCAATAGTCCTCCGAGTGATAAATGGAGCTATAGAAGAGTAGTTGTTAGCAGTTATTACTTAGTTAATAGCTGTGCGACATACACGTGATCTTTCTTATTCCGTCATTCTTCGTTTAAGCTCCAGAGCAAGATCTAGATGTGCATCTATTATTATTATAAAGTTGAAGAACTTAAATCGCTGCACAGTTTAATAGTAAAATATCCAGATCCTCAAAGTCTGTTAGTTGATGGCAGATGCGCAGCTAATACTTCAATCAATAAGTGGGGGTGGGAGCTAAATAACTTTTCTGTAAGCTCCAACTATAGAAAAAAGGAAAAGCAAATTAGCACTCACACATCTCGAGGCATGTGAAAGTTTTATTCTTTATAATAGCAGTCAACTAATAAAAAGAAAAAGGTGGTGAATCTCAAATTCGAGCTCCCTAGCAGAGTTTAAATTTTGTTAGTTCCCCACCCGTCCCTCCGAGTTGCAACACTAGTTGAAGGTACTCTTTCCTTATTTCAAAGGCAAATTTTAAAGAAGACATATAAAATTGAGGCACATGTTGTGGAAGACAGACCTATGTCCCTGCATTCGCAGCAATTCGATATTTTCATTTTTTGTGTTCCAATTTTAATTTCCATCAGTTGAATTCCCACTAATTTTAGCTCCGTCCAAACTGCAGTCATCAAAGTTAACTGAAGTTTGGTGCACTCCGCCATTAGAGTATTAATATACTTAATCGTAATGCGGCTTTTTTTCTGTACCATTCGCATTAGTTATCTTCTTGGGAAACCAAGCCTTACATCAAAAGACAATATCATTAAGTATCTTACAATTATTAATCATTGGATCAATCAGGATCAGTGGCGTAGCAAGGGTGGGGGGCGAGGGGGTCCGCACCAGCCAGCTTATTTCTTTTTTTTGGTTGGTTTTTGCAGCCAGCCTAGGGGCCCCACCAGCCAGCTCAGCCTAGGGGCCCCACTTAAGGAAAATTTCCTTTTTTTTTTGGTTGTAAAAGCCTAGGGGTCCCATCCATCCAAGTATTTCCTTTTTTTTTTTTTTTTGGTTGTGGAATAATGGAACTCCCGCCCCGTGCCCCCAAAGGCGTTGCTACGCCACTGATCAGGATCAGAATACAGCGACAAACAAATGACTAATTTTGTACCGTTCTAAGAACATGAGCTAATCACGATTCACTGTAAAAATAAAATAGAAGACAGTAAAAAGTTATTTGTAAAATAAGTCCTTTTAATGAATGTAAAATAAGTCCTTTTAATGAATGTAAAATAAGTCCTTTTATAAGTCCTTTTAATGAAATTCATTTAATTGTGTATTCCAACGAGGAAAAACATTGCTATTTTCAGATTCTTGCAGACAAGAGAAAAAGGGAGAATATGAGTAAGACCAATTCTGTAGATTTTTCATTTTCTATTTGCATGCGAATTATTGAAATAAGTTACATATTCCATCAAATTGGCTGCAAATTACAGTGAGAGGTTCATTTTTTATTTTGTCATTATTACTTTGGTTTCCGAATAGATTGTAAAGGTACTCCCTGACGGATCAGACACGTCCAAGAGGTAGAGTTAAAGCCGTGCGTTTGTAGGGAGACAGAATCTTGCCCCAATTTCAGAGATGATTTTTTGTTTTTTTTTTTTTGTTTAGCTCCAGGTCGGTTCCATAAAGTTGGGCCCAATCCGAAATAAAATCATGTATAGCGCCAGGTAAAAAGTTCGACCACTTTGGGGATGTGGACGTTGAAGTTAATCCGACTTTCTCCAGTCTTTAATTCTTGGAAGAGAAAGCGGTTTTTTTCTGTCCTGTGATTGGTGGAAAACAAATTCAAAACTTCATTATGTAACTCAAAACAAACAGTGGCTTTCATTGGATGATTCATGAAGCAAACATTCAATATAGTAGACGTTATTTTGTTTGCCTCATTATCATAGGCGTAACCAGGGGGGAGCCAGGGGGAGCCCGGCCTTCCCCCAGAATGGCCATGCCCAACCCCAGAAAAATACATATTATTAGTATAATTATTTTATATTTTACATAAAAAAATAAATTAAATAAAATATTTTTTAACTTATTGGCATTATTTGCAACAATAAGAATGCAATTATTCGAAGGTACAAGTTTAAATTTTAAATTTCTCCGCTTTTTTTTCCCAAACAGAAAGGGCCCCCCCCCCCCCCCCCCCCGAGAAATTCTCTAGTTACGCTTCTGCTCATTATAAGTATAAGGTAGCGAATTCCTTTAAATTCTTCGAGAAACGAAATTTAACTTTTATTCTGCTTTGTTGCTAAAAATAAAAAATCAAATTTTTGTGCAAGCAATTCCAGGACTAGAATTAAACCTACATCAATAAATGAATCATGAGGAATTCCAAACGAATGTTGCAGTTTTTCATGCATATGAGTAATAACATAGACACTGTAAGTAGCACCTTTGTTTTAAGTCACCATGTTTTTTTTTTAAATTAATTAGTTTTGCTATGAGTGGTTAATTACAAGAAAGGTAATAGATCTTATACGTTATTCTTTTGTCGTCCAGATGTGAGTTGTAAAACGTCAAAATGAATCCAAACAAAATTATTTTAGCTGAACTCAAACTTTTATTCTCTAAATCAAGAAATGAAGAAAGTATAAAACTTAACATACTTTATTACCATGAGCAATGGCTGAGGGAACCAACTTCTAGAAACGTGGACTATACGTGTAAACATGAAAGCAGGGGCATTTATAATATTTTAATTCGAAGACGGAGTAGGGTGGCAAGTTAGGAAGCCCAACTCCAATGACACACTCCCCTCCCTCCAAAAACAACACAAAAAAAAAGACCAAAATTTGGGAAGATAGAGATCAAAGTTCACTCAAGCGACCATCCCACCAAAAAAAAAAAATGAAAGACAATAAGACCTAAATAGTCGGACTGATGAGAGTTGTGAAACAGTGCTGTCTCTGATTCCCGGTACAAAAACCAAAATTATCATATTGTCAGTGAATTTTCAATTATATGAGAGGTTTTTTCTGTTTATGTAATAACAAAGTAACGCACGTTACATTTTATTTATAAAATAGGACCTATTTCGAGAATTTTCTGCACCCTCCTATGTAAGTTACGGAAGATATGGAAGGCGTTGGGGCGAAAGAAGAAGTCAACAAGTCTTTGTCTTCTCTTAAAATTTCTTGGAAAAACTTTGAATTTTTAATAATTATATGATTTTTCCTATGTAATTTTATTTTTTTCCCTAACAAGATGCTATATAGAAATCTACCATAAAATATAAAGTTGATATTTACAGGATTTTTTTCTTCTTTTGATGATAAAGCAAGAAATAATAGTTGTTACAGTCTAATAACTACATAATAATTATTAATGTCTCATTCACTCTGGTGGAATATTGCGATCGTAGAAGTCATCGACGAATAATCAGACAAAAATGAAGCATTGCATCAGATAAAAATTCTATAGTGCTTGCGAACTTGTACCAACAGATGAATGGAATGTCAGGCTACATTTTTTTCTAGAAAACAAATATATTTTTAAATGCAATTATATGTATATTTAATGTGGCGAATTGGACTCAACACAATACGGATAGCTTAAAAGATATTTTTTTTTTCGTAAAAAGAAAACAAAAAACGCATATAACTAAACAAAACACAAATATTCACTAAGCTATTTTTGGTATTTGTACTGGGAATCGGAGACAGTACTGTTTCGAGGTTTGTTGACCTCACATCAGTCCGATCCGCCCAGAATGCCTAGCTCAGTGAAATAGGACAATATACAAAACGGACAAACATACAAATCAATAACCCCTTAATTAAAAAAACATCAAAACAAAATCAAGAATAAAAAGGGGCCATTGATTGTATGTTTGTCCGTTTTGTATATTGTCCTATTTCCTATTTATCCTGAGATAGGTATATTGGGCGGATCGGACTGATGAGAGGTCAACAAACCTCGAAACAGTACTGTCTCCGATTCCCAGTACAAATACCAAAAATAGATCAGTGAATATTTGTGTTTTGTTTAGTTTTAGTTATGTGCGTTATTGTTTTTTTTTTAATGTAAAAATTGTTTTAATGCAAGTTAAATTTTTATCATTTGATTTTTTTTTTATTTTTATACATAAATTTTTTTCATTCATTAGACGATGCAGAAAATTATCGATTCAAAGAATATTCGCTGATAAGCATCTTTACGAAGATTTTTTTTCCCAAGAGTTAATGTGATGTTTTCAAAATATTTATTTAAAGTTTTCATATTATTAATTAAAACTATAATGATAAGTTTTTGTTATTTTCAACAGATTCAGTGCCGGACAGTGCTATTTTTCTTACGATGTTAAGAATAATAACATGGTAAAATATTTTGGTTTTGTTTCAGTGTATTACATTTCTGACCTTTTCTATCATAATTTCTGACGTTTGTAAAAAAATAAACTCAGGAAACAACATTAATATTAAAAAAAAAAAATGCTTTAGGGGTCGTCCATTAATTACGTGAGGTCAAAAGAGGGAGGGAGGGTCCGCCAAAATCTCACCAAATCTCACCAAGGGGGAGGGGGGGCGGGGTCAACGAAAATCTCATGTAAACTTTTTCATTCAGAGAAAATCTATATTATAGCAAGATTTCCGGTTTTTTTTTTTGGTTGTTAAAATTTTTGAAATTTCACCAAGGGGGAGGGGGAGGGGGGTCCAAATTTTTTGAAAAACACCTCACGTAATTAATGGACGTCCCCTTAGTCATTGGAAAGTCAGTGACACGAAGTCATGTTCGCTTAGGGATAGCAACGAACAAGTTTATACGACAAAACAGTTTATTATTTGTTAAGAATAATAATTGTAGTTTACACGTTAATGAATTTTGGAATTGCACAACCATGAACCCTCATTAGCAACAAACTCAATATATGCATACATATATCTCTTCATCATATTAAAAACATTTACCCAATTAAACTGGAATCAAGGGTTGCAGAGATTTAATTACTTCAACGCTTCATATAGAATCAAACTTCCATTCATTTGGATAAAAAAAAAATCAAGAAATAATCTTGTTAGGTCAAACATTTCATATTTATTAATAGTTTTTCTAGTTTTCATATAAAAAAAATGGAAGAAAAAAGCATGAAAATTTTATTAGTAAAACACATAATTTGTAATGAACAATTAAATTTCTAGAATAAGTGTTTTTATAAAATATACATTACTAGCAGCAAAGCCTGTCGGACGTTAGGCATAAAACAATCTGAAAAATCATTTTATTATCAACTATCAAATATAAAGTAAATGTAATCTAAATACTGTGCTAACTTGTGAACGAAGCTTCTACGGCAAAAATGGTTTTGAGTTTCGAAATCAGCGTAAACAACTGAGTAAGTATGCCAAATTTCATTAATATAGATGCAGTGATAACCAAATTATTTGGTTTTGAACGTATGTTTTGTTAGAATTTCAGTTGTCGAGGTCAGTTCCCAAGAATAAAATTTCATGGAAAAAACATGGAATGATACAATGAACTAACATTTCATCCAATTTGAGTACTTTTGATTCAATGGTACCATTGAGAACTTTGGATCTACCTTAATAGCTTAATTATATCGAGTTACAGACAGACGGACAGACAGACAGACGAAATTAGCAAATTATTATATAAGTTGATATTTTTACTTTATATTAGAAAGACATATTTATAAGAAATATGTCTCAATATAAAAGCATAAAGATATGACACAGAAATAAAAAATATCTTTCATCGGTGAGAGTTTTGTCCTTTCTGTAGACTTATCAGCCAAACCCATTCACCAGATGAAATGCTCATTTACAAGGACGAGAGGGCCATCCCAAACTTTCTTAGATGAAAGCGAAGATATTTTTAATTTCTGTGTCATTTCTTTATGCTTTTATATTAATTTCTGATACTTTAAATCTTTTGGAAATATATCTCAAATTTAAATTTATTATTCATATATAAAACATTAGTACTTATTGGTGGATGTTTTGTAACTGCTAGGATTATAATTTTTGAAAAAAAAAATTATAAAAAATGGCTTTAAATAATAATAAAAAAAAAATCTTCACCAATGACTGAGATCATCTGATAATGAGAATGCTTTGATACGTATGTATGTTATTTTTTTTTCTCATTACATTAAAGAGATATTATCAGAATTAAGAAAAGAAAGTAAGTATTATATTTATTATTTTTATTTCTCCGAATCTTAATTTTATAATTGATGTTATAATATTATGCTTGATTTATAAGTAATGTCCTGAGTTGGTTAATTTACTAGAAGTTTCTCAATTTTAAGATCATTAAAATTTAAACACCTGATGAATTAGTTTCGACAAAATGAGTTTGATTATATACACAAGTGAATAGGCCTATATCCAACATTCTTCTGGATACAAAAGAAACAAAGAAAAAAAGAAGAAAAAAATTGATAAAAAAAGAAGGTATTTTATTTTTACATAAATGTGTCAGTTCGTCATTCGTAATATTTCTTAGGAAACGTATGACAGCTGGTTTTAAGTTAGCCAAAAGATCATAAATCGTAAATTTTTAAATATTAAAATTAAAAAAAAAAAGAAAAGAATATACATTTTTTATTTTAATTCTATAAATGAATGACGCAGTAAAATAAATCAACAAAATTCTGTAATGAATGGCCTCATTTCATCTAATAAAAAGAAGTCAACCACCAACGCAATATTCGATTTGATTAGATTTCGAAAGTGTATTTTTGACTTATGATGATGAACCGATTTTGCGCCAGGGTCCAGGAGCGAACGCTAGATGCGTTTGCGATCGGAGCGCCATCAACCCACGCGCACTTGTCAACAGCCCTCGCAGCGGCAGCGCACGTGTCGGGCAGCTTTATCGAATTTGGCTCAAGGGGTTCGCAGTATTTCCGAAAGAAAAACCTTATTCGGAGCCAGTGTTAATTATTCAACTTAAATACTGCTTCTACAAGCGGCGAGGAGCCACCTCCCCCACCTTCAGTTGCAACGGGAACCAACTGCGGTCAAACACTGCCTTCCCCCGTAGCTGCTCTTCACATATCATATTTTCAAAACTATGACTTTCTTGGAAGCTTCCACTGCGAGGTCCTGAGGACCCCTGTGCTATGTTAATGGCACTGATATTTACTCCACCCTCTCCCACGCCGATGTACGGTGCTGTGTTTCAAATTTCGCCTCTGCATGGCCCTACAGAGAGGTAAGTAACCTTGTCATTAACCTACGATACATCGAATCCTTTGCCTTCCTCGCAAAATTTCAAAGGACCTTTCTGACTTTCTTCAAAAATATTTTCGTATTATCTGGAATTTGATTACAATGTTTAGTATCATTAAATCGATTTATTAAAATTAATATTAACAACAATCAAGCAATTAAAACCTGTGTAAATAGTGACTTCCAACGATACATCGCCGCGGCTCACTAAGAAATTCAAACCCTTTACCTGACCGAAATATCTTAAGTGAATTTCACTAATAATTAAAAAAAAAAAAAAAAATGCCACAAAAATGATTGAATCGAATAATTTTCGCGCGAAAATAAAAAAAAAATAAAAAAGAGCTCGTCGATGTCTCATTCTAATTCTTGTTACGACGCCTAAACAGTTGCATTCATTGTATTTTAAATGAATCGGACACCTTTAATTAAAGGAAAAATATCAGCTTTCATATTATGAGCTTTAAAAGAGGTTGGAAGTAGTTAAAATTGTCCCTGGACGCCTTTAAGAAGGAAATTCGAAGGTGAATCAGTGGGATGCAGTTAGGCCTATGAAACAAGTGGTAAAGAACGTTCTCAAATGACGATTTCTCCTGTTCATATTCGAGTCTTCAGTTTTTAAAACGGAACCTTTCTCTTGACACAGGGCTTTTTTTCCTTAATGTTTTATTATTGAATTTCAAAATTATTTGTTGCACAATTACTACACCGATGTTTTAATGTCTGCTGTCTAAGCTATGTTTTTAATAAGACAAGACTTTTGATTACATTCTTTTGTATTCAAAACTGCTAATTAAAATTGATTTAAAAGAACAAGTAAAACGACATAAATTAATTATAAACAAAATTATATATTAATGGATTGTTGCTCCAGAAACATTTTTTTAAAATCTTTAATTTAATTAAAAGAATACATTTTAATCTGATTGAAATTGTTAGCTCAAATTTAATTATGAACAGAATTTAATAAAAACATTAATTAAATATTTATCGATGCTACTTTAATCTGTTTTATTCAGTTATTAAGAACATAATTTTGTAATTGATTTAAAAATATTGGGTTACTTAAAATTTAATTAAGAATATAATTTCGTAAAATGCTAATTGAATATTGACGAAGAGCTTTAATTACTTACTCAATTATATTGTATAGATCGGATTTAAATTAGAAAGTTACTGATTCTATCCTGAAATTATTCAATGTAAATTTTAAATAATTACGCGATAAATCATTTAGATAGGAAGCAAAAATTGAAACATTGTAAATAGAGTTTTGTATCGTAATATTGAAGACTTGTGTCTTCAATAAAATAAAAGTCTTATGATCCCTTGTGTAAAATATAAGTCTTCAGATGAATTTAAAGTAATTAATGATGGGTTTAATTGTACAGTAAGGATTACATTTT
Source organism: Thereuonema tuberculata (assembly GCA_023159025.1). Lineage (NCBI taxonomy): Eukaryota > Metazoa > Arthropoda > Chilopoda > Scutigeromorpha > Scutigeridae > Thereuonema > Thereuonema tuberculata. The sequence goes on from JAFIDM010012231.1 coordinate 150,209,894, forward strand.
TACAATAACATCTTTATTTATTTTCCTTCACACACACAACATTCTGTTTATTTGGAAAAAGAGTAAATGAGCTCTTTTTACAAATCTCTTTGGTACGAAGTGAATGTAAATATACTTTATTTGGGACATAATCTTCAAAATATAGACTATATTAGAAATAACCGATCAAACTATAAAAAAATTATCGTATTTTCATTCAATAAGACATTTATTCCAAATTTTATTCATCCAAAGAAGAACGATGGATTTTTCAAATGGGAAGATGTTATCAAATTTAATCATTAATTTCCTTTCATTTGCATTGGCTAAGGGAAGGAAATTTAAGGTTAACCCTCCTTCTTTTATTGAATCAAATGTAATTAATTCAATAAAATTTTACATAAATATTTCTGCAGTAAATATAATTTACATAGGGCTACTATTGATACTTTAAAGAAGATTAAATATTTATTGCTAGTAAAATTATGAAATATATGTTTTCTTATACAATAGTATTCAATCCTAGGATACGTCAGATTTTTTGATTACTCTATCTACATATGTTTATTTTAATTATATTTCAAATGTCTTAAGGTCTTTTTCCAGCTCGGGAACCTTGGATACGCCGTAGTTTTTATCCGAGCTTACTTCAGTTAATGAATATGGAATAATTTTATGGTTCCTGTTTCCGAGGCTTTATCTTACTGCGATCATCATTAGATAACATTTTATGATAAGAAGAGATAACCATTTTAAAAAAAGCTTCTCGTCTACTATAAGATTAAAGATTAAAAAAATGTCTGAAGTTAAACTAAGAAGAAGTGTCATATAATTAAATATTCGAAGATTCACGGAAATAGGTGATTTCCCCCCCCCTGGTACGCGTATTCCTCAGGGGCACGAGAAGGCATCTTGAGGTGGGATGTGAAAAAAAAAAATCTGGTTAGAATCACATTATTGAACAGCTGATAAAAATTTTTGATAGATTAATATTGATTTGATAAAACAAGTTTAAAATAAACACTTCTTCTACACCTCATAATATATTTTATTGCTATAACGAATTTTCGGGAGAAATTTCCTTACTTCCTTCTTAAGTTTGTTTAATAATACAATACATTTCCAGGTGATATCGTTTCACTTCTCATACATAGTTATCAATAACCATATTACACCATTAATATCTATAATCATTCATTATTATTACAATAAACGCAATTTCATAATTGTTGAAATTCTTCAATTGTTACAATTTTTTTGTTATTATTCATGCATTTTGTCACCATTTCTTTCGCCAATTTTACGAAAACGTTCTCAATCTCCCAACCACTACTTCTATTCAAATTTATATTCTTAATGTTTTTTATTATTAAACTGTAATAATTTTCTAGTTTTGCAATCTTTTTCCAACATTAAAATTTTAACTTCATCTTTCATACAGTGGCCCATTTGATTACAATGTTTATCTCCTAATTTATTTTTAATACAGTATACGTGTTACAAGATTTTGCTCTTCCTACGTAAATTTTATTTCAATTAAGGCACTAATTCATAAATTAAGCCCCTGTTAACTTTTTGACTATTCTTATTGACCTTGTGACATAAAATATTTTTAAATTTGTTCTTGTACTCAAATGTTACATTTACATATCTTCAAATCTTATATTAATTTTCTTTAAATCCCAACTTCTATTATTTAAGTACGGGATTATTATTCTATTTTTATTATTAACAAACTTCTCCAATTCTTTAATTTTAATTTCATCGTAGTCTTTTATTACTTTATTTAAAAACTTATCTTCATATTAATTCTTCTTTAATATTTCTTTCATATTTTTTATCTCATTTTCAAAGTCCAAATTGTAGATAGAGTTTCTATCTAATCTGTAAATATAATTATCAATAATATTCCTTTTTATTGCAAAGCTATGGCCAGATTTGAAATTTAAGATGTGGTCACTTTGGAATTCTGTTCGGTAATTTTTGATGTATATAACTACTATTCTTTTTTATTAGAAGAGTCTAATATTCTTAGAAGAGCCTATTCTTAGGCTACAACAACATTGCTGGAATTTTGTATATATTAATCATTGTTTAAGCTTTGTTGCTTTGTTTCCAGAATAATGCTTAAGAGCAGGTATTACGCCATACCTTAATAAATTTTGAGTTAAAATAACAAATTTAACAAAGCAACAATTATCTAGGGCCTTAGAAGTCATTTTTTTAATAAAATTATTAAGTAATATCTGCAAGTCTTTGAAAGGACATGGATCCCGAATTTGTCTTCGTTTTTGACAACGCTGATCACTGTAGGACGGTGCTAACAACAATTAGATGCTTAAAACAGATTAGAATAAGAAACCGAAGCTCAATACCACTTACTGCATATTAATCCTTTTAAACACTCTGAAAAACTAAATAAATCATAAAATAAAAGTAAGGTAGTTATCCCCGCGATATGGGGGCGCAAAATCCGGCGATTGGGGGAAATTTGCATATCACTTGCATAATCTAAAAAATTTGCATATCCCGGCGATTCAGGGAAACAATTGCATATATTTTTGCATAAAGGTCAGGTGACTGAAAGTTTTTCCGGTCATGTGACCAAACATTAGAATATCATTAATATATCTCAGTTGCATAATTAAATTTTTTTTTTATATATAACTTTTACATAAAGGTCAGGTGACTGACGGTTTTTTTCCGTAACCAAAGGGTTAAAGGATGATTGATTTTAATTAATATAATTATTAATATTTAATTTGAATTTTATTGATACCCGAAGGGCTAAATAATCGAGATATATTTTAAAATTCTTGATTTTTTGAAGAGAATTGAATGATATCATTTTTATTTCTTCCTAAGGTTACTGTTACGAAATAAAGGATTAAATATCTTTAATGGGACTATTTTTAAATTAAGGATAATGTTTTTAAATAAGAAAGTGACATCTTGGAGTAAATATTTCATGTTGGAACTTATCTGATGATGTTTTCCATCTTGTATCGACGTGGTAAAAAAATACAGTTTTAAGTGTCTTGACTTGTAGAATATTTTAATGTTGATGTTTCATTCTCCCTAAACATTGTGTTAAAAATAATCTAGTAATATATTATTGATTCTATTGGAAGAGAAAAATAATTTACTATTTGTTGTTGGTTGTTTCTTATTGATAATGATTTTAGGTAAGGAAAGAAGTACAATCAGATACAAGTTTGTCTCTTTTTAAGTATATTTTTTATTTCATCATATAAAAAAGAAAAGTTACATATATACAAGATGTTTTAGGCTTTATAAAACATTGACTCCATGTCAGAACTGTCTGTGGCGTCAAATTCAAAATCATGTCTCTTACATTTTTTCAAGGGGACGTAATTGTCTTCTGATTCTTCCTGAAAATTACCTTCTGGGAAGTGTAGGGTGAAAGGTGGTGACTGTAACGCCAGTTTGAAATTTCTCCATGCTGGACGTTTCATCTGTATAAACCTGCTTCCATCGGTGATCTGGATACTTACTTCATAAACGGAAGGTTGAATTAGCTGAATTTAAATCTCACTAACCGTTTGAAAAGCTGCCAACTTATTTGCTTTTGTATCTTGCTCCGCTTGGCAATAGGCATTAGTAATGGTTTGATAATCTTCTAAAAATTTCTTTTAGTGATTCTTCATCAAGTTCTAATCCGTCACCAAGAGGTTCAAATTTGTGTGTTTGTCTGGAATAAAAATGTTTCTGCAGTCTAATAACATTTTCTTTCAAGACCAATACGATATTTCCTCCTAATGTCTTTGAATTTGACATTGTTTTTAATGATGATGATGTGGTAGGTAAATTCTGGAAAAAATTTTTTTTTATAAATGCTTGTTCAATTGTAAAAGTGTTTCAACAACGAATTAAAAAAAAATAATTTAAATTAAGTGATAGAAAAAAAATACAAGTTCTGAATTAAAGATATTATTTAAACTTTACTATACAACAAACCAAATATAATTGTATTTAGAAAGAAACATAACTTGAACAACAAAGAAAAAAAAATTATCTTACCAAAGCTGTAAGTCTACGGTTCTCTGCCATGGCTTGTAGTTGAAAGATCATTTTGTGTGGGAATGGATACAAGAATACTGCAAACAAGTGATATATATACAAGTTAACACCCGAAAGTCGACTCTTATTGGTTAAATATGTTCACGAACATTATTGGATAAAGATCACGTGATTAATACTTGCTTATTGGTTAAACACAATCTTGGATTTCTATTGGTCATCCATCTTGAATCTTATTAGCTAAACTAAGTCTCACGTGTTTAAGATTAGGATCATGACAAGAGAGATGACTGTCGTGATTTATGGAAAGATGTAAAAATAAGTGCTTATGTCAAACATCCATTAACTCTTCTTGAAGGGTGATTTATGTGAGAAGAAAAGACATAAACGTTCTTCTTCGCTAACAACCCCTCTGATTGATGAGAAAAACCCATTAGAAAAGGAATGCCCATTAACACATGCCTGCGGCGATAGGGGTAAAAGACACTATGAGTGCTATTTTTGCCTAGAGCGGAGGAAAAAAAAGACAATTGATGAACATCCGGGATGTTGTAAAACAGTTATTCTATTTTTAAGATAGAATTGTTCGCACAAGACCTCGAATTTTTCGATGACAAATAGGACAGTTGTGTAGAGATAGTGCACATTTGGGGCAACTATTTAAATGACTACATGGAAGAAATACAACTGCAATTTCTTCTTCCAGGCAGATTTTACGTAAATACATTTTCTTTTGACGTCGATTTTCTTTTTCGAGAGTTTGATTTTCTGTTTCATTAATCAATTCTTTATCTTCGGAAGTTTCAATGGAAGTTGATTGTGACAGTATCTCTGTTTGATTTGTAATAGAATCGGATTCCAAAGAAATAATACATTCATTAGAATTAGATTTCAATGAAATAACACTTTCCTTTGAAGTGGGTTCCATCGAAATAAGACCTTCATTAGAAGTGAGTGTTTGTTGATTCTGTCTATCGTGGATTGTTTGAATCAGTTGATCATTAACTTTTTCTTCTAAAATTTTCATAATCGCAGGAGTTTGCTTAATACGTGTTAAATTGTACTTAACCATTTTGATAAATTTTCTACCTTTCATTAAATTTACATATGCACAGTTGCTAAAACATTTGAAGTGTTCGATCCAGGGTTCGTCTTCCTGTTGCCAATTCGTCAGACCACCACCACAATAAAAACACTTTATGTGGTCGCTAAGGCCAGCATAATAGAATCCTGCATCTGCCAAATCTTTTGGTTTCTGGTATTTATTTATCAAGGTACAAGGAGCAAAAGATTGAAGTCTGGACTCTACGGTTACATAACTGGGATGTTTAGGGCCAAGAATTCTTATAAGAACTCCCAGTTCTTCTAATTCCATAGTGGTCATATATCTTTTTTCGGTTTCGGAAAACCAATGAAAATTATTTAAGCTTGTAATATCACGTCCATATCTTGAAGACGGCTCGATATTACCTACATTTTCGCCTTGTAGAAAAGAACAAGTCGGAAAATGTCTATGGTGTTCATTCATAGCTATGTCTTCGGGCTCCCAGGATCCTATTATTCCTAGCAAAAACACACACTGTACTTTATCTGCATCCTTCAAATAAAAGAGTCTGGCCTTTGATAGTCTTGTGATGTGACAAACGTCAAAGGCCATCCTATAAATGTTTTTAATCTCTCTGTTTCTTGTATTAAAGATTCAAAAATAAACCAAATTTTGGTGTCTCGATTTATATTGTTCTGATATGATACAGTTGGTAAATTCATATTTTTTGGAATTTCGGATGAAGTGAACTGAAAATTGGCTCTTTTAATCATATCTTGGATCTGTGAAATGAAAAAAAAAAAATTTTTGCACTTTTTGGTCACTTGTAAAAGAGTTTCTGAAACAGTCATATCATCAACAATAAAAAGATAAATAAAATAAATAATCGTTTTTCACAGTATTCAATTGTGTTTACAAAGTTCATTGCACTTTAATTTAGAACGTGTTAATTTTTAACTAATTTTGGAAGTTAGATTGATTACTTTGAAAGAATAACGAAAAAATTTCGATTTTCTTTTTAAAAACATAGGTTTTTTGACTAATTTCATAGGTCTGAAAACGAAGCTAGTTGAAAATGTACAATTCGTTTCGCTAACTGATATTGTATTCAACTAAGGAATAAGGACTTGTTCAGATAAGACGTAAAGACAAAAATGAAATAGAAGAAAATGGGGATAGTTCAATTGTACTTACAAATATGTCATTCGCTGTATTTCTGTCAATTGAAGAACGTTTCTCGCTTTAGCACAACTTAGCTTTTGTTAAAAGCTCGTTTCTGTATGATGTAGATTTTTATATTCTTGAATGAATGTAACAAACTTTTGCTATTGGTCAGAAAAATTTCATGTTTATTATTGGTACATTTCAGAAACAAGCATGCTTCCTATTGGTTGATAAAAGACAAAGGTATAGGTGATTTTAGCATCGCTTGGGGGTAAGAGAATATTTTGGTCATAGAGGAAAAAAGGAAAGAATTTCTAGAATTTACTCAAGGAACGGGGAAAGGAATTTAAAATAACACAAGCACTTTACTTAGCAATTGAAAATTACTAAAAAAAATATTTTTCGCATCTTGAGAAGGATGTAAAAATCTTATCATTTATCTTTAATTTCTATTCTCTTTGGTAAAAATAAAGGAAATGTAAAAACTTAAATAAAAAATAGAACTTGATTTTCTATAATTGTTTTTACATAGTTTTGAATTACTTAAACGAATAAATAAATTTTACTTAAATGTATATAGGAGGAAGAAGAATAATTTTGGTCATAGAGGAAAAAAGAAAAGAATTTGAGAAATTTACCCGTTTTGTTTCGAAACTGTGTTGAGGGAAGATTTTGAAGAAAGATAACTCTCTGGTAAAGTTATCTGGGTATAGTGTCATAGAGGTCGGACTCGGTACATTTCAATAATGTTTCAAGTTTATCTTAATTTACTTACTTTCATGTTTTCTTGGAAAAAATATTTCGTTTTGGGTGACAAAAAAAGTAAACTTGTCTTCCGATTTGTTACAATTTGTAACTTATTGCAAACTTTTTAAGTGTGTTGAAGAAAAAAATTTGTAAACTTGTCTTTCTTTTTGATAAAAATTGTAACTTATTGTTAACTTTCTATTTAGGAAAAATAAACGGTTAATTTGTCTTTCGTTTTTGTAACAGTTGTAACTTTGTGCAAACTTTATGTGTTTGAGGGGAAAAAAAGTAATCTTGGCTTTCGTTTTAACAAAATTTGTAACTTCGTTCAAACTTTATATGTGTTTGAGGGAAAAAAATTATACCTATCTTACGTTTTGGTAAAACTTCTAGTATTTGGGGAAAATATTTTGTTAAATTTGGTTAGTATTTAGGTAAAATTTGTAACTTTGGTGAGTCTTTTAAGATATTTGGGGAAAATAATATGTAGCTCCATACTTGTGTTAAGAAAAAGAAATACGAGACAATTTCTTTAACGTAAGGTGAATTTCGACTGCCGCATTAAGTGAAGCTATTTGGGTATAGTGTCAGAGAGGTCGGACTCGATACATTTCAATAATGTTTCAAGTTTATCTTAATTTTCTTACTTTCATGTTTTCTTGGAAAAAATATTTCGTTTTGGGTGACAAAAAAAGTAAACTTGTTTTCAGAATTGTTAAAATTTTTTAACTTAATGCAAACATTTTAAGAGTTTGGGAGAAAAAATTTTGTAAACTTGTCTTTCTTTTTGGTAAAAATTGTAATATATTGTTAACTTTATTTGTATTTAGGAAAAATAAACGGTTAATTTGTCTTTCGTTTTTGTAACTTGTAACTTAGTGCAAACTTTATATGTGTTTGAGGGAAAAAAAAATTATTCTTATCTTACGTTTTGGTAAAACTTTTAGTATTTGAGAAAATATTTTGTTAAATTTGGTTTGTATTTACGTAAAATTTTAAACTTTGGTGAGTCTTTTATTGTATATTCTAGAAACCGAAAAAAGATATATGACCACTATGGAATTAGAAGAACTGGGAGTTCTTATAAGAATTCTTGGCCCTAAACATCCCAGTTATGTAACCGTAGAGTCCAGACTTCAATCTTTTGCTCCTTGTACCTTGATAAATAAATACCAGAAACCAAAAGATTTGGCAGATGCAGGATTCTATTATGCTGGCCTTAGCGACCACATAAAGTGTTTTTATTGTGGTGGTGGTCTGACGAATTGGCAACAGGAAGACGAACCCTGGATCGAACACTTCAAATGTTTTAGCAACTGTGCATATGTAAATTTAATGAAAGGTAGAAAATTTATCAAAATGGTTAAGTACAATTTAACACGTATTAAGCAAACTCCTGCGATTATGAAAATTTTAGAAGAAAAAGTTAATGATCAACTGATTCAAACAATCCACGATAGACAGAATCAACAAACACTCACTTCTAATGAAGGTCTTATTTCGATGGAACCCACTTCAAAGGAAAGTGTTATTTCATTGAAATCTAATTCTAATGAATGTATTATTTCTTTGGAATCCGATTCTATTACAAATCAAACAGAGATACTGTCACAATCAACTTCCATTGAAACTTCCGAAGATAAAGAATTGATTAATGAAACAGAAAATCAAACTCTCGAAAAAGAAAATCGACGTCAAAAGAAAATGTATTTACGTAAAATCTGCCTGGAAGAAGAAATTGCAGTTGTATTTCTTCCATGTAGTCATTTAAATAGTTGCCCCAAATGTGCACTATCTCTACACAACTGTCCTATTTGTCATCGAAAAATTCGAGGTCTTGTGCGAACAATTCTATCTTAAAAATAGAATAACTGTTTTACAACATCCCGGATGTTCATCAATTGTCTTTTTTTTCCTCCGCTCTAGGCAAAAATAGCACTCATAGTGTCTTTTACCCCTATCGCCGCAGGCATGTGTTAATGGGCATTCCTTTTCTAATGGGTTTTTCTCATCAATCAGAGGGGTTGTTAGCGAAGAAGAACGTTTATGTCTTTTCTTCTCACATAAATCACCCTTCAAGAAGAGTTAATGGATGTTTGACATAAGCACTTATTTTTACATCTTTCCATAAATCACGACAGTCATCTCTCTTGTCATGATCCTAATCTTAAACACGTGAGACTTAGTTTAGCTAATAAGATTCAAGATGGATGACCAATAGAAATCCAAGATTGTGTTTAACCAATAAGCAAGTATTAATCACGTGATCTTTATCCAATAATGTTCGTGAACATATTTAACCAATAAGAGTCGACTTTCGGGTGTTAACTTGTATATATATCACTTGTTTGCAGTATTCTTGTATCCATTCCCACACAAAATGATCTTTCAACTACAAGCCATGGCAGAGAACCGTAGACTTACAGCTTTGGTAAGATAATTTTTTTTTCTTTATTGTTCAAGTTATGTTTCTTTCTAAATACAATTATATTTGGTTTGTTGTATAGTAAAGTTTAAATAATATCCCTAATTCAGAACTTATATTTTTTTCTATCTGTTTAAGTTTTGTTTCTTTCTAAATACAATTATATTTGATTTGTTGTATGGTCAAGTTTAAATAATATCCTTAATTCGGAACTCGTATTTTTTTTCGATCACTTAATTTAAACTATTTTTTTTTAATTCGGTGTTGAAACACTTTTACAATTGAACAAGCATTTACAAATTTTTTTTTTCTTTTCCAGAATTTTCCTACCACATTATCATCATTACAAACAATGTCAAATTCAAAGACATTAAGAGGAAATATCGTATTGGTCTTGAAAGAAAATGTTATTAGACTGCAGAAACATTTATATTCCAGACAAGCACACAAATTTGAACCTCTTGGTGACGGATTAGAACTTGATGGTGAATCACTAAAAGAAATTTTGGAAGATTATCAAACAATTACCAATGCCTATTGCATAGCGGAGCAAGATATAAAAGCAAAAAAGTTGGCAGAATTGTCAGCTTTTCAAACGGTTAGTGGGATTTTAATTCAGCTAATTCAACCTTCCGTTTATGAAGTATGTATCCAGATCACCGATGGAAGCAGGTTTATACAGATGAAACGTCCAGCATGGAGAATTTCAAACTGGCGTTACAGTCACCACCTTTCACCCTATACATCCCAGAACGTAATTTTTAGGAAGAATCAGAAGCAATTACGTCCCCTTGAAAAAATGTAAGAGACATGATTTTGAATTTGACGCCACAGACAGTTCTGACATGGAATCAATGTTTTAGAAAGTCTAAAACATCTTGTATATATGTAACTTTTCTTTTTTATATGATGAAATAAAAAATATACTTAAAAAGAGACAAACTTGTATCTGATTGTACTTCTTTCCTTACCTAAAATCATTATCAATAAGAAACAACCAACAACAAATAGTAAATTATTTTTCTCTTCCAATTGAATCAATAATATATTACTAGTTTATTTTTTAACGCAATGTTTAGGGAGCATTAAACATATCAACATTAAAATATTCTACAAGTCAAGACACTTAAAACTGTATTTTTTTTATCAGGTCCATACAAGATGGAAAACATCATCAGACAAGTTCCAACATGAAATATTTACTCCAAAATGTCACTTTCTTATTTAAAAACATTATCCTTAATTTAAAAATAGTCCCATTAAAGATACTTAATCCTTTTTTTCGTAACAGTAACCTTAGGAAGAATTAAAAATGATACCATTCAATTCTATACAAAAAATCAAGAATTTTGAGATATTACCGTTTATTTAAACCTTTGGGTATCAATAAAATGCAAATTAAATATTAATAATTATATTAATTAATATCAATCATCCTTTAACCCTTTGCTTACGGAAAAAACCGTCAGTCACCTGACCTTTATGTAAAAGTTATATATTTTTTTTAATTATGCAAATGAGATATATTAATGATATTCTAATGTTTGGTCACATGACCGGAAAAACCCTCAGTCATCTGACCTTTAAGCAAAAATATACGCAATTGTTTCCCTGAATTGCCGGGATATGCAAATTTTTTTAGATTATGCAAATGATATACAAATTTCCCCCAATCGCCGGATTTTGCACCCCCATATCGCCGGGAATACTACTGAGCAGATTTAGTTGAATTTCTCCATAATTCAGACGGCTGGACTTCCAACCAATTCAACATTAAACTTAAATTTTTTTCGCTCATCCTCTAATACAGTAATACAGTAGCAGTACTTTGTTTAATGCTAATTTCAGATTTTTAGTAGTTTTCCCACAGAAGCTGTAAAACTTTCAAAAATGGCCAAAATAAAGCTAGAAGACAGCTTTATTGGCTGTAAAAAGGAAGCAATTAAGCATGAAGCCTGATATTTTAACGAACTCCAGTATCAATTTTAAAATTTCTTTTAAGTCAAAAATTGAATTTGCGAGCAAGCACATTACAGATTTCTATAATGAAAATATAACAACTGAAAACAGCGTAGCTATCTATTTGAACTTACTAACTTTGAAAGCTATAAACTTTCGAACTTCTTGTGATGCGCCGAGAGATGGCGATGCATAATCAGTAGAAAGTCAGTGTAACTTAAAACCTTTTTAAGTTTCTAACAAGTTTGACCAATAATTTGTATGTAGTTGATGTTAATTATCAGCGAATTTCGAATTAGGAATTAAAGTAACAAGTCCTTTGATTCCTCAGTTCTTAAGTAGAGAAGCAATTGTAATTGATAAACTTGTTTTTGAGATCACAAGAATCATTTGAACAACTACATCCAAAATCTGTTCAGTATGGATTCATCTTCTAATAAAGGCGTCGACACTAAATTAATAAGAAACGTTAACAATTAAAAAAGAAATATACATAAAAAAATGACTTCTTTACATAAAAATCTACGACATCAGACGAAGCCATGTGGTAATGGCGAAACTAGTCATTTTTTTAGGTATTTTTCTTTTTTAAATTTTAACCTTTCTTATTAATTTAGTATTTCAGCGCCTTTATTATAACTTTCAATGCAAACGTTAAAATTTACATTAGGGATTCAACTTCTTAAGAGAAAAACTCACTTAATATAGAAGTTACATTAAAAATTTAATTTTCAGTTATCACAAAAGAACAATTATATTTGCTTTTCACTTAACATCTTTATTTTACTAAGATAAGTTTTTCTTTTATTGGTAATATACTTGAATCTACAACTCAGTCCCTTTAGGGAAGTTAATTTCTCTGTCTACAATTGCTATGTTTTGTATTAAAATATACAGATGTAAAAAATAATTAAAAATATTTAAAAACTAACGATAAAACGTAAATTTTGACCAGGTGAAAGAGTGATTAGAATTGAAGCAACAATCGTATGAATAGCAAATACAAGAAGATAAAATAAATATTTCCTATTTACATTTACGTAAGGATTTTCATTATTACATGTCTACATTTATATTTACATATTTGGTTACAGACTAACTAATGTACATACATTTTACTTCATGATGCCTATTTTTTTTTCCCTCAGATTACATATACTGTATATTTATAGATATTTATATTTATATCTTCAGATAGGATACAAAAAGATATTTCAAGTTTGATTTAACGTGGAATATCCTTAATATGCCCTTAACTTGTTGAGAGAAAAAAGAGTGTAGACAAAAAGCTTAATCTGTTTCCGGATAAAGTCAAAATTTGTATGTCCATCCGTTCGTCCTTTCCATCGTGTTCGTTAAATAAAAATTATTTATTTTATGAGATACCCCGAGACTAAAAACGCGATCTCGCTTTACGTTAGTTTTTTTTTTGCAGAAACACGATTTCAAAATGAAATAAATAAATAAATAAATAAATAAATAAATAAATAAATAAATAAATAAAACCCAGATCTTATTCATCGTTTGTTTACCCTTCTGTTTGTTAAGTCTGTTCAACATGTTTTAATAATAATTTATGTTGACAAAGCCATTACCTCCATTAAAGAGAAAGACCTTAAACGAAAAGCGATCAAGTTTGTTGAGATTCAGAACTCTTTGGCGAAAGAAAATAAAGTGCCCATCAACTCTGTTGACTGTACTTTCAACAGAACTGAAAATCGACAATTCAGCGATGAGTGTTTCAAATAAAAAGAAAAAAACAAAAAACTATTCCTCTGTATTAATTGATTCAAAATCCATCAAACGAATTAAAAAATCAGTTCAGTTATTGAAGAAAAAATAATTAATGCCTTTCTTTCTAAATTTTAAACATTTTATATTATATATTTAATTTGAAGGACGTTCCTATTTTACTCAAGTAAAAATAAATTCAGTTTCATTTTACTTTCACTGAATAGTGTAATGCAAAGGTTTCAGTTTTATATTCGTATTAATTTTGATGTATAAATCTGAATGTACTTTTCTGTTTAAGCGCCACAAACAACCAAAACTCTAATCCTTGGAACTTAAGATTACCAAAATTAAGATCCTATTCTTTTGCATATTGGTGAACTTCTTAGAAGTTGAGGAATTTTTCTGATAGGGAATATTCTGCAGCCTAAGTAATAAAACTATTTATCATTAAATGCTTAACTTTTTTGAATATCTTAAAATTTTTTAGTGCTTTTAAGGACAAAATGTGAAGGTGGATGTGAAGATTCAGAACTTTTACATCAAAAATATAAGTCGTAAACGCACAGAAGTAACGATTCACTGAGCTGTTTTTGGAAAATGTGATGATGGTCTTGAAACCTGAAACAGGCTGTCTTGTATTCCCGGTATCACAGTTTCAAAAACAATTCAGTGAATCTTTAGTTTTGTGCATTTATGAATTATATTTTGATGTTATTGTTCGTAAACACGTTAAATTGTATTGTCATTCAGAACTTTTGTTTCCGGATAATAAGCAAAATTGATGTTTATATAAAATTAGTTTTTTTTTTTGGTAGTGTTTTATTAGTAGTATTTAATAGAATGATTACTATTTTTGGGCACAGCAAGTCATCTCTTAATAAACATTGGAATGGAATATTTTGGATATCCATCGAGGTGGTTCTTGTCACCCGACTCACTTGGGCCACAAAAATAAATAAATATAGTAAAAGTAAAATATATAAATTAAATTTCTAAAACTGTTTCTTAATTGATCCTCATACCTACGGAACAGTTGAAAGTAGAAGTAATTGACTCATTCTTCTACATTACTGAAGATATACATATTGGAAAAAAAGTTTCTCTTGCTATCTGCGTGCTATTTAGGCAAATGTATGTAATTTTGTTTACCTATTTACAAATACATACCATCTAATCGTGCTGATTGATTTGACATTTGAAGAGTAATTAATGTTAAATTTTGATATTAAATATTTTGAGGTTGCACTGTCTTGTAAAGTTTGATAATGAAGTACATCTGATTACAGTTGATAGAAAATGAAAGAATTAAGTAGTTAGCACCTGTTAGATATGCTAATATTTGATCCGTTTTTTAAAAAAGACAGTTGAATAAGAGTGATACGATAGCATAATTATTTATTGACAATTTTTTAATGCATTAGATATTAGAATTAATTATATATCCGAAGTTTTTAGAAGAGACTTTAAAAAAAAAATACAAATCTTCTTTGGAGTTTTATTTAATTAATAAATTTTGGCTCCTCGTCTGATTTTCAGATCAAGTGTATTCGATAACACATGAAACCTATAAAGCTGTCAGTGCTGGTCTGTGAGATTTCATTTCACCCATCTATCAATATCCAGCTCTTCTTTGCTGACCGTTCTTTGAACGCTTTTTGTGCAATACAGGTTTCCAGACGATCTGGAGATGCGTCTTCAGAAATTCGAAGATGATTTTTGTGCAAATACAGAACTTCGATAGAGTCTGTGATGGGGATTGCGTGTAATTTGATATTGAAAAGATCTCTTTAATTATCTGTGAGCGAACCATAAACTTCAACAAATGTATCATCACTTTTCAGAAATGCTTCATATCTTCATTGCTGCAACCCTCGATATATCCTGATACGTATATGTGCTTATGACAGTGTCGCAGTTCTTAATGCGGAAAAAACCAACAAGAATATTCCATGGCCTACACAATCACCGAACCATATCGAAAAACTTGGCATTCCTTGAAAAACAATGACAAACAAATATTAAAAAAAAATCAACAGAAATAAATTTTAACGTGCATATTATTAACTTAAAAAAAATGCATACGTCGAAAGGATTTGCACTCTGATCTATCACGCTCGGGAAACTGAGTCGGCCATTTCTGTGTTATTAGGCGTTGTCAACCTGTTTTCACCCTCCATGGCACGCCCTCCATGGTTATGTTGTTTAGAACACATTATTAAAACAATATTTATTTTTCATTTTAACCATGTAAAACGTTGCACTATTAAAATGAAAGTGAGAATGTCCATTTCCTCAATGATAGCAAAACAGAAGGTAGAGGCATTTGAGATCAGTGGAGATTGAAGGGCCACTCCGATTCGAAAGCCTTAATTCCCGGTAAAGAAATACTCCGACCCTTTTTAACAGAGGTTTGGTTGATCCTGTGAATCAGTGAAATCCCTGAATTTCGCCTTAGATCGAACCTAGCTCCACCACAAGCAATTTACCACTTACTTAGTAGGATCACATTGTTGCTGAACAATACTTTAAATATCAAAATTATTTTCCATTTATATTTTCAAAGGGCTGATGATTATGAAATGTAATAATTTATCAATTTTTCAATATTTTTTTTTCTTGCAAATAAATATTAATAGAAAGGATAATACAGAGGTTATGAACTTTCCGAGACGAAACCTTCGTGGGCGATAGTTTCCTGATTGTTTACAAAGAAAGTCATAACGATCGATTCTGGCCTATTCTAGAAACAGTGTGGCTATATATAGAAGTGTGAAGGTTACGAAAGAATAAACAGTAATAGACGACTCTCTAGAGCGAATTACTTTTTATAGCTGGGCCTTATAATGTTACAATTTGTGTTCGTTTGTGGCTGCCAAACACTACAATAACCGCGGAATATTTGATCCCATGCAATTGTTTATTCTCCGCTAAAGTGTATGTCTGCTAATGATTTCTAATAATCCCAACATCTCAAGTCGATTTTCTCGCTTTTGTCGATGTAATATAATATATCTTTATCTCGATTTTTCTTTCAGGAAATTAATATTATTCTATTTTATTGATAACAATCCGTATTCGGTTGTATGATGAAAAAAGTAAATTATTATAATGGACGACATCAAACCACTGAAAGAGGAAGTATTTAGCAGGACAGCATGGAGAAGCACTTCACCCAAAAAGTCACCGAGAGTCAGGTACGACTGAAGGGCTAAATATAACTTATCTATATATTTAACATGCGCAAAATAAGTATTCTTGGAGTTAGTTTTCAGAAATGCATTTAATGATAATTGTTTTCTCGAGCTGCAATGTCGTAATTACAACTCGGGAATTTCTTCGTAAACCTCTTTTACGTACAGTGTATACGATATAAAACGTCAACAAAAGGGTTCGATTCGCACCCTTCTTGTTGAATGCCCGGCGTCTTATCCACTGTGCTATATTCAGTTGCTTGAAAAAAAATCACAAGCGCATAACAGGTATTCTTTTATATTGTGCGTTTTTTCAATTGCATTTTTCGATAGGAACCAACTCAGCTAGCGGCTATTTTAAAACTGAATTTTGTAGTACCCATCAGGTACTGTTTCTACATCAAATTTCATACCGATTAGCGTTGGACAACTTGAGATATTTCCTTGTTACTATTTATTGGTACTATTCTGCTCCTTAAATTTCCTTTACGACGGTTTAATTTACTTCATTTGTGTTGCATCTTGGAGTTACTTTTCAGAATTGCATTTAGTGATAATTCTTTTCTCGATGCCGTTCCAGCCTGGCCTAGTGGATTAGGCGGCGGCCTCCCAAAAGGCAGGTGCGTCGGAACCTGGGTTCTAATCCCTGCGTCCCATTTCTTTCTTTCCTGTATTTTTCTGCTTCTTCTCTTTCTCTTCTTCCGCTGTCTATGGCACTGATGTTCAAACTTCCAGGGTTTGTACGATAGAACCTTCAAGGATGAAAGTACACGTAGGGTGTTCCCGCGAATCTAATCAGAGTGAAGGAAATAAGAACTTGGGAGTTCATGATCATACTGAGATAGATTAATTAACTTTTCTCGAGCTGCAATGTCATAATCACAACTCGGGAATTTCTTCGTAAATCTCCTTTGTAAGAAGAAACGTCCAGCTGCTTACCAAATGTAATTCAACTAATTTTTTTTTTCTTTCCTACAATTTCCCGAAATCTTCGACATATCAGAAATATTTCATTACTGTCTTGTTAGTTCCATCCACTGCTCATCGTAGGACTGATGGCACTCAGTCCTTGAGTAGTAGTCCATACATTTCGTTCTACCTAAAGCTATACCTATTGTGCTATAGGTAGCTCCAGGTTTACATTTGTTTTTGGAGTTTTAAAATTTATAAATGGAGAACTGACTACAAAGAGCACTGGACGAGATCTTATTTGCTGGTTATCTTGAGTTAGATTAAATTTCTTTGACGTTTGAGATATTGAGACCAGTTGTCTCGAAACCCGTAGGGAAAAAAAAAATATCCAGTCCCCCACTTTTTATTTTACAAAATATTCTTTGTAAAACAACATTCTTTATCACAAATATTCACTGTTTTGAGCTAAATAATCAAAATTTAGGGATTTTTTTTAGACTTCCAATTTTAAATTCCAGATTCTTTTAAAATTAAGAACACACACACAGAAAACATAATAGACAATAGTGAAAGATGTTAATTTTTCTTGCTTTAACTACGAGGTATATAAGTTATAAGTTTCTTAAATCCAGATGCCATGGATTTAAGATGTCACCGATGTAGGGTGACGATATGGGTGGAAAATTAAAACACTAGGATGAATTTTGTGATTTTTTTTCCTACGTTTGTTTTTATAAGTCTATTGATAATAATAACAACAGCATATTGAAATTACAATTTTCGTTAATAATTTTTTGAAGGGTTGAAATCTGTGGCCTTTAGCCTTGATTCTACATTATTGAGAATAAGTAATTAAAATTGATTTACGTCTTTGTTTCTGAGTATCTAGTTTTAAATGAAATATTGGGAAGCGAAATGAAATATAGAGGGCGCCACAGTGAATGTGGCGTGGTTGATCACACACCCAGCTGATCGTCCACATGCCTATGTGTCCAAACGCAAAGTGACCAAGGGAGTGGAAGGAATTGTTGTTCCCTAAAGCTTTAATAGGGTTTAAGGATAACAACAGCTTTAAATCTTTTCTGAATGATAAAGCATTAAAAAAAACATGATGGATCAAGATTCACTCGGGAAAAAGCAGTCGAAATGTAGTCGGTTATGCAGACAGCATTTCAGAAATGGAGATTTTATAAGCAAGCAAGTTCGTTAAAAAACAATCTTTTTAGAACTGCTCGTAATGCAAGTATTATTATGTTTTCATCGCAAATGTTACTATTTTTGACAATAATCTAAATCTGTTTCTGTTTAAGTTTTTCTTAAATCTTGATATCGTACTGTATTCAGAATAAAACTATAGTATTAATAAAATTACACCCTCAAAAGTAAATTGTTTTGCTTGTTCTTTAGTTCTTAAGAGAAACTATCTCGAATGGTAAACACATGATTTAAAATTAGCTAGATCTAAATGTTTCTTAAACTTAATTTATGTAGTAAAGAAAATTAGCTATATAAATTACAGCAGCAAAGTGTATATTGTTTTTTTTGGACACGACCACCGATTCTTTCAAACCATTTCCCCAATAATTTGCTAGTTAGGCTAGTATAGCTTAAAACTCCTCAATTCATCTTTACGTTTCCATTCATTTTAATTTATTTACTAACTTTTTTCATTGCTGGGAACATTGTAATTAACTAAAATCTTAGGAAGTAATTTTTTTCCTCAAACACAGCTAAAACTTCGATCATGCTTCAATTTTCTTTAGGAAATGACTTCTGAATTACTTCAGGAGATACGTATTCTTCTTGGCAACAGCAAATTAACAAACTATTCCCCCTAAAAAATTTACGAAATAAAAATTCACAAGAAACAACGACATAGGTTAGCTCTCGTCCCCGCATAACAATTGACTTTCGAGTTTCTAATCACCCAGATGGCGTTTATTTGTTTTTTGCCACCAGATGTCATACTTGATCTCTGCGCTTTCCAATAGAGATTGCTGAAGTTCTATTTTATCTTATCTGTCCTCACTCAAAGTGGTGGTTGTGTAAAGTTCAAAATTTATGTATAATTTTATGTTTTTCGGAGAAAGCCTGAAGAAATTCAGAAATTATCTGAACGAAATATTGTAAATGAGTAATGAAGATTAATATCTATTTTATTTGTTTTTGGAACATTTTTAAAATAAATTATATCTTCTGAAAACTAACACCAGAATAGGAAGAACTGACAATTCTGAAAATAGTATAAACTGAATTTAATCTATAATCTTCCAGAATAGACTGATTATCGTTCTGAAGATATCAAATGGTTTTTCTCTTAAAGATAAGCTTAACGAATTTACCCAAATAAAACATTTTTCTAAATAGAGAAAAAAAGAAAAATCACAATTGTACAGTAAATATGCCTTTGCACACTGAGCCAACATCAAAAGGAATTCTGAACAGCTGTTTCATCCTTATTAGGAATCATCAGCAAAATTTACCCTTGATGTTTGGATCAGTTGCGCGAATACTGTCCAGTTGTGATTTCTTTTTCTTTATTTATGAATTATTACGGACGTTAAACTTTGCTTTTCATAAACGTTTTTTTTTTTTTTAAAAAAAAAAAAATAAAAAAAAAAAAATGCTGTGATTATCTTATTAATTGCTGTATCTCAGAAAACAATATTCAGTTTTCTAACAGTAGAAAACAGTATTAGTGATATGATTAAAAAAAAAATAAAAAAAATAGATAAACTGTAGATATAGAAAGTTTTGTTATTATTATTTTTAAAATATTTTTAAAAATTAGCATATAAAAAAGGCTCTGAATCTTGGAATTCTTCCTCTCCTTGACTATTTTTTAAATGCTCGAAATTATTTTTAATAATTACATCCCCCTTACTCTTATCTTCACTACCTTAATAATGAGAGCTTCGGAAAGTTTGTTTAACAGATTTCTAATTTACATTTTTAATTTTGTAAATGAATTCTAATTTATTATTAATTGGCTTTAAGTAGAATACCAAACATAAAAAAAACTAAATCTAAAAAAAAAAAAAAGAAAAAAAAAAAAAATCACGTCTAATATTAAACAGAAACTCCACATCTCCTTAACATAGTATTCAAATAGTATTCAAATAATCATAATAAAAAGAAAAACGTGCTGATTAAATTCTTTGAAATGTATAAGGAGCCCAGCACAGACTAAACAACAAACAAATTGCCTTTTTCTGATTCATTTACCGGGGAGGATCAGGTGACAGCTGTTTCGCCATTGTACTGGCTCTTCAGACCTGACCTGCCTCCCCCGATAAAGAACCAGAAAAGACGCAAACCTATGGCGAAGTCACCGGCCAAGCTGGCAGTGACCCTCCAAAGGCAAAAAAGGCAATAAACAAATTCCTGTTAATCCGAGAGGTAAAAACAGAAACATTCTCCACAACCAGTAGGAGAAAGGAAATAAAACACAAAAGGACAAAGAAACACGGCTTCACTTAAGCATAATAAAAAGAAAAACGTGCTGATTAAATTCTTTGAAATGTATAAGGAGCCCAGCACAGACTAAACGACAAACAAATTGCCTTTTTCTGATTCATTTAGGTTTTGCCTTTTAGGTTTTGCCATAGGTTTGCGCCTTTTCTGGTTCTTTATCGGGGGAGGCAGGTCAGGTCTGAAGAGCCAGTAGAATGGCGAAACAGCTGTCACCTGATCCTCCCTGGTAAATGAATCAGAAAAAGGCAATTTGTTTGTTGTTTAGTCTGTGCTGGGCTCCTTATAGATTTCAAAGTATTCAAATAATGTTTTTTAAAATACTTTGCGAATTTTCGGGATGAAATTATAACGCCATCCCTTCTTCAAGCGAAATGAAAATAAAATATTCTTTGGAATAACTAAAATACAAAACAGTAATGAACATGAAACACGTTGAAACAATACACAATTGTTTTTACAATGAAATAGCATAAATGTTCGTTTCATTACTTCACACAATTTTTTAACAATAAATCCAATATAATAACAAAATGTTAACACATTAGATCAACCAATTATTTGTTTACAATAACAAATTTTGTTTAATTTTACTAAAGTAGACCCTTCTACTATTATGTTAGTAAAGAATTTAATTAAAAAGGATATAAAAAAAAGTTGTAAATATTGACGAATTTAATTATTGAAATGTTTTGACTGTTGGATGTCGGATTGTTGGTTTAAATTAATTGATTCTAATGATGTGAATATGTTATTGTAAACAAATAATTGGTTGATCTAATGTGTCCTCGATTCAAATCCCATGCAAGGCAAGAAAAAAATAATTTGACTTTCTCAGAAAATGAAAAAGGAAACAACTTAGATCAAATGCAGCAGAGTTTATACATTTTATTCCTTTTAAAAAATGAGCTTAGAACATCTTTTTCAATCTTGTATTTTTGAAAAATTTCACTGTATTTAAAAAATGCAGAATTTGTTTTACTTCCGTGAATATTTCACTGGTTCCACCTAGTACATTTAAATTGTTTTATCGCCAAGTTGCTTCTTGATCAAGGAAACGATTACGGAAATAAGTCTTTACAATATTCGAAACCGAGAATTATAAATCGCAGTTGTTTTCTTTCATGGTATATCAGTGGCTACTCATTGAACAATTTATTGAATAACAAAGGATAAAGTTACTGTTGCGAAGTCTTAACAAATCAGTAATAACGATTAGAATCTAAAACCTAAGTTCCAAATAACAATACATCGTCAGAAAATACAAATCAGTTAAATTTAAGAATTTTAAAAGTTTGTATCATGAACTAAAGAGAAACTGTGCATTTCAGTTTTATCTCCATATTTTAAACATTTTATAAACATATTACTGAAAAATATTATAAACAAACCTTTCTATTAAAAATTAAAGACTTCAAAACAATTTTTTTTAGAATTTCAGGATTACTTAAAAGTTCTATGTTTGGAAGGACTTCAGGCTAAATCTAAATACTTTCTAAAATAGTAAAAGGAAATCAATATGGATTTTACTTGTAATAAAAGTAATTTTGTTCGACTCTTTTAACAACTCAGCAGTAAACAACGATTAACAGCAATCGGAAATTCTCTCTCGTCTTTGCTCTCAAAAAGCAGAGCCCTTCAGGAAGCATTAACACAATTCTGTTGAGGATATTACGTCTAATAGGAAGTCTTTAATCGTTATCAGTTAATTACGACTGCCATTTAAGAACCACTTTGAGATAATCTTTTTTTTTTTCTGGTAATTCTTTTAGCAAAATGACCCCAAAAAAAAAAAAAAAAATGATTGCAAGAGCATCACTCAAATGAATCTACTAAACTGATGTTGAGGAATTGAGATAGCACTTTCAGAATATGTCAATCCATTAATTGTTTCTACAAAACTCTGCTACTCACTCGTCAGTAAAGAAAGATTAAAGTTCACTGATAATCATTAATTATTGGCTTTTAATGAAGATTTTCATGCATAACATTAACGTGCGTACAACATCATAAGAAAGAAAAATAAGAATAAAGCGCAAAAGACAGAGTTCACTGATCTGTCTTTTGAAATTGCGATACCGGGAACCCACGAAGGAACATTTCTGGTTTCCTGACCTTCGTCAGTTGGGCCCGCCCAGTATCTTACATCTCAGTGAACTCGAGAAACATATAAAAACAACAAAAGTAAACATCAAAACGGCCCTCCAATTAAAAAAACATCAAAACCTAAATAAAGAAGAAAAAGGGCCAATGAATTGATCCGCTTAGCATATAAGAGATTATTAATTGTAAAACAAGAAATATTCAATGCATAAAATTAACGTGCATACAACAACATAAGAAAGAAAAATAAGAATAAAACGCACAAGACTGAGAGTTCACTGATCTGTCTTTTGAAATTGCGATACCGGGAACCCAAGAAGGAACATTTCTGGTTTCCTGACCTTCGTCAGTTGGGCCCGCCCAGTATCTTACATCTCAGTGAACTCGAGAAACATATAAAAACAACAAAAGTAAACATCAAAACGACCCTCCAATTAAAAAAAACATCAAAACCTAAATAAAGAAGAAAAAGGGCCAATGAATTGATCCGCTTAGCATATAAGAGATTATTAATTGTAAAACAAGAAATATTCAATGCATAAAATTAACGTGCGTACAACAACATAAGAAAGAAAAATAAAAATAAAACGCACAAGACTGAGAGTTCACTGATCTGTTTTTTAAAATTGCGATACCGGGAACCCAAGATGGACCATTTCTGGTTTCCTGACCTTCGTCAGTTGGGTCAGGCTCAGTATCACGTATTTCAGTATCTTACATTTTCATGTTATTTTTGTTCTTATCAATTGATATCAAAAGTGTGTATAATAAGAAACAAAGATATCCTGTGATGACAGGAGATACAATGTTATCATTCTAACATTTGAGATGATCAGTGCTTACAGAACGGCAAAGTCATCCGCTGAGAACAGACATTTATGAGGTCAGGTAAAAATTCAGTTTTTTATTATTAATCACTTATTTCGAAAAGCTTCACTCTAAGAAACAAAACGAGATCGAAATTACCCAATACATTATTTACCCATCTTTTATTTTTAGCCTCTTTTGTTAGGAAAGTGTGCAGTCTGTATGTTTATACATTCCCCTTTTTGAACCGCGGATACACATTTAGATAATCTGACTTTTATATTTAAAATATTTTACAAATTTTTTTTTTCTAAAAATTTCCATAGAAAAGCGTTGCAATCTTTGAATTTCTGTCCTATTTCGATTAATATTTATTGACTTAAAACAATGAATATTAATCCTTAATCCATTATTTATTGTTTGATACGATTAAAATTAATCGGTCTTAGACAAAATAATTAATACGGATTTAATTTTTTTTCCAGAAAATAAAAATATATACTATTTGCATTCAGCAGATATTTATAACTTGAAAATAAAAAAAGCTTTGTCGTTTTCATGATTTTAAAAAACTTGAGAAAAAAAAATTTTAAGAACAAATAATAAAAAAAAGCAAAAAAACAGAAACAGAAAGAATTTTAAGGTTTTTTTAAGGTACTTTTTGCTTTATCTTAATTTCACTGGGAAAAAACGTGTAACTTTCTTCCTATTGAGAAACCTACCGTTTGATGCAAGAACAATGATGTTCTTTTTCAAAAAGAGCCAATACTTAATACAAGAGCAAGAAAAAAAAACATTTGCTTGAAATTAAACCATTAAAATTAGTTCCTAGATAAAATCCAGTGAAAGCTTATTTTTATTATTATTTTTAATAGTAGTAAAGCTTTATTTTGAAAGCGAATTATCTGAGTATTTGAAGTAACCAGTTTTAATTTAAGTAATTGTTTTAAATTGTTTTTAATTGTATTGAAATTCGAAAATTCTGACATTTGTTCCAAAAATAAAAATTAGAATAAAAATCTGCTGTATAACCTTAAACGAATTGAAAATATGGGAAATCACACATTCCCTTTATCCTCTTCTATACAACACCTGTAGATGATGAAA
Source organism: Thereuonema tuberculata (assembly GCA_023159025.1). Taxonomy (NCBI): domain Eukaryota; kingdom Metazoa; phylum Arthropoda; class Chilopoda; order Scutigeromorpha; family Scutigeridae; genus Thereuonema; species Thereuonema tuberculata. The sequence continues at coordinate 150,234,579 of JAFIDM010012231.1, forward strand.
TAACTACCAAGGATTTAGTAATTGATTATTGAAAGCATTTGATTCCATTGTGAAGGAAAAATGCATCGATGATAATTACAGTGTCCCTATGAATGAGAAGACGTTGAAAAGGATGATTCTAGTTATTTTATTTATTTTATGTCATTTGAAGCTGTTTGTTTTTAACTTCAGTTTTATAAATCCAGAGCTTTTGAATGTCGTTTTTATGAAGACAACTGAGCGTCGCACACAGCTCAGCAGCCAATCTACAAACTGAAGATTAGTGAAAACAAATTGTTTTTCCTTTTTTCTTAAAGGATACAATGGTAAGGAGTCAGAAGAAAATTATATTTCTTTTAATTAATGGCAAAACGAAACATTGAAACCGAGTTCTATTTTGTATTCTTTAACTTACTGTTATTAAAAACAAAAATTATTGTGTACGCATATTTTGGTTTTTCTGAGTTTTGTTTTTTAAGGTAAACTTGGAAATATGTCTTCAAAATGATAAAAAAAAATCTAAAAACCTACCTCTCTATCTAAACAAAAAAATATCAATGTAATGTTAGAATGAGAACTAACAAAAAAAAATTATAATTCATAAACTTTAAATAAATATTAATATAAATGAATGATTATTATTGCAATGAGATGACTTTTTGGCCAGTTATTAATAATTAAGAGAATTAATGAGTTAAGAACAATTTAATGGCTTCAAAATACTCATTTTATATCAAGGACAAGGATTTAACAGAATATAAAATTTATATAATCCTACAAAGGTTAAATAGTTATAGATTTTTAATAATAAGAAATAAAATTAATCAAAGTTCTCTTTTCTCTTGATCACATTAGTAATTGCTCAGCTTTTGCTTCAACATAATGTGAAGTTTTTGACCTACGAGAGCCTTTTACTTTTGGGTATTTTTAAGAATCTTCATCCAATCCCTTTTGATCAGAGATTTCCTCAGAACTATTGTCTCGGTTTAACTTAAGTTCTTAACGTTGAGCACGTTCTGTTTCGTTTTTTAGTTATTAGGAAATTACAGCTTTGTCGTATCTTGCCAAGAAATTAGATCAACTTCGATACCGGTATTAGAATTCGTAATTGCTTGACAGCAATCAAAAAGTGATTTTGCTTTTTTTATTAATAAAATCAATAACAGTTTATTCTTCATTAAGTGACGACATTCGAGGTTGTTCTTCACTAAGGTATTTAGTGAAGAATTCCAGGAGTGACGTAGACAATGCTATTATTAGAATTCAAGAAGAAAATATCGTAGATCGAATTTTATTTTAAGTAACGTACAACGATTTATATGCCTACAATGACGATAAAACAAAAAGAAAATATATTATAATCCTTAAATTTCGCCAAGTAACTGATTTAAGAAGTCATATTGAAATCCTTCAAAAAGAAAAGTAAAATAAATATATACATAAAAAGATATTCTGTCTTCTTAATATTAAATACAGAAAGTTATTTTTCAAACAGCACAAGCACGGTAATACAGTATTAGCAAAGATTTAATTAATAATAATAATATTCCATCATTTTATTCTTTTTTTCTTTAAATTAAGGATCAAGAAAATCAAATTTCTACTTAATCATAACCTTAATTTCAAGTCTTTTAGAAATTCCCTAAGATAATTTTGTTGGTTAATTCTTCATTTGAAAGCATTAGTTTCTGTCATAAAATTCAATCCAATGTGATATTGTGGTTAGGCTGAAGGATACAAACGCCATTTCAAAAGCTGTCAGCAAAAAATTTGATGAAATTTTGCATTGCATTTCCTCAAAAATATTACAGAAATGCCTTTATTAAAGTTCAAAATATCATTTAGTTTTAAGTAAATACTTACATTCTTTAAAAAAGCTCGAACTTAAAAAATTTTAGTCAGCTTTCATATCTTTAGTCGCCGGAATAATTGAAGCAAATTCCATTCCCATTCCGACATGGGATGTTGTATAAATATTTTGATATAGAATATGAACATTGACATTGCTTGGATTTTATGTTGCACTTAATATTTCCTTTATGATATATTCAACTTTTTGTCTCTCTCTGTTCTTATATCTCAAGCAGACCAGAAATAAACTTTGTTGTGGAATGAAGCGATGATGTAGATGGAATGGAGTTTTTGAAATTTTGGTATATTTGAATGGTTCATGTTTCCCAACTGCCATTAAAACACTGATGAGATTTATAATCTCATCTTTTTTCGTAGAATCAAGTAAAACATTAATATTAAATGTCGATTCTGGGTTAATGTTGGATTGGCGCCAAAACAGTGTCTGATTCACCGGTTGGAAGCCTTGTAATGAGTTCCATTCAATATTAATACCTAATCAACTTCCGTTGTTTTCAGTAAAAATATATTATTTACCATTGCAAGCAGCGATAACAGAACCCCCAAAAACAAAGGCTACATTAAATTTAAAGGATTTGAAAACTTCTTGTAAGCAACATTTAATAATTATGAAGTAAAAATCAATTTGAGTTGTTACCCTCGAAATATTATCCTAGTGATTTGACTGTCTGTGTTCCTCAGATCGATAAGAACTTTAGTCAAACAACCGAGGATTGGATTGAGAGTAGAGCTGCATAGAACAAGGTCCTATTCGATCGCTTCAGTGTCAATTAATAATTAAGGTGTTTCTTCCACTTTCTCAGCCCAATACATACTTTAAGTTAGCTTTGCTGATTGTAGCTGAATAATTGAGTGATATTTAATTATTCTATTACCTATTTTTGGTTTTAAAACAAGTTTGACAAAATCACCTGCTCTATTCTAATTAACTTTACTTGGTCGTTTTTTTTGTGACCCAAAAAATTTTCGAAGCGACATTTTATATGACTAATGTAAATTAGAGATTCTCCCAAATTTATTTCCCCCTCTTCTCGGTTTTTTTCCATTTTGATATTACAAAAAACTTCCATCTTATTTACCAGAAAATGAATGCAATGTAATTATCTTTAGTCCTGCAGAATTTATTTTTCTAATTTTCTTAGATGTTCAATCTTGTACTACGACTTTCACTTTAAGGAAGACAAAACTTGTGGCTTGATGCTTCACTGCTGATACATCTTTAAGAGTTCTATTATCAGAACAGGAGCTGCTATTGTCCTGCCTAACTTAGGTATACCTTGATCGCAATTTGTTTAATAATTAAACATTATTATTGGGATCCAGTTTGACCTAACAAAACCAAAATTGGCAGGGTCATTAATTAGAAAATGGAATAGGTTTTAGGTAAGTTTGATTCCGATTCGATTCCACCTATGCTCAAAGATCCTTACAGTAAAGATGTAAGCACTAGACCAAGGAAAATCTTGTTTTTTTTTTTTTTCCTTTTCGGTTTCGATACAGTGGCGTTATCATTAAAGGTAAAGCATTAATGGACGGTCTGTTCTTTGTCTTCTATGTAACGTCCTTCCGTTGGTTACTTAAATTAAAATTAAATGAAGTAATTTTGAAGATCGCAGAATCGTTCAGTAAATCCGAAAAACTTCAACAGCATTTCTTTCCACTATCTTCACAAAAGTATTATGCAATTATTTAATCTATAAACAAAAAAAATGATCGTTTCAGAGTTTTGCTAATTATTTCAGAGAATAACGGATGGTAAAATGTGAAATAAAAATTACCGTAATTATCTTCTTCAACATGAAAAGCTTAAAGCCTTTCTAGTTTTGGAATTCACTGTTTTACACCCTCTAACTTAATAAAAAAAACCAGTGAAATTCCTTTCGCTAATTTTGCTTCTGTTATTATTGTTTTGTTTTCTTTTTTTTTTATTAAGTAACAAAAAAAAATCTGCTTTAGAGAAATTTGTTTTCTAAAAATATATTTAAAAATAATTCTGGGTAAGATCATAATCCAAAAATGGCATTTTTATATTCCTCAATAGCGTTTACTCTTTTCATTTGCTCATTTTTAGTTGTGAACTAAACTATTCTGGCTGTAGGTGATTCTAATCCTGTTTAAGACCAGCAATTGTAGAAAGAAGCTCTTGAATAAGTCCTATAGCTCTTATTAGCTACTCTCATGCACTTTCCGTCGGAAACATGTCCGAGAAGAATAATGGCCAGGACAAGTCAAAAAAGTGTTTTCATAGTTCTAAAGTTATCGATTGTTCTTTTTAAATTGATGGAGCGGAAGCTCTGCAGTTCTACTATAATCTGCTGTTGTCAACTGCAACAGTTTGACTGTTTTAGGCTATCTGAGACTGTAGATTAAACTATACGAGCAGGACTTAGATCTAACCTTACATCTAGAAACTGCAGAAGTGGTGTACTGCATCATTTATGACATGACCCAAAACATTACAGAACTTTAAGTTCAAGATATCTGCTCTTGTTGTTGCGTTGTCTGTCCTGAATTTACAGTAGTCTATTGTTGATTGTGAACGTATTGT
>JAFIDM010012231.1:150253139-150272736 GCA_023159025.1 Thereuonema tuberculata
GGGTGTCACAAGACTGTCTCCGCACTGTTACTACCCTTCCTTGGCCTGCCCGATCCCCAGATTTGTCTCCAATCGAGCATATCTGGGATCATTTGGGACGACGAGTTGGGCATCCCACGAGTTTGAACGAACTAGAGGCAAGGTTACAGCAAATATGGAACGAAATGTCTCAAGACATCATACAGAACTTGTATGACTTAATGCCCGATCGTATCGCATCGTGCATTCGCGCTAGAGGGGGTCCAACGGAGTATTAACTCCTCCGTTCTTTTGCCTTTTTCTCTGAAATAAATTATCCTTTTTCTTTGATTTTCTAATCATTTACTTATATCAAAATAGTCATTACGTATGTAAATTTTCGTTTCATTTTGACGACTGCTTCTTGGTGCGCTAATTTTTTTGTCCATGAGTGTATTACAAATTCTGAATTTATCCTTGTAAATCCGTAATCTTCTAGGAAGCCCACGAAAGGAAACATGTTAGAAGTAATTCATATAAAAAAGAATTTAACATTAAATTACTAATTAATATGTCTTCGAGATTTAAAATTTAAGCGTGCATCAACAATAATCCTTATTGTTGAAATATTCTTCTTAATTGAGAAAAAAAAATATTTTGACAGGGTTGTTCATAAGTGATATGAAGCCTATTCGAAATATATTTTATTTCTAACAATAGTTTAATTGTTTAAAATAAAAATCAAAATTTCCATTTTCTTTAAAGAATTTTATATTCAGTAAAAAAAAAAAAAAAAAAAAAAAATTAAAGTACATCTATAATGATTAAGGAAACAAAAAAAATAAGCACATAAATAAACAAAGGTTCTCACATCCTGACTAGCATATCGGGAATCTGTGACAGCTGTTTCAGCTTTATTACACTTCTTCAGCCAGATTTACCCTTGATGATAGTACTAGACAAAGTTAATGCTACCTCTTCACCTCCCGATGTGGTCCTCACCCAAATTATAAGCTCTTCTAGCGATGAAAGTGAGCTGCTTACGACTTCCCTGACCAAACTTCTGTGTAGACGCTGGGCACTTTTATTCTACGTCTTCTGATTGAGATGTTTGTGTGATATTTATATTGTCTGAAAGCAGAAATCTTTATGGCTTAATGAGCGAACTTAATGGTTTGTTTGTATTATGCGGGTTTTTTTTTTTTATTTTCTATCTATCACCATAAATTACTTGGAATTGATAAGAAAATGAGTTTAACCAGAAGATATCTTCATTCTCTGTCGATCAAGAAACTAGCGCGATAACAGCTGTAATAAATACGCACGATGCTAGACAATAGAATCATAATGAGATTTCTTGGGTTTTCTGAGAATCCTGATTTGATAAAAGTTAATAAAAAAAAAAAAAAAAAAAAAAAGTAATCATTGTCTCTCGTTGAAGCGAAACAGAAGCTCTGGATTGAACGCAGAACGAAATGCCTGATATAATTTGTTTGATCGCTGAGCTAAAATTAAAAATCTTTAAATGGAGATTGTAAAAATAGAAGAATTACAATTAGGTCCATATACTGTTTAAATGATAATAATAAAACGTCCAAGAATGCACTAATGCACTATCCCAAGCTTGAGAGTTAAGATTTGATTCACATCATTTTCTTACACTTTCGATTTTTTTGTATTAATTACATTAGATTGACTCTAAGGTCTTGTTCACCCTTATGTAAAGATGAAATACTATGAAATAATTCAAAGCGTCATTGAATTTAGTTTTAATAATTTAGTGATTTAAAAATAATTATGTAGACTGATTAGATATAATTGAATTTAGTAAATGCTTTCTTCAGGTAAGGGAGCAAAAATTTAAGTGTTTTTTTACTTAATTACAATCTATAAGTATATTTGCTTATGTTAGCTGAACTAAGACAAGATAATTAATGCTTTTAGACAGTGTCAAAAGCAAAGCGGTCCCATAATATGCACAATTTTATAAACAAAAGTAGAGTGAACCTAACCAGCGTTTACAATGAACCTAATGGACGCTTACAGCAAATCGGAAGTTGAGGGGTCAAAAGTGATCGCTTCCGATAAAGAGGAAAACGGCGATAGACGTCCCCCAACATCGACCCTTCTGAACACTTTGATGGTGGTCACGTTTTTGTCTGACAAACGGTTGCTGAGATATGATAAAAACGCATTGAGCACCAACTTTTGACCTCCCCCCCCCACATCCGGTCAGGGAGTGGTCCTAGAGGTCTGATTTTTTGGACATGGTCACCTACTTTTTGATGCTGAATACAATGGTGAAGGTTTCATTCTAATATCTCTAACTGTTTGGCCACTACAGTGTGAGACATCCAGTAAGCATAAAAGCAAGAGCGGTCCCCTATGTTTTACAGGCAAGCTGTAACCTCGGGGCCGCTAAAAACGACAGCGGTTGTTTTCATCTCCTGTCTCTCCACCCGACTGTGAAACTCAGGAATAGCAAAATTAGCAACAATGGTTTTGTCTCATCAGTTTCTCCATTTAAAGGTAGGGGACTTACCCATTAAAAAGAGAGAGAGAATGATAATATTCCCCTGCTGGCTTCTCAATACAGGTCAGTTCTCAATGATGCACTCCATCTGCTTTGACTGTCCATAAGCAATTTTTTTGTTTCTTTAATTCTAATACATTTACATATTATAACAAATTTATTAAAATTAATTAACAATTAACACTCTACTGTAAATAAAATTTATTACTTACATGTTGATTTCTTTAACTTTTGAAAATTTTATTACATTTTTATTGTAAAAGATTTTATAATTTTAATTCTGCATAGAACCATACAAACATACAGGTAACCCCCGAAGAACACGATTAATTGGTTCCGTGTTGTTCGAAGACTTGTTTTGTAATCTCGAACCGTGTTGTTCGAGACTACAAAAAACAGGATTCCGTTTCAAGTGTGAAAATAAAAAAACAAAACATTACATTTTAATTTATTTTTTTTTTGTTAAATATAAAACTAAAAACTTTTATTTTTTTTTAAAAATTAAAATACTTACTATTAAAGAAAAAATTATTTTAAAAATAATTATGAATAACATTTATAATGTCAATAGGGAAAACAATAATCAAAATAATGAAAACATTACTCGATACAATTGGTTAAAAATCTTTCAATACAATAAATTGAAGAATAATTTTGGTTTAAGATTGGAAAACTATATAAAATATAAATTATTCAGTCAAATTAATTGGGAAAAATTTAATTCTAAAACACTAAAAGTATTAAACAGGTTAAAACTTCATTATTCCCTGACGTAATTGATGAGTATATAATACTCTAAATTTTTAACTACTTTAATTTTATATCAAATAATATATGTATTTTATTCTTTTTCAAAAGAATTACTCGAAAATCGTGTAGTTTGAAACCGTGTAATTCGGGGGAAGGTATCCGTGTTCTTCGAAACTCGTGTTCTTCAAGTACCTTGTAGTTCGGGGGTTATTTGAAATGCATATTTACAGGAATCAAAAGGAAATGAAAAATATTAAGCAAGCCTTGAAAAGTATTAACTATGTGGCAGATAACCAAATAACCAAAAGGATTCTACAATATGTTGGTTCGTTTATACACTAACAACTTATAAATTGAAATTGGAACATTCTAAAAATACTTCTTCAATAAATTACGATGATCTCATGATCATATTTTTATTCCATATTACTTTGTGTATGTAAATGCAATTCAAGATGAGGAACTTTTGAAAATGTATTGGCAGAGAATTGATGAGTTCTTGAGTGATAGTGGAGGAATGATATCCTACATCTGTAGTGAATAGTGAGCGCTGCTATTGTAGGTATTACATACTCGGTTGGATGTATGTCTGGGGACCCGAATAGCTTATTAGTTAACAGACTTAAACTAATTTCATATTTAATTGTTATCCGTTCACTTATTTAAACATTATAAGGTAAACACCACAGAGCTTACACAGTCTCATTACTTAATTTGTAGCACTATAGTGTAAATAGATATTTGACCTAACCTGCATAAAGTGAGAACTAATTCTGATGATGATTTTTTTTTCTTTTATTTCCATTCACATACAATGGATTTGAGATATTTTAGTTCTGATGAGACGGACACTCCAGTTTGTTAAAATTAATCAACCTCTTTTATGTTTTATATAATTTATTGACTTTTTATATAACATAATAATTATATTGAATTTACTTTTCTATAAAAAAAACTCAAGCTCTGGACAATTCCTAATCTACCGCATTTTTTTCGTGGAAGCTTTAAGAATTAAAACCGGTAAAATTCTCATCCACTTCAAAAAGCGTAAGGTATCCGAATTGATGATTTTTACGAATCCCGTTTGCAGTAATTTTTCACCTCAAAGCCGAAATTTCAAGAAAACAACTGGATCAGAAGAATGTGTTTGATTATCCCCTGTATTTACTTAATCATAGTTTTGTGTGTGTGTGTGTGTGTGTTTCTTTTAAAATTTGTTTCTTTTTCATACCTATATTTAGTACAGCAAAACCTCTAAAATCCGACCTAATATGGCGCCCAGTATACCGGATTACAGAAAAGCCGGACTAATGGCGGAGTGCACCAAACTTCACTTAACTTTGATGACTGCAGTTTGGACGGAGCTAAAATTAGTGGGGGTGCTGCTCCACAAAAATTTTAGCCTTTGTTTTAAAATTGTGTGAAAGGAAACATGTATAAAAAGAAGATTTATTCAGAAACTTGATAAATTTCTTTTTATACATGTTTGCTTCCTTTCACACAATTTTAAAACAAAGGCTAAAATTTTTGTGGAGCAGCCCCCCCCACTAATTTTAGCTCCGTCCAAACTGCAGTCATCAAAGTTAACTGAAGTTTGGTGCACTCCGCCATCAGTGTTCTTAAAATAACTCAATAGCTCAATTTTTGTAATGCCAGGTTTAATTAATTTAACCCTATTTCCATAATTTTGCACTCAAATGTTTATTAAAAACAATACAAATGTGCTTTTTCCGATACAAAGCTCTAGTGATATTTGTTTTGTAAATTCCCCTGTATCCAATCTCCTTACGTATTAACCTTCTGTTCAATAGTGACAAAGTTTTTTCTTTCTTTTTTCACTCATAATGAATACTCGCGGATAGAGAAACAAAATAGGGAAACGAATTTAGTAATTTAAAAAAAAAATTTACTCAGGATCAGGCCGGATTACCATGGGGGCCGGATTACCGAGGGCCGGATTTGAGAGGTTTTAGAGTATTAGGAAGAATGATTAAAATTTTTAAGCGAAGGAAAGTTGAGAAGAGAGCAACTAATTCTAAGAAATGACATTTAAAAGACAGGCATGTTCAAGTTTTGATATTATAGTAGCTTAGTTTTATTAAGTTTTTAATCTGTTTTAAACAAGCAAACAATTAATCTAATATTTTTTTTTTTAAAAAAAACGAAAACTTCTAGAAATAAAGAGTTATTAAAAAAATAAAAGTTTTCTTATAAAAATTTCTTAATTGTTCGTTACTGTCTACCTTCAAGAATTAAAAGTTTTATTGACGAATGTCTTTTCTCTTTTTGTAGCGTTCCGATGGTTGCGTTTGCACCGCTATCTGTTGGTGGGTCTCATCTTATGCATCACTTGGGTCTCCTTTCGCCTCCTCGTATCCATCGGTTTGGAGAGTAGTGAGCACAGTCCCTTCCTCTATTCCAATTCTCTATACCTGGACGGAGAGCAGCTTTTCCTGCGGTCCCTGGTGCGGCCTGAGGTGAAGACCATTCTGCTCGAACCCAAGATCACCTGCGACGATGCTTCTCTCTTCATCGTCGTGTGCTCCGCTGCGAGCAATTTTGTGGAGCGTCAGGCCATTCGGGACACCTGGGGCAGCATTAGTAACACACGCAAAGACATTAAACTGGCGTTTCTTCTTGGAACTGCCAATAACACCGATGCTCAGGTAAGAGAAACCCATTGTAATTTAGGGATCTGTTTCAATTAAAGATGATCCTTTTCTTTACTAAACTTATATTACAGCATAGCTGTCTTAATTCCCTGGCATACCTTTTCCTTTGTTCTTCTGACTAATAAAAAAGAAATATCAAGAAAACACGAATACTAAAAAATAAACCTAACATCTTAATTTGACTACAACGATTCTAACATTGATCCCTGCCCAATTTTATAAACTAAATGTAAGTACACACTGTATAACAGGAGTGGCTAAACTTAAATAAGTTTACTAATTACTTACTACTTACTATACGATAACCTTCTGATGTTTGAGAATTGCAAGACATGCACAAATATTAAACACGTTTTTTTTTGTTATGTGTACATTTTTTATTAAAATTTTTATGTAAATATTAAGAAATACATGTACATAATAATGTATATTTAATATATTCATTTAAATTATAAATATACTGTATGTATATATATATATATAGCCGGACAGTGATATGAAATTTGAAAACCCAATTACAAAAAAACAAATCACTGCTAAGTTAATTTTTATTCTTATATTCTTTACGTTCTAAATTTAAATTGCAAATGATTAATTGAAATCTTTGCATCGCTAAACTCGAAGGATGAGCTTCAAGTTTGGCCATCAGTGAATATTATATATATAAAGCCATCTCCTCGAGTTTCGCAAAGCAAAGATATCAATCAATCTTTTGCAATTTAGAAAAAGTAAAGAATATAAGAATAAAATTAACGTATCATACAGGTTTAACGTGTGTGAATAGCTCGGTAATGAAAATAAAAAGCCAACACACACAATAAAATTTAAAAAACATTAAACACATTAAAATATGACAATGTGTTTCGAACAGCTAGCTGTTCATTTACAAGCGAAATAATAAGGAAATACAAGTGGATTAAATACACAGAGAAATCAATGAGAAGGAAGCAGGTGATTAGATGGAAAGGACCTCTGTTGGTGAAAACTGTGAGACGTGACTCAGGAAACATCAGAACATCACTTGGGCCGGAAATGACGACAGGAACTCCATCTCTAGTTCCAAGTAGATGCTAAGATCTCAGTGGGGTGAGGGAGCGGACCGGAAATGACGTATTGAACCTACAGCTCTTGGTTATTGTAGAGTGGAAAGATCTGTGAAGGGAACTGCGATGACAACAAACCTGCATCTGTAAATATAATAATAATATAAAAAAAAAAAACAAAAAAAAACTTAGCAATTAGACAAGTAAGAATTCGTACAATTAGTAGCTAGGAGATTATTCTGGATGTTCTAAAGTTTTAGCTGCGGTATAGGAAAAGCATATTTAAATACTGGTCCTAGATAATTGTAATTTCTAAAATAGAAATTTGTGTATAATCTGTTGAAGTTACCTGCACATCGATTCGTTATCTACAAAAATATTTAAATTGACAGAAGGACATCACTTCTTTAGGTTCGTAGATTAGAAATTTCATAACAGGGTTAAAAAGTGAATGTTAGAAGTAAAGTTGATGTTAAGAGGCGGATTAAAGTAAACAATGAAATGTAGACTTAGTACATTTTAATTTTTTAAAGAACTTACTTCAATAAAAATATGTGTGCTCAACTGCAGTTACTATTCAGTTTTTTTCCACAAGATCAAATATCTTGTAATTCCCTGTTCTTCCTCTAGGGCAGTGGCCAACAATCTGTAGAATAAGATATCTTCAATCACTTTCTGAGAGGAATTTATCACGAAATCAGGCTACTTTTCTTGTCTAGCATCCCTAATGCCAAAACACAACTAATTAAATGTTGAAAATATTTTTTTTCATTGCGTATATACAGGATGGCCCAAAACCAACAGTACTGAAACACGAACGTCATAGTATCAGTTCCGCCAGTGAAGTTACAGAGTTTGACGTCTCCAAATGACATATTCCAAGTTGGTCCCCTCCCTGACAAGACAGAGTTCGTAGCGGCTCACTAAATTTTGTGAGCCTATCCCGAAATAGTGGCTGCTGCATTTCGCGGAAGACACGACGAACCTCACAGAGGAGTTCGAAAAGATCTGCACGTAAGCATTCCCCAAATGTATGCATCGGGAGGAGTAAGGATAAGGATATAAGAGGGTCGGCTGACAGCCGTTAGCCACTCAGACCTCATGCATGGGTCCATTGTGTCCCCTCATATAACATTGTTGAAGTCAATGATTATTCTTCAACGTAAGGTTGAGTTTCTGTGGTCATGAAGAGTCCTGTAGATTTACAGTATAATAAAATGACCTTAATGTTTAATGTGGAGATGTAATCAGTGGTAATACGAATCTTACCAAAGATCTCCCATCTGTTCCTAGCTAAAGCTGGACAATGGCATAGAATGTGTTCAGGAGTTTCCTGATCCATTCCACATTTCCTACATACATTACTTTGTGAAATACCAAGTATATGTAGGTGTCTATTAAGAGTACAGGGTCCTGTAAGAACCCCTGTAATCATTTTGCAATGTTTCCTATCTAAATTTAGAATTGACGTTGCAAAGCAATGGTCAGGCCTTTTAATAAACAACTTGGCCTGCCTTACACCATGCGAGGCAATCCAATACTTATGGAACTGTTTTCCCAGGACAGTTCCCAGTAATCGTTTGCCTAGATCGAATGAGAAACCTAAAAAGGGTTCCGGGCCAATTGGAGTCAAAGATGAGCCCCTTCTGGCCAACAGGTCCGCTTTCTCATTTCCATCAATACCTGAATGCCCAGGAACCCAGTATAAATAAACCAGGTTTGTACTGGCTAGGCAGGATAGGGCCTTCCTACATTCAGCAACTAGCTGAGAGGTGCAAAAAGAACTGCTCAGGCCGTGCAAAGCTGCTTGACTGTCTGAGCAGATATAAATGGTCCTGTTGACATAATGACGATTGAGGTTTTCATAAGCACAAAAAAGAATAGCATATACCTCAGCCTGAAATACAGTGCAGTAGATCCCTAGGGCTTGGAAAAAGCTAGCCCTTGGTCTTAGCCCATATATTCCGGCTCCCGTCTTGTTTCCAATCCTGGATCCATCCGTAAACCAGACAATGCTCCAGTGGGGTAAAAGATCACGTCCTTTAGCAAGCCATTCTTCTCTACAAGGAAAGTGAGTGGCAAAGCTAGGTATCATGTTAAAATAGAAAGTCAGAGTAGTTCTGAGAGAAAGCATTGGACATAAGTCCTGTGCTTCCTTCCAGATACTAGAATGATGGGAGGTGTTATTGCACCATTTGTCTTGATTAACCAGCCTAAAGGCGGTTTTTCTGGCCTGATGCTCTATAAAGAGATGGAGAGGAGGCAAATCTAAGATTGCCTCCAAGGCGGCAGTAGGTGTCGTCTTTAAACATCTGGTGATTCCTAGACAGGCTAGACGTTGAAATCTGCTTAAAAGCATCCTAATCGTCTTCAGCCTTGTTCTAGTCCACCAGACAATGGCTGCATAACACAATGGAGTTCTAACCAGGGTCACGTAAAGCCAATAGATAACCTTTGACTGAAGACCCCAGGAACAGCCGAAGGTCCTTCTGCACATCCAAAAGGTGGCAATAGATTTCTTGATCTTCATATCAAGATGTTCTTTCCATGTCAGCTTGGAGTCAAGAATGACTCCAAGATACATGACGCTTTTGGAAAGATCAATTCGTTTGTTAAATAGGTTTAAAGTTAAAGTTTTCCCTATCTTTCGTTTCCTAGTACAGTTTACTATAGTAGCTTTGCTAGGATTGACCTTAAGATCGATGCTGCAGCACCAGGCCTGTACACAGTTAAAGAGCCCTTTGCATGAGCTCAAAAACTGTACCAGTATCTAGACCACAAGTAAGGATTGCAAGGTCATCAGCATAGGCTTGGGAGTAGAAACCAAGTTCCTATAGTTCCTCAAGAAGGGAGTCCATTACAAGATACCAAAGCAGTGGCGAGATAACCCCCCCCCCCCTGAGGACATCCTCTCATAGCCTTAGTTGAGATAGTGTTGCCAGAAAGGTGTATAGATATGGTGCGAGTTGAAAGCATATTTCTAATCCATCTAATATTGGATGGATCGATACCATGCTGTTCAGCTGCATTACAAATGGAGTCATAAGATGTATGATAAAATGCTCCTTCTATGTCTAGAAAGGCGCCAAGGGCCATCTGCCCATGGGACAGAGAACGTTCTATCCTATGTACCAGATGGTGTAAGGCTGTTTCGGTAGAAAGTCCTTTCTGATAGGCATACTGCCTGCAGTGTAGTGGATGTTTTAGAAGAACAACATCCCTTAAGTATCGATCAACCAATCTTTCTAGAGTCTTCAAAAGAAATGAAGAAAGACTGATTGGTCTGAAGGATTTGGCAGAGGTATAATCAGACCTTCCTGCCTTAGGAATAAAAACAACTCTTGTCTTCCTCCAGTTCATAGGAATATAGCCTAGTGCCAGACAAGAGCGATATATATTTACAAGGGGAGGTGCAATAATTTCCATTCCATTTAAAAGTAGGGCTGGAAAGATTTCATCCTCTCCTGCTGCTTCGAAGGGTTTGAAGCTGACAATAGCTTGTTTAACCTTTTCATAAGTGACAATGCTTTTGGCAAGAGTAAAGTTCTTGCTTAAAGTTGCTTGTTGAAAAGAAATCTCAGAAGCTCTTGAGTCCGGGAAGTGAAACTCCAGTAGGTGTCTAAAAGCCTCTTCCTCTGAAGATGCAAAGACCCCGCTGGGCAGTAACAACGATCCCAGCTTTGTCTCAGAGCTTTTGGATAAAGTCTTGGTGAGCCTTGTGGCCACAGGCAAGGTACCTTTGTTGTCACAAAAGGCTCTCCAGGATGTTCTTTTCGAGTGCTTGATAGCACGTTTATACTTCCTTTTGAGATTCTTTATAAGAATCTCAGGCTTGCTTGGTGTCCGTGAACTTTGCTTTATTTAGCAGTTTTAGGGTCTTAGTCCGGAGTCTATCTAAAAAAGGATTCCACCAGGTTACATTGTTCCTTCGTTTTCTACGAAGTGGACAGTTTTGCTGATAAGCAGAGATGAGGGCATTTGTAAGAAAACAAACCGAGTTTTCTATGCCAAACTCATCACGATATAGAGCAGGAAAACCTGTCATACTACTTTCAAGATCTTCCTTATAGAAATCCCAGTTCGTAAGTCTTGGATTTCTAAATAGGTCTTCACTGAGCGCCTCCGCGCTCAAGAAAAAGAGAATGTGTCGATGGTCCGACAAGGAGACCTCTTGAGAGACCCTCCAATTGCATACTTCAGTCCTAAGAACTGTAGAAGCAAGAATAAGATCCAAAACTTCTTCCTATAAGGGGTAGAGAAGGTGGGGACTGAACCAACATTTAAGATGTCCAGATTAGTAGATAAAAGGAACTCTAGCAAGGCCTCCCCTCTGGTATTGATATCGCTACTTCCCCACAAAGTATGGTGGGAGTTTGCGTCACATCCCAGAAGGAGGGGCAGTCCAGAGTCCATACAGTATGAAACCAATTTCTTTACCTCCAGAGGAGGTGGATCAGAGTTAGGTTCATGAGCAAAATAGGCGGATGCAACAACAATGTCGCATCTGTTATTTCTTGGGAGTCTGATTGCGACCAGATCCCTAGTGCAGAATTCCGAAAGGAGGAAAACATTCCTGTGCATTGTAAAGATACAGGCACGTGGAGTAGTCTGTGAGCAATAAAGCAGGGATCCTCCACATACTCCCAGTCCTCTAACTTTGTCCTTATAGAGCCAAGGTTCTTGAATAAGGACAAAATCCAAATCGAGCTCTGTGATTCTTTTACAAAGTACGGCAGTAGCCGCTGTGCAGTGCTGAAGATTAATCTATAAAAATGAAAAAGAACAAGACATCAATTAGCACATTAACTAGGTTAACAAAACAAAAGAAAACCAAAACTTACCTAGTTGGAGACCTCCATTGTTTCAGGTTTAGGAGAAAGTCCTTCCCTGTTTGTGGCGTCTTCTTCTATGTCATCTAAAGGAGTCCCTTTTTCCAAGAATTTAGGCTCTCCTTTAGAGTCACTTCCGCAACATCAAGATTTATACAAGGCCGAAAATTATTTTTTTTTTTTTGCCAGCTGTTTAACAGAGTCCTAACAGAGTCCATGTTTCTCTTTCTTAGTTTCCATGATTCTCCAAGTGGAGGCTTTAAGACCAGAATTCTGCCTGTCAAGCAGATAGGTCGCCTCACTTGGGTTGGTGATTTTACCTGGGATCCAGAGCATAGCTCTGGTCAGACGGTGTATAATACGTAGCAGCTTCCACAGCGGAAAGTGCTACCCCTATCCAGATTCTCAGATTAGGGACTGTTCTGAGAAGCCAGTCCTTGCTAAAGTTGTTATCTGCAGTTACAAAAATATATTCTGTCCTGCGTCTCGTACCTCTAAAGCGAGGAACTTGTCCTGCTTCTGGGATTTGATGAATCGGCCGTCCCACCGCATAGGACAGCTCCATCTACTCTTCTTCCGTAAAGTTCTCGGTGTTATTTGACTTCCGGATAGCGACCTGAAGAGCAGGGTCTGCAGCTGTTGCCTCAGCATAGCTGCTTGTACCGGGACTACCAGACTGATGTTCCCGTTGTCTTTTTGGATGAGATCCTGCATCTGGTGGTGTGTTTCCTTGGGATCTGTCACGTTTAATGCCAGACCCCTTGGTCCCACCTGAGGGTGCAGCATTTCCCGATGCTCCTTGGGTGGGCATGTTGGCAGCCCTTCCTGGTTGTCCAGTTAGGGCATAACCTCCACGACCCTTCCCTCGTGCGCCGGTTGTGCCAGCTCCCCTTCCAGCAGTCTCATTAGAGGCCCTCAAGGCTGCTTCCTTGGCCCTCTTCCTCTTTTTCCTTTCCGCGCCACTAATTCTGGCACGTTTTACAGCGTCCTGTATTCTCACGGTAAGTTCCCTTGAAGGTTCCTTACTGGAGTCAGAACTTTGTGTCTCCAGAGGTTTCGGCATAGGCCGTCCCTCCTTTTCAGTTTCGGGGAAGCTAGCTTCCTCGTTTGTGCCCTGAATAGGGATGTTTTTGGGAGTCTCTTCAAGAGAGCCCTCCATGGTTTTTGTATTAATATTTTCCATATAAGGTTTTGGAAAAAAAGGAAATAAACAGTCACCCTGCGTAATGCCCCCATGCGCAGGGAAGGCCCTTTTTTTTTTATTTACTCCGGGATTCGGACGTGGTTTCCCAGAGGCACCGTTCAGGATATTTTTAACCCCAGTGCCATCCATCCATCGGCACGGTCCGCATGACACCTTAGATTGGGGGGGGGGGGGGGTCTGGGTCGGGGCGCAAAGCACTGCCTCGCCTCCCACAGTGTCCTCGGACCCCGTGAAGACGAGAATTTCCACTATCCACCACCCGTGGACCCGCCAGGTTGCTGACTTCCCAAAGCCCCCGGGTACAAACTGTCACTCGGCCTGGGAGGAGTAAGGTCTGGAAAATGTGAAGGATACGGAATGTCTGTGAACCGAGAGATGACATTTCCATGAAAGGTGTGATGAGGAAGTCTCTGCACATCCGTGTTGTGTGACAGGTTGCACTGTGCTGTTAGAACCATTGATCTGCAAGCGAATATTCCTCCCTTGGCTGAAGGCACGAAGGTCATTGACGGAAGTAGGCATGTGTTCATGTAGTGATGTTGGTTTTGTATCACCGGAATCCCATCTTCCTCAATGAAGTAGAGACCAATGACGCCGTCTCCTGATACCGCAGACCAAATGGTTATTTTCTGCCAATGCAGTGGATACGAAATCGGCACGGGAAAGCCTATGAGCCGGTTCGATCGTCGATTATTGTAACCTGTACGTGAATATTCGCCTCATCGGAGAACCAAATGTTATTTATGAATTTCGGGATTCCTTAGGTCAAGGCGAGAACACGGGCACAGTACAGTTTCCGGACTTCCTTATCGCCCTCCCTGTGCAGTCTGGATGGGGTAGGAGGAAGCTCCGAGTCCTTCAGGTTTCTTTGTAAGGATATTCGTGACATACCAAGCTACAAGGCTGTTTTCCATTGACTACGCCGTGGCGATTGCAACAGTTGAGCCAGTACATGCTCTTGATTGTCATTGGTTGTTAAAGCTCTGGGACGCCCTGTACATCCTCGGCGCTGCGTCAATACCCTACCGGTTCGTCTAAACTTGTTAATTGCTGCTAGGATGACTGTTGCTGGATGCAGGTTTGCGGAACTGATGCGCAAACAATACTTTCACTCGCTATATATTAGAATCATCATTATGGCCTAATCCGTAAGAGCGATTATATCCACAATAAACAGCTTTTCCTCTGATGTCAGCACCATTATCACATGTCCAGTAACAGCCACGGCAATGGAATATTCCACATATTGTGTTCGTGCGGAGTCACGGTTCTGACGTATTCCGCTCGAAGGGTGCGGCACCGTGTTTCAGTACTGTTTGTTCTGGGTCATCTTGTGTTTAACCTTTTAAAAAGCACCAAGCAATATAATCCAATAGTTACTTAAAATTACGGCAACAGAAAAAAAAATCATCACTGATTTATATATTTTTAATTAAACACTAGCAAACCTGTGATTTTAGCTTCTGAGATAATTTTCTCACCACCCGTGACCGCGACCGCTTTCTCACAATATCCTAACGCGTCTCGGAAACCTCATGTTTGATCGTAAGTCACGTGATTTCCTGTCGACCCACGTAGATAACAATGAAAATGTGAGCAGCCTCAATACTATAATTAGCATTTGCCACCGTATTTGTATTTCTGTGTCGTAGGGTTTCGGAGGAAATAGGGCCAACTAGTTCTGATCACTAATTACTCTACTATCTCCACACAAATCACTTTGAAATAAAAGAACTTCTTCATTTAAATTTACAGTAAAGTACTAAGCACTGTTAGAAATCCCGGGATTGATAAATAATAGAAATAAAATAAGGTACATTAACATTCAGCACGTGACGATCAGAATTTCAATTTGTCAAATTCACAAAAATAAAGATGAAGTGCTGACGAATACAGTTTACTTAAACTGCTACAATAATTTCTTTAATTTCCAAGTGATGATAAAACAAGTGATTTATATACTATTTATGTAATGAAACACAATGTTTATAAAAAAGTGAATAATGAAATAAATCCTAAATCATAAAGGGATAAAAGTGTGAGGTGATGGAGCTAAGGCCTCGCAGTATAAAAAAATTAAGAACTAAAAAACCGGCAGTCAACATCTTAACACAGGTGTATGTTGAGACAAAGATTGTCGGAAGTATCTCGGATTCATACAGGATACAAAGCCTAAAGCTACTTGATTCACTGCAACAAAATAAAGCGCAAATAATAAAACTTTGTGGTTCTTACAATATGCCGCTTTCTATTCGTCTGGAATTCCATTTGAAAATTCAATGGTGACAGCTGCTGTACCAGTACTCTGCGATGATATCTTTCCCTTGGTGCCCTAAGTACGTGATTATATTGCTTAATTACTGTTAATTCAGGGCTGAAATTTGCTATTCTCTCGTTTGTTTTCTTAACTTTATCAATGTTTTTTCAAAAAAAAAATAAAAAAATACCGAAGTTCGTAATTTATTAAGCGATTTAATCTATATGTTCAGGGAGATTCAAAATTCCCTGGACAAACTTTAACGGTAGGTCAGGAATACAAAAACAAACCGTATTCATAGTGGAAAGTATATGTCCGCAAACGCCACCCGAATGTGCTAGAAGGCTCTGTTTGGCATCACATTAGTCGGGCAGTGTGAGTCATCGTCATTTGGGACGTTGACTTTTTAGAAGTAGGATATATCGCTTCACTAATGCAGAGAGGGCAGATTTGCTCCTAGCCTATAGGGCAGCGATCGGAAACGGACGAGCCGATGTACGATTGCATCGTGAACGGTTCCCCTAACAGAAGTGTGCTCAATCATGAAACGTTTGTGCGTTTGCACCAGAGATTATGTGAAACTGGATAATTCGACGGAAACAGACATGATTGTCTACACCTTACTGCTGTATTGTAAGAGGCTACTAAGCATGTTGTCTACCTTACTTATTGCCTTTCATTTCTGAATCTTAGTGTACCTTTTAGCACATTCTGGTGACGCTTGCGGACATACGTTCCACTGTGAATACAGTTTTGGTATTCCTGACCAGAAAAGTTTGTACAGGTAATTTTGAATCACTCTGTATGTAGAAATGTATGTGAAACGAATAAGAATTGTTATTAAAAAGTTTTTTGTTTTTTTTTCACCAAGAAAACGGTGAAAAACAATTTTACTATCCTTCCTCCGATTATTTAAATTCACAGATTTAAAACTGATGCTTTAATTTTCATTACAAATTTATCATGTTAGCTTAGAAACATTGACATGATTTATCAAACAAATTAGGTCTCAAATGTAGCAATAGGAAATCTAATTATATGATAAGAAAATATAGAAGTTTGAGTTTAGGGATATATCGAATCTATAGCCGTGCATCGGATTGCCGTGTGGGTTAATGGACACTTTCGAAGAACATGTAGACATTTACACAGTAAGTAGATAACTTTAACTACAGTATTTTTACAATCTACTATTACATTTAATGCAGTTTTTATTGCACGGTTGTTTATTCTGACACTACGGCAGTATCTAGTGGCAGATAGGAAATCAAAGTTAAATAGATTATCTCACTTAAACTGGCCTCATCTATCTTTCTTAAAGTCATTAAAGAAAAGATAGCGAAAAGATGAAGGCTTGAAGTGATTGATAAATGTTGGGTAAGTGATGAATGAATTATACTTTACCTCATTTGAAGCAAACACAGAAATGATGATGATATAAATAATAAAGCAGTCTGTTCTTATTTTGTGTTAAACCACAATTGCTTTGCTCTTTACTATTTTATTTCGGCTTTTTTTCCTTCTTCTCGGAAAAGAAAATGAAGAAGAAGAAGCAATTCTATAACCGAACAAGGAAAAATAGCTACTTCAGTTCTTCGCTGCCACGTAATAAGAAACAAAAGAAATTATCTAGAACCGAGAAAGAAAAGGAAAAAAAAAGCATATGGGCGACATTTAATCAAATCTTAAAGCGCCAAACTTAAGTGGCTTTTGAAATAAAACTTGACAAATTTATTAGTCAGTTAGTTTATCTGAGGAACCGCGGTTGGAAAAGTTTCAAGTTTAGGTAATCTTCCATTGGAAAGTTCAACCCATGATATAGGGGACTGTCATATTGATTATAATACTTGTATGTTATCAAAATCAAAGTCAGGTTCCTCAAGAAAAGATGATATTTCATTACAGATCTTCAAACCGACTTTTTATCTCAAAAAAATAAATAAATTAAAATTCCGGGATTGTAATCTCTGAGTAAATTTCCCTTCATTGATGATAACGCTGGAATATGTTTCCGTCTCTGGAATTAGAGGATCAGATTAAATTAAGGAGAATGTCTCTGTCAAATGGATACCGGGTTTCATTTTAGCGATGTAATGCCGGCTAGCGTTGGACTGGAACTCCGGCCTCCTTTTGTACCTTTGAAGCTTCTGTCTACTTTGCTTCCCACCCACATTTGAGGGCGGGATGTTTTAACAGGGGGATAAATCTCTGTTGATACCTTATTTTTCATTAGTCGTATAAAATCAACACAGACTTGTTTTGTTTTAATTAAAAGTTCCTTGAAATGTATAATTATTTTTCAAAACTTATTGAAAAAAATATAAAATGAAGGTTTTGAATTATTATTTTTATTTAGGATAGAACAAAGTATTATCATTGTATCCACGCAGAAATCATAAGGATAAATACGACAATTCTTTTGGAATAGAAATCGTCTACTAGAGTAAAGGTTCCCAAACTGGAAGACATGAACCTTTGAGAACCTTATCAGAAAGGCATGGTGAATATTTGGTAAATGACAGTAAAATCATACACAAGATTTCTTAACGAACCGTATTAATGACAGATGAGGCCGCGCGGTTGGCGATGTCGCGAAGACACTGGCCTCTCACCTCTGAGTCCCGGGTTCGGTTCTCATGTGGGTTTTGTTGATGGTGGCGATCCGCGCTAGGCAGGTTTTCCCGGGGTTCTCCCGTTTCCCCTGCATTTCTCACACCATCCTTTCTCAGTCTTTCTCTCCGTCTGTCCTTCTTTTCGTGGGATAGTACAAAAGATCTTTCAGGTCGACGTGCTCGGCAGTCATGCCACCCACTTTCAATTAATCTAATCTAATCTAATGACAGATGATCCGGGATTCGCAAGTCTTATCATTTTTACGTTTAATCTTTGGGGAAAAAAAAAACCAAAAAAAAAAACCACTCAGAGTTGTCTCTAGAGGGTGTGGTCAAGTCAAAGATCTAATCTAAATCGTTTGGACTTTGATTACCAATATTAAATTGTGCATTTGTCGGCAGACAAATTTCCAAGCTACTGCAAGGGAGATCACAGTATTTTTTCCTTTAAAATATTGCAGGAAGAGTTAATAAAAGCTAAGGGATGTGAGAACAATTAAAAAACGATGGATCTAGAATGTGTTATGTAAATCGCTCATTGCAATATTCATATAGCAATTGTAGATTTACGCATTTATAAAAAGTTATTTCTTGCATTTTAATGAGAAATGCTAAATTAAAAAGAAAATTACATAAATATTCTTTATAGTCATTACTACAGAAAACTGTCATCCAGTTTCTTATAATAAACAAATTACATTGAATAAGTTAATGATTGCCTCAAAATATAAAATTTTATTCATAACCCAATCCCAGATACTAATTATAAAATAGAAAAATATATTATTTCACATTATGGAAAAACAAAATAAAACAAATCTGTCCTATAAAAATCGATAAAATTTATCGCTTAATAAAGAATAAGAATAAAAAATAAAAATAAAAGGAATAAGAAGAACAAAAATCGACACTACAAAAAACTTTTCCTAAATCAGAATTGTTTTATAAGGACAATGCGGTTAAAGTAAAACACAAAAATATAGTTAAAGTTATTTAACATTGTGTTTAATACAGTCGATTTCCATGAAGTTCATCTCAGTTCTGCTGTTAACTTAAGATCGTTTGATTTAGGCTACTCTTTATCTGTTCATTAATGAAAGAAAATGCGGAGTTAAACAACTGTTGATACATCGTATAGTGCTTTTATTTACTGGAAAGGTAAATTTTGTTTTTGTTTTTAAGAACAAATAGCTACTTCATAAACAAAGCAAATGTTTCTTATATGATGATAGCAATGTGAATTAGTAGTATATGAATATAAATTATACTCGTATGGATAGTGGTATATGTTGTCATTCTCCTATGATTGAATAATTCATGATAGAGTGAAAAATTAAATGAAGTAGTCTAATTGAAAACTGTAAGAAAAATTATTTTATAGTGTAAAATAATTTAATATTATTCAATGCTTTGAAAGTAATTTTGGTGTAATGGAGAATTATAATCAATAAAATAAGAGAAGAGAAATATCTGCAGCATTGGCCAACAATCGTTGTTAACGATGTTAGTAACAATGACGATTATAATCAAGTTTTGCTTCGCAATGAAGTTCAGTAGATTTTAAAACTTCATTAAGAATGGAAGTTTACAGTAAAGCTCTTAAAGTTAAATAGAACGATATTAGCTTTTAGCTATGTGTTTTTAATAGCTGAAATAGACCAATTTAATTTGCAGCATTTAAATGTGAATATATATAATTCCAAGTAGAATTATAATAAAATAAATATTCGCGAGTGTTA
>JAFIDM010012231.1:150282736-150298289 GCA_023159025.1 Thereuonema tuberculata
ATTAAGCTATTCATCTAGTATTATGTATCTTCTTAAAACGCATTCTTATCCAACATTATTTATTATTATTTCTGGTCCAACATTATTTTTAATTAGCGACCCATTTGGGAGCTATTGTGATAGCGACGAAAATCGGTAGCTATTGCTGTCGTCCGTCCGTCGTGTCTGTCCACCCCTAACAACTCCCGAACGGACGGTCGGACCGACAAACGGACTTCACCATTGTGTTCAGAAGCCCAAAAACTGCAAAAATGGGGTATTTTCAGGGTCCAACGCCCCCCCCCCCCCCCCCATGTTCGATTTGGCATTGTTTTCATTGGATTTCCGCTATTAGCTTAAATGTTAGAAATGCAACCATCTGATTTCAGTGGTCTCGGACTTACATACTGAGGGTTATCGGTTCAGAGTCCGTATTTGCACTTTTTTCTTTATTTTTCTCTCTTAATCTTTTTTTCTCAATGTCCGCGTGGGTTTTTTTTTTTTCTTTTTTTCTTTTTTTTTTTTTTACTTTCAAATAATATCATAGATTGACCTTTTTTTTTTTTCCTTACGCTAATGTACTTTCTTTTTTATTATTATTATTTTATTATTGTTTGTCGCCTTTAAATTTACGCTTTAGTACAAAACGATTTTAATTTTTAATTTTATTTCTATTCTTTGCCAGAATAGGTTTTAGCAGTTTAAAAGCTTACCTAGCGAAATTTGATGCTTGAAATTGTGGTTTTTCAGTCAATGAATTCCCATTTAATCGTCAGTAACGTTCTAGCAAACAGTTCCTCGACTGCTTCTGTAGTGAACAATGGATTGCTTTCTTATTAGATTTACTAGGACTACGTAGAATATGTAGCCTTAAAAATAAAAATAAAATCTATGTTATTAACTATTTTTTTGTCAGCACAACTCTTTGAATCAGCAAGAAAATCCTCAGGAAACTATAAAAAACACAGGAGGGTTAGGACGAATAATGAATAGCAGACAAATTGAACGGACAGAAAAGAAAAAAAGAAAGAAGGGAAAAAAAAGGTCATCAATCTGGAAGTGACATCGGCGAAGACGTCGAAGGCTGAAATAATTAAAAACTAAGAATAGAAGAAGGGTTTTCCAAGTGACGTTGATTGATTATTAATTGATCCACTCTAATTGTTTCAGAACAGCAGAAGCAGGAGGGAAAAAAAAAATCATAGATTGATGTAAGAAAGTGTTTCATTTGCATGTGTGTTTTATTACAATTTTAATTTTCTTCAAGCATTGCTTGAAATTTTTCTAATATTAGTAGGAACATATCAAATATGTTTCACGAATATCGTTCTCCAAATTAGTTGTTATATTAGGTTACATTAACAAAACAAGTAGAGATTCAGAAAGTTCTGCATCAAATTCTGATTATTATTGCAATTAGATTTTCTATTATCACAAGAGCTTTTTATTTCTCGTAAGTATGCTCTCTTTTCTTTACGGAAAAAGTAAGTGGCATGTCGTAATTGCACTGCAATGAATGATGTACTGATACTCATTAAAAAACTGTGTTGTTGTATCATGTAATTATGCAATTCCCAGTGGGCTCTAATCCCTTCTCCACTGCCTTCCACGACCTAATCTTGAATCTTTCTACGTTTCTCTACTGTAAATATCTTCTATTTCGTTTTCTTCTCACAACTGCATTTTTTTCTGTTTTTTTTTTTTTTTTTTTAAGTTTTAAGTTAATGTAAACCTTTTTCTTGAAGCAAAAAAAAAAAACAAACAAACAAAAAAACATAAGGCTTATGTACCGAAATTAACTAAACCTAATTTTTTTACTTTTTTCTTTTTTCAATGTAGAAAAAAAATGGCATATTAGTTTAAAAATCTAATTAGGAACGAATTATCCAAATTAGCTCAACGTAATGTAACAAGAGTCATTGTAGTCTTAGTGTTGAGTGATGAAATGGAAAGGTGACTGTGTGTGCTGTTACTGCAGCATATAAATCCAAATGTCAACTCATTACTAAATTATTCGAAATACAGCAGTGATTCGTTTCTCTTCGATTTTTCTAGACTCCTGCTGAATTTGTACTGAAATCTGCATTTCTACTATTTGAATCTCGAAATTCCTATTAAACAATGAGATTTTCTTTTTATGTAAAACATTCTTTAATCTACTGGTCAATGACGAACCTTCAGGGGTGGAATCGCGTAAAGGGGCTTAGTTGTAACATAGGATTGATATCGAAACAAAAGCGGTGACATTAGACAATAGAACGATTACTAATATTATTAGGCGAGTGTTAAAGCAATTGTCATCAAAGAGATTGTATTACAGAGAAGATATACAGTGGAACCCCGCTATTCGTACACAATCCGTTCCAGGAGGCAGTTCGAATGGCGATTTGTACGAATGGCGAATCATTTTTTCACATAAGATATAATGTAAATTGGATTAATCCGTTCCAGAACCCAGAGATGATTGCTTATTTAAACCTTTGTAATAATATTTTAAGCGTAAAATACATAAAAACAATGAAAACAATAAATATATAGGCCTCTCTTACATGCCCGGATTTAAAGACCCAGGGCCCCCAGTTCCGGACTGAAACACCCAGGGCCCCTAGACACTTGATATTTGCCCCCCCCCCCATCCCGAAAATCTACAACCAAAAAAAACCTACGGAATCTCCCTTTCAACAACCAAAAAAAAAGAAACGAAATCTCCAATTCAACAACCAAAAAAAAAAATCCAATACCGTGGGGCCCCTCGGCTGGCTGGGCCCCTAGGCCCGGGTTTTCTAGGCCTAGGCGGAAATCCGGGCCTGCTCTTTAATTATGTCTTTCTTTTTAAGTATAGACGATATGGTTGATTTCGCCATGCCATACTGAGTTGCCAGGTCAGAGACACAAGTTCCACTTTCAAACTTCGCAACGAGTTCTTTTTTCAATTCAATTGTCGTTCTCACTGCTTTCCTTTTAGGCTTGGTTGAATCAGTAATCTTTTTTGGACCCGTGCCTGCACTATTTTTAATAAAAATAACATAAAATAGCACAAAGTTTCATGAAGCTTGCGTGGATGATGCGTAGCGTACGGAAGATAGCACGAGACTGAACTGAAGCGATCGCTTGGCACGGCCAGTAACAAGGTCCCGCTGTCCGAATCGCCAGCAAGCGTACGAATGGCGAGTTCAATTTTACTTGAAAAAGTTGGATGAATAACGAGTTGTACGAGTAGCGAGGTGGACGAATGGCGGGGTTCCACTGTACAAGAATGGCCAAAGTCCTGACAAAGAGAACATGAAATAAACGTGGATAAATACAGTCACTTGAACCAGGCTTATTGTTTTAAATACGTTGTCAAAATTGCTTAACTTCATTCAAACAAGCTTAGCCGCTTTTAAAGCGAAGATCTAATTGAAGGTGATCTAAAGCTAATAAACAAATCTAGAAAAAAACAAAACTAAAATTCAAAGAATTCTAAGTTAAACTGTTTAATGATATAGAATTATGGTTTATTTATTCGACTTCATAATTTCTGTTTAAATGAAGGTGGCTCCCTTCACGCGTCATTCGTTTTTACATTCAAGTTTAAAGTTACTTCGGAGTTTTTCAACTTACAAAAAGACAAACACTGGATCAAAGAGAATTTACTTTAGCGAAAACAGTCATACTGACTTAATATTTTTATCAACAAAAACTAGAATAGGATAAATTTTGAAGTGGTTTAACAGTGTGTGAGAAATGGGCATCATCATAAATGGCAGGTGGCCCTAATTAAACGCCCTATTCAGAGCCATCTCTAGCTCGATCTAACAACTGGAATGTCACCAAATTCGGCAGGGAGATAAATCAAGACATGGAAATAGGATTCTGCGGGGAATAATTTAGTTCAAAAAGTCGCCGATGAGGGAGAACATGGTTAGGAAGTCGGCCACTTGTGTTGGCATCATAAAGCTATAAAGTAAAGGAAAAACGTCACACATGTTTTCCTATTGATAGTTGTGATCAGCATGCGCCTCACATTACCTCATCGCGCGCTACTTGTAAAGTTATTTTACCTGAACGACTGCAAAGGAGTAGCAGCTCTTTAGAATCCGCCAGAACTTGCCTAAAGATCCTCTCTTAATTAATGCAATTACATCGATGATTCGGAAGTTTGATTTGGTTGAGGACGAAAACCAGTGCAACTACGAGAAATTGAGGAGTTGCAACCGTGATTGTCGAGAGATGAGACAGATGTTGCTGGTAGCTGCTGTAGCTGCCACCCGTCTAGTTGCGCGACAATTGGATATGCCATATTCCACGGTATGAAAACCTTTCCTCAAAATTATTCAATTTAATCTATACAAGATCATCCCCATACAGCAACTGCTACACGAGGATTTGACATTTACTGTAATGTTTCCGTCGACGATGCTTGGCCTTGGAAAATGTCCGTTTTATCTGACTGTAAACACCTCAATTGTCCAATTTTTTTGGGCAGCTTCCGAATCACCTCATATGCTCCAAGGACTTCCATTTTATTCTCCAAAAATTACCCTTTGATGTGACTTCACTGCAGATTTTATAGTAGGGCCATTCTTTTTTGAGGACATCCCTCCGACAAGATCAATAACCTGTTCCGAAACCGCAGAGAAATACCGCGATGTGCTGAAGAGGTTTGTGATTCATAAATTTCAGCAAGGACAATGTTTGAATGACATCACTTTTGAGGTGGACACCTCCTCATGTTGACGACTGGTATAGCAGCTTCGACGGCATTACTTCACAGGAAATAGAGTGACTGACTAGCTTTTTCCATCTACATGGCCACCTCGCTCTCCTGCTGTTACTCCTTGCAACGTTTGGTTTACATGAAGGCTAGTGTCTATAGTAGCGGTATCTTCAACTTGGCAGCCTTAAGGACAATGTAGCACGGACTGTGACAAACATCCCTGCAGAGATAATACTATTTACCATTGAGAATGTTGTGTATAGGATGCAATTCCTGGTGGCCACACTGAACCAGATCCTCTTCTGTATGGGCGAACTCAGCATGCTTGAGTTGGGCAACAGGTTACTGTGCGAAACTACTGTGAATTACTATGCTAAATTGATATTAAATGTTTATGGTGTCTGATCAGAAGTGTAATACATAAAGGTAATTAGTTCTTTGTAATTAGTATTTGTCTGACACTTTCATGCTTTTTTAACTTGATAGGAGCCAAATTGTTTCTATCAGCGACTTCAGAATATTTTTTTTTAATTCGAGGAATCCTGCTTCCTTTATCCTAATTAGTCTCCCTATCGAATTTGATGACATTCCGATTGTTAAATCGAGTTAAACCAACAACATCTAAAGACATGTCTCTCTAGACGGTGTGTTGGCTGCAGACAGCTCTGAATAGGGGAAGTTCAATTATGGTCATCTGGTACAGTGTGCGATTTGTAGGGGTGGGATGGAGGGGGGGCGACTGGCTTGGACCATCCCAACCTCTATATGTGAATGATATATCCCTGCCAGGCATAATTATTTCCAACCCACTGGATATGTTAAATTTACATACATACTTAATTGTTAGATAAGAATCTTAGTTTCGCTGAAACAAAATTTAAAATTTGTATTTTTCTTGAATAGGAATTTGTCTGTCTATTTCTTCTACATTTAGATCTGTCTTTTCATCAACAGAGTTTGTTATGCATATTTAATAAATCATAAAATTAAAAATACAGAAACTATATTGGCACTAACCTTAAAACATCTATGACTTTAAAAAACCACAACGTACGTTTCAGAGCTTCACATATCAAGCTCCCTTCTCAAGTGGAAATCATTCATCTTTAACTAAAACCTTTCCTTATCCGAGAATATTAAACAGACAGAAATAGACATTCCCATATTTAACAAAAACACCTCCTGGTGACAATTGCTTTGAACATGCACAGGAAGTGGTCCAATACATTTGAAGTAGAAAGGTCCTGATTATAGCTACCTAATAATTTTATCATGCAAGATTCATAAAAGAGACGCAAATATTTTTTTTTTACGTACACCAAAAACCTCTACCTGTTCTAAGTCTAGCGAATGACCCATTTGTTGACTTAGAACAGGTAGAGGTTTTGGTGTACGTAAAAATAAATATTTGCGTCTCTTTTATGAATCTTAGATGATAAAATTATTAGGTAGCTATAATGAGGACCTTTCTACTTCAAATGTATTGGAATATGGGCTGTGATAATTGTATTATTTTCTTTAAAGAATTTTTTTCCTATGAGTGTATTTGAAACCTTAGCAGACGACCACTTCCTGTGCATGTTTAAAGCAATTGTCACCAGGAGGTGTTTTTGTTAAATATGGAAATGGCCATTTCTGTCTGTTTAACATTCTCAGATAAGGAAAGG
This sequence comes from Thereuonema tuberculata, assembly GCA_023159025.1. NCBI lineage: Eukaryota > Metazoa > Arthropoda > Chilopoda > Scutigeromorpha > Scutigeridae > Thereuonema > Thereuonema tuberculata. The sequence goes on from JAFIDM010012231.1 coordinate 150,289,082, forward strand.
TTTTAGTTAAAGATGAATGATTTCCACTTGAGAAGGGAGCTTGATATGTGAGGTCTGAAACGTACGTTGTGGTTTTATAAAGTCTTAGATTTTTTAAGTTTAGTGCCAATATAGTTTCTATATTTTTAATTTTATGAAGGTAGGCACGTTAAATTTGCTTTATTATTTAATAATCATATTGAATATTGAAATAAAATACTTGAATTACACTTATAAAAATAAATTGTCCGATATATGTATAATCGAATATCTCATAGTAATACTTTCTGTTATAAATAGAAGAGATTTGTTTGAAGCGCACACGTTCATATATATTCATATTCGTATATTATAAATAACTAAACCAATAAGTCTATTTTAAGAAATCATGATTTAATAAATTAGTAATCTGTTAGGCCTATCCCTATGTAACACGTAAATTTCTGTGTGCCTAAAAGTCAGTTTTCAGGGGAGGCAGGGTATACATATTTAAAATTTTAATTCTGGTAGTGAACCCATTAGATATCCCCACCCCCCCTCTGATAAAATCACAAATCACACACTGGTATATGTACCGGTGATCTGGTATATGTTATCCTTAAACATTGATGGTCATAGGATATTTTGTTTTTATCTTTTGTAACTATAAAGACGACAGCAAATAAGACTATAGTCCATTTTAAATTCCTTGAGACCTCTATTAAATATCTAACAGCGACATATGCTTCATTTCTAATAAACCACAGTAAAAATGAAATTTTTGTAGGCCTATCACTATTTATTATTAAGCAAAAGATGATCAATATCGTCGTAAGCTATCTGGCGAAATCGTCTGAAAAATTTTAAAAAGGACTGTAAATTGTCTAAACTAATGGAAAATGAATGAAAATGATCGGGAAATAGGTCGCATGAAAGAGCAAGTCTTAAATGAAAATTGCCAAAACACACCCATAAAAGTTAAAGTTGCCCCTTTATTCTTAAGGGAAGAATGGATGCAGGCTTTTCGTAAGGTAATAAAGAATAGAGGGATAGTGTCTGACAGAAAACATGTAAAAAAAAATTGTGGTAAAGCATAAAATTAAAGGCGACCCATTACAACCAAGACAGACATTGAACGTGTCCATAATCAATTTGAATAAAAGATAGTAAAAAAGTTTAGTTAATACTTATTAATAAAAATTTCAACTTCAGCCGACTGCCCACATGAAAAATGCTGAAGTTTGGGAATTTTTTTACTGACCCGATGGACTTAAAATTTGGATATGCTTTAGTGTCTACTATAAAATGAATATTTTTTTTTTATTTTTACGTATCCGGAAAATAGATAGTTGAAAAAAAGGATAGGTAGTTGCGGACACAGTCGACTGTGTCCGCAAACTATTAAAGATACGGTCGAATAATAATATAGATTGTATACTAGACACTCTAAACCAGGGGTGTGCAGACTTTTGTAAGGTAAGGGCTACCTCAAGTATACTCTAAAAAAGTATACTCCAAGTGGCGCGGTCACCTTAAGACTAAAAAAAAACGGAATCTCCAGACCGCGATCGACGTCTTACCCACCCCGGCTCTAAACCATAGGTTCCCAAAACTTATTTGGTGTACCGCCCCCTTTTCAGAAAAAAAAATTACTCAGCGCCCCCCCCCCCCCCCTGGAAATCTTTAAGCGAACAAACAGAAAGATGCAGTGATAAAGGAGAATGGGCAGATCTCCCCCACCCCTGTATAGCGATAAGATATATATGTAAGGAAAGATCTCCATCAATAGAACATTTTTTATCATTACGACTTGTCTCAATTATTAGTCCGTTCGGAGTTATTTACATCTAGATATGACGTTTGAGTGATTGATTGTGGTGAATGTGGGTGCAGGGGAGTCAACCATTTATAGGCGGGAGGTGCTTGGCTGTGGGTGGTTGGCTTCCTGCCATCCACATTCATCACAATCAATCAATGACACTATTAATAATTATTAATAATTATTATAATAATTAAAATTATTTATTTCAAGTAAATAATAATTATTTACTTGTAATAAATGAAAATAATATTTACTGATACTGAAAATAATTATTAAATGACAATTAATTAATATATCCGGGAAGTAAGATATCAATGAGATAAGTCATATGTAGATGTATATAACTCCGATTGCTAATAATTGAGACGAGTCGTAATAATAACTTATGTTCTACGTAAGGAGATCTTTCTATAAGTATATCTCTTATCACTATACAGGGTGGAGCAAATTCCCATAGAGTTGCCCATTCTCCTTTGCGTTCTTTTATATATATTTCTATCTATGTCCTGCAACTATAGCTACTACCGACCCCCTGGATCGTTCCAGCGCTTCCCACGCGGCGGTGTCGCCCACTTTGGGAAACAGTAGTCTAAACTAAAGCACATCCAAATTTCAAGTCGAACTGATCAGTAGTTGTCTAGCAAGAAATTCCCAAACTTGCGAAAACAAACAATCGAATCTTCCGCATTTTTCCGGATAGGCAGAAATAAACCCCCATTCCTACGGTGCTTGGACCTCTGAACACGATGGTAAATTCCGTTTGCCGATCCGACCTTCCGTTCAGGAATTTTAGGGGGCAACAGACACGGACGGATGGACGTACAGGACAAACGCAATAGCTCCCAAATGGGTCGCTAATTACATTCTGAATTTTCTGCATTTTACCACGTCAAATCCATAGGTTTACATTACAAATTATTATAGAACTATTGAAATATTTAATACTGCAATTTATTTATTTATACATATGTGTGATTTATATACATGTGTGTGTGTATGTCTGGGTGTATTTATATTGCAAAGTTTGTAAAGTAGCAGAAGTAGATTTCTTAATTTTTTTTATTAGTGGTCATGGTTGAAGACATTAAGTGAACCTTCTAAGATTCAAATCAAAAAAGTTGTTGCTCTCAAAGTGGACAGAATCTAAGTTTTAGAATTTGAGGGCCGTTTACGCTGCATTATAAGTTTGTCTAAAAACTGCTGGAATTGTTCAATAAAAATTTTATAGATCTCTACAAAATGTACTGTGTCTATAAGAGGTTATCAACACAGAAGACTGCAATAGCGATGGATGTAGAATGAAAAATAATTAATTTACTAGTTGACCCGTGCGAATAATTCGCAACAAAAAACCACCTTTGAGAAATAATAAACAAACCCAACAGCTTGTCGTGCATGTTAGTTAAACACATTGTCAATAGATGGCGCTTTCTCCATTTTTATAAAAAGGTTTTTAAAATAAAGTTTTTTAACGAAAACATTAATTTTAAACAAATACTCCACGTACCTCATTTTAGTATTTAAAGAAGATTTATTAAAAATACTGCAAATTGCGAATTTTCGAGAAGTTTAAATTCGTCTTCTCTTTTTCAAGCATAATAATATAAAAGGAGTAATACAGCAAAAGCAAAAATGGTTAGAAGTTTAAACAAATTCTAAAAACTCGTGAATCAACTAATTTAGTTGTTGTTACAAACATACATCATTATGAAATCATTCAATTATTACAATCATTAAATATTATAAATAAAAAAAAATTCAATAATTAAATACGTCAATTCTTTCTGTTTTTGTACTATTTATTTTGAGTAAGTCTATTTATTTTGAGTTATTAATAAGACAGTTGAAGGATTAACATGAACTCCTTCGTATCTGTTGAAGTTTTTCTCTTTAGTGTTTTTTATAACACTACTTTCTAAGATTTTTCTTAATTTTAAATCACATTCTTTATATAACACTTTCACATTACTGTCCATTGTATGCCCTTTTTCCAGACAATGGAAGGCAATGTTTGATAAGTCCAAATTTTTATTCTTTTAGGGCCCTACCATGTTTGACAAAACAATTTGTTTATTTTTCGTCATTAGCGGTGAACGTAATCTTCAAAATGATATCTCAATTATTGATTTTGATGAAGTATTAATGAAGATAAAAAAAAACAAAAACAAAAAAAAAACACCTTTGAGAAATAATTTTGAGATTAGTGATTAAAAAGTTTACACACATTAAAATATATTTTTTTTTATTGTAATAAATCGTTTATTTTTATTAAAATATAAATCTTTGTTTTTTTTTTATCAGTTCTTATTAAATAAACGATGAAATATCATTTTAAAGTGCATTTTTATTCAAAAAAGGGTATATTTGAATATTACGACGCTATAGCATTATTTAAATGTTGTTTCGCTTTTGAAAGATAAGTCGCTTCTGTTAAAGCGTGTCTACATTTTTATAAAAAGGTTTTTAAAATAAAGTTTTTTAACGAAAACAATAACTTTAAACAATTTGTTTATTTTTCGTCATTAGCGGGGAACGTAATCTTCAAAATGATGTCTCAATCATTGATTTTGACGAAGTATTAAGGCAGATATGACGTACCGACCCGAAAACGCCTTTGAGAAATAATATATAAGGATTGTTTTCATTTCTTCTCGTTCATATATTCTTAAGCAATTGATTGTTTTGATCTTAGTACGTAGATATGAGAAATCTACGAACTACTATGTTGTATTAATTTTTAAAATTCCTGAGGTCTTTTTTTTCGTTTCTCTATTAAAAAATGTTCCAAGTAAATATTATTTTATCAATAGTCTTAAAAGAAATACATAAGATTAGAAAAATTGTAAAAGCAAATTTTTTATTTGAAAAGTATCAATTTAATAATTTCAGTGTTATTCTGAAATAATGACTTTAAAATTTTTAGATTCTAACTTTATATTTTTTTCTTCTTTTCAGAGTCGCATCTCTTTAGAGAGTAAGAATTACAGTGATATAATTCAAGAAGATTTTATGGATACTTATGAGAATCTAACTGTGAAGACTGTGATGATGCTAAAATGGCTGAATCGCACATGTGGGCAGATTCCATTTGTTTTGAAGGTAGATGACGATATGTTCGTCAATGTACCCAATCTGCTCCTCTCTTTGAAGAGGTGGGGCCGCCCCAATCTTCTCATGGGCTCCACCATCACCGGCGCACAGCCCATCCGCGATCCCACGTCCAAGTGGTTTTCTCCGAGAACTTACGTGGAGAAATCGTACCCGACCTACTTGTCTGGAACGGCCTACGTGTTTTCCGGCGATCTCATTCACAAACTGTACGGGACAGCACTCAACACTCCTCTGTTCCGGCTCGAAGACGTCTTCCTAACTGGGATTTGCGCCAGACAACTAGGGTTGCAGCACGAAGATAACCCTTGCTTTCATTACGGACAGGTTCTTACAGATCCGTGTCGGGTTCGGCAGATTATAACCACTCACAGGCTGAAACCAAACACACTGTACGAGGTATGGCGGCGACTGAATGATCCCCAACTCACCTGCAGTCAACTATTGTCGTTTTTGTATGTAGGTATTCTTGAATGGTGGTTCTGCTACTGAGAAACAGCCGTTTGGTGGTGTTGTTTTTAATGAGCGAACGACATTCAGTAAAAAAAAAAAAAAACTTTCTTTTTTTTTTTAAAAAATTATAATATATGTTTCAAAAACTTACTACATTTTAGTAAAGTTTTCCAGTTATAAAGGAATGATTCTGTTCCTTATAACTGTAATTTGTTTTAGAAATACATCTAAAAAAGCATTTTTATTTATTATTTTTTTTTTAATATTTCATTTGATTTGATTGATTGAAAGATGAAATCAATGGATAAAACCTTTCATTATTCTTTATTTCCTTTTTTTTTAAGTGTTCTAAATGAATGAATTTTTAGATTTTGTTTCGATGTAAATATTTAGTTTCGGTCTCAAACACTGAACCGGAGAAGAAATATTAAGCTGATTACATACTTTGTAAACAGTGCTGTCTTCAATTTAAAAAGTTGTGTTGAGTTTCATTATTTAGGCCACAAAACGTGAAATTTATTAAGAAGTAAAAAAAAAAAACTGATAATAAACTTTTTTTAAAGAAAAAGAAAAAATACACTGGTTTAATATTCTCAAGAAATGATCCGATGAAATATAATTTTTTAAAGAAATTTTTATCGCTAAAAAAATAAAGAATAAATAACAGTTTCTTATTTCAGCTTTTATGTGGTTCTCTAACTTTGCTGTGTCTAGTTGCGGCCACATAATTGTCCCACGCCGTATTATATTCCATGATAATACCGAAACATCTTTTTGTGGCCCTTGAAATAAGTTTGAAGCACCTGATTTATTGTTTGTACCAAATTTGGCCATCCTATTAATCATTAGATAACTGTAGCTTTGTTTTGCTTTTCTACAAATCCTTTTCATTTTGTTTTACACTTTTGCTTCATTACTGATTTTTTTTTATTTTTTTTAAGTATAAATTGTTCTTGAATTCACCTTTCCAACTCTCCCTCAAACAGCACTGGTATTTTCTATTAAAAAAAAAGTATTTTATCATTATTATTAGTTCAAATAAAAAAAATTAAATTGAGGAGGAAAATTTATAGTTTTCCTGCTCAGTTTAGCACAAATCTTAAACTCACATTAACAGAATAATATTAATAAGTTTCCTTGTGGACGACTTCGAAAAAGAATCTGTTAATAGCAGCTACTTAAACTAAGCACATCTACCCTTTGCTGGGATGGTTCTTCTTTTTTTAAGATATTTTGTTATTGTTCCATGTATATATATAATTTTTGGAGCAGCTACATGTGATGCAACAGAGATAATTCAAATTACTTTAGGAGATTATTTAGTATTGAGAACAGTTGAAAATTTAATTATTATAGATATTTAAACTTAAGATCAAACTCGCACATTCTTCCTTTATTACAAACAAATCTTAGGCTTAAAAATTGTTATCTACTGTATTTGAGATAGGCTTAAAAATTGTTATCTACTGTATTTGAGATAAAGTTTTAAGTTTTATTCAAAAGTTAAAAAAAAAAAAAAATTGTAGTTTAATTCCTATTAGACACTCGTGATAAATCTAACTTAAATTGAGGTCTGAACATATTACAGGCCTGCACAAACAGTTTTCCAGACGAATTTTTTTGTTATTTTCTAATTAGTTTTTTGTTTTTTTTTATGAAGAAGGTAACATTCTTCTTAAGAAAGCTTGCTTATTAATTTTAAGCTAAAATAAATAAATAAATAAGACTTATTAAACATTTATCTTATAGCTGTTAGACTGTAAGTTGACTTAAATTCTTTATCCATTGTTGTGACGCACATATTTTGAAAATGGAAATAGTAGAAGCCACGAGTTGAATATTACCAAAACAAGTTTTGCAGAACCGCAAGTCTCCTGACTTGTGTTCCTCAATTTCAAGGATCTACATTAATGAATTCATTGCTCATTTTATTTTGGGAAATTCCCGCGCTGAATTTGATTCGGTGTGACTCGGAATTCTTCCTGAAGCCTTTTGAGGCACCTCAGGACGACCATTCATGAATTTTCCACTCGTTAGCCAAGTCAGCTCAAAGGTTAGAAAGACTTAGTTAATGTCAGAACTCTTCAATGCCTCTCTATGTACGCTATCAAAATCTGAACAGTGATCGTCCTTAACATGTTGTTAATTTTATATGAAGATGAAACCTGCCCCTGCGAAGTTTCGAAACGTCAATAGGGGAATTTTTATATTTTATTTTTTATAATTTTTAACTTGTTCACCCTTGAATTTGTGTCGAAAAAGCGGTTGATAATACAAAAAAAAAATCTTTTTTCTTTTTTTTTTTTCTTTTGAGATTGAAACTCTCTTTAGTTTGAGTAATAATATGTAAACATGTAAAAACTCAGAATTCTCAATTTCGAAATTTTCAAATAATGGGTCATATAATGTAACATTGAATTTTACTGAATGTTAGTTTCAAAGATCTACATTTGGCGAAATCACAGCGAGGTGATGTATTATCAGGCTGATGGAAAATTTGTTTAATACGATTTTCATAAAAAAAAATGAAGCCTCTGCTAAGACATCAATTCTTTTATTTTATAAAATGTTCAAAATGGAAAATTATACTTTTGAAAATTATTCTTTGACGAAAACTACTGAAGACAGTGTTTTAAGTAAAATTGTTTGGTTAGTAAGAAATAATCTCCATTTCGAAATGTGTCAGTGATGTAAAGTTAATAATTAAAACAAAATGGACTATGTTCTTCCTTTCCAATTTGTGGAAAGGTTTTCTTATTTAGTGAAACTGATTGATTTATTAAACAGTAACTCTGACCTTTAAACCGATTTTACGATTTTTACTAACAAGGGCTTTCTGAGAACCTCACGAAAATGTGCTTAGAATATAAATCGCTCATGGCAAAAACAGTGATATGAGTCATTCTCATGCAAAACTGCACGTCTTACCACGAGAGACATTTGAATGATCACCTATTGAAGGTCCAAGAGAGGAACTTTGGTAATGCGAAGAAACAAAATATCGATATAATAGGACCAAAAACACACAAACTTCAATGTCGTGACTATATTGCTATATATTTCACTCTGCTTAAAATAATAATTATGCTTGTACTTCGGTGCAGAAAGTTGATTGTATAGTACAGAGTGAAGTCGGATGATGAAATGACGATCGTGTAACTTGTGGTTTATCACATTGTAGTCTTACAAAATCAACGATCCGTCTCATGTAGAGCTTATATTGCCTAAAGAAGTACACTGAAGATTTTGGCAATATCTTGAGATTAAGTAATTGTTAATGCAGTTAAAACATGCCACCGTCGGATGGCGCTAGCAAACAACATCTGAGTTTTGCATGGGAATGACGCATACAGTACCACTGTTTTTGGGACGAGCGATTTATATTCTAAGCACATTTTCGTGCAGTTCTCAGCGTTCGAGGTCACGCACTTCCTTTAAAAGAAGAGATTGAGATTTTGCTAAAGATATATATCTAAAAATATATAAATAGATGCTTATAAATAACTTTTCGTTTAAATTAAGTCTGAAGTTGAAGTTTTTAAAATTATTTGTGTTGCCATTCTAATTTAAAGTATTTTAAAATAATGTGGTTTTATCTAAATCCTTTATAATTTTTTCATTACAAATTAATAAAAAGAAAATTAAGATTTTTTTTCTACTTTATCACAAATTTAGATTAAAAGACGACGCACAATCATACATAAATGTTTAAATTTATGACAGTTTAAATCACGTTGTTTTGATTATCTAATCGAGTTTTGGTAAAAAAAAAAAAAAAAAAAAAAAAAAGAACAGCTGAAAATGTTAATTTCTATTTTAAATTTAAATTCTGTAGAAAATAACTTTTTTTTTTTTTTTTTTTTTTTT
>JAFIDM010012231.1:150298389-150309602 GCA_023159025.1 Thereuonema tuberculata
TTTAATCCTGTTGATTTTTAAGTAGATTAATGCAGCAGTTCTTAACTGGTTTAAAAGTTTTTTTACCGCGGACCCCCATTAAATATGTTGGGTACTCGCGGATTTAAACCCCTAAAGTGCATCAAATATTTCTTTAAAGGTGCTCATCAAGGGTTTTCAAATTTCGAGAGAAATAAATTCATACACTCCGTATTACAATATTTTTATTGGAGTGATTGTATTCAATTTAAAAATAATAGTAATAATATTGAATACCGAACCCTGGCCTAATATTGCTTGGTAATTAATGAATATGAAGGCTGGTGCTACAAGTTTTGCTATATCGGGTTTAAAAGCTGAAAATTGTATTCAGAGTTCTGATTCTATATTTTTCAAATGGTTCCTATACTTATTTTTAAGATAAACGACATTCCGCTCTATGTTCATAAGCGAGGTAGAGGTGTGAAGTATGTTTTCAGTTCATAGACTCTTTGTGTCATGTGATTGTTAATTTTCTTTCTATTTTAACTATTCCCTTCGCTCACTCCCTGTGAGGACACAGCGGACCACAGGTTAAGAACTGCTGGTCTAATGTACATTTGTCAGTATATTTTTAGTAGAAATATATCCGTTTTCTGTCTCGAATCAGTATTGCTGCTAGCAACTTTAACTTTTCAATTTAAAAATTTTTGAAGGCTGCAAATTCAGAATTACAACTATAATTTTAAACGAATTTACAATTTCATAGCATAGATAATCAGTGAATTAACTTTGGAAATATTCAGTTTTGTTTCGTAACGATATTAATTTAAATTAAGAACGTTTTCAATATACTAACACACATTTTGTTAGTTTCATTGCGAAATACTTATCAGTACCTATACTACAGATGTGTATTACTGGTATTGTAAGCACACCGAATAGGACTGAGGAATATTAAAAAAAAAAAATGGAATGTGTATATTTCTTCTGTTAACATTATAATGAAACGAAGGAGTATGATTGATTAATACTCTGCATAAACTGACCGATATTAATATTTAAAAGATGCAATTAATAAAATGTAGATAGAGATATAACATTTGTTTAATTTTTGTTTCTTACCATACATTTACTACTTGGTAATATTCAATGAAGCTGTGACTTTGGAATATCTATTTTAAAATATCTATTTCCTATCAGTTTATGAGTGTTAAAAGTCTCCCTCAAAATTTGAGATACTGATAACCTTATAGTTTCTGCGTTTGAAAATTCGACCATAGTAAATTAGTAGAATTAAATGCAGTTTTGCTTTCTTTGTTTCTTTTTTATTATTTTATTTTCATAATTTTAACATCATTAGGTTTGTGTAAATATTGTATTTATTATGATATCAGAAATATTTCAAAATTTGCTTAAAAATCAGTTTTGATTTCTTTTATGGATTGTTACGGATTGGAATATTTTTCAGTTATCGAGAAATTTTCAAAATTTTCAATTAATGGAGAAATTTTGAAAAAAATTCAAAATTATAAGCAGGAAAAAATTGCATATATGAAAATTAAAATTTGGCAAAATAGGGGATAAGATCTTTTGAAGGGGAAAAAAAATGCCAATAATCGGGGGGGGGGGGGGACCTTCAAAACGTTTATGAAACCCTTTTTTATTTATGCAAATGTATGGGTCATATACATTTTAACTGAGTTATTACAATTCCGGTTGCGGGTACAAAATTTTACTTATCTGGAAATACATTGATAAGGACGCAAATTGCAATTGGTAGAATTACATTTTTCAAAATTCCGAATAAGTTTTATTTTATTTTAAGTAATAACCTAAACAATTCAGTGGGGATGAATTCTTAAAAATCAATTTTGATGATAATAAAAAAATTGTTTTTCGTTGATCTTTCTGTGATCTGGTGCATTGATGCAAAGCAGGTTAATCCGATACTGATTTCCGAATAATTGGATTGACGCATATTCATAGAATCACCCAATCAACTGATAAACAGCAACACTCTTTTACGCACAATAAAACCTAGTTCTCAAATACAAAATTGTTTTATAAATAATTTATGTTTTATCTTTTTTTTTAATTTTTGTAATATTAAGATTAACGCTAAAAACTCAATGCAATTGAACAGTCATCAGTCTTTTAGAGTTGCACCAAATCCAAATACTTCCAGCATGTCTTGCTAAAACCTCTGTATGTGTATTGTGATGTAACACCGTACATTCATTCCTGTCTCTGTCAACTTGTGAATCTTATTGAAACATGTCAGTGTTGTTTTATACTTTGCCACACGTTCAATAATAAATATTAATCTTGATTCAGGTAGGTGCTAATAATTCAGTATCCACAGAAATTTCATTGCAGTTTCAAACTGTAACTAACCGATGCATTTTTTTTTTCTCCCGAGAATGCTGTGGTCGTAGCGCTCAAAGAAAATTTTCCAGATGTTGGGATAAGAAAACAAAAAAAAAGTGTAAATTAATTTGAGTAAAATAAAATTTACCATTTTTCTTATATCTGTTATTGTTAATGAAAGATAGAAATTGAATGATTTATATTAAAATTGAAATTCTTAGGATGAGAAAGTGCAACCCCAACCTTTGCCCATATGGTGCCTGGTCATAGTGCGGTTTCAGATGGTTGTAAGTGTTTTCCGTCTGCCTTATGTTATGCTATGTAGTGAATGTGGGTGGCAGAAAAGCCAAGCACTGCGACCGGAGGTCTATTGTACTTTCCCACGGAAATAAGGACAGATGTAGAGAAAGACGGAGAAAGTATGGTGGGAGAAGTGCAGGGGAAACGGGAGAACCCAGAGAAAACCTGTCCAGCGCGGATCGTCCACCATCACCAAACCCACATGAGAACCGAATCCGGTACTCAGAGGTGAGAGGCCAATGTCATAGCGACAACGCCAACCGCGGCGTCCTTCCGTCTGCCTTAGTATCTGAGATTCAGAATTGGAAGCAGGCTATTTAAAAACAGAACTCTTCCTTCATCCACTGTAGAAATCATGTGGTAGCTTTGTTTTAGAAACACTGGTCTAATTTACCTTCACTTTACTAATCGTAAGTTACATAGGTTTTTTTTTTTTTTTTTTCGGGGGTCAAGTGGCTTCCCTTCTCTAAATAAAAACACCACTGGGTGTTTCTAAATTGTTTCTTTTATGGAGGAGGAAATTATAATTTCTGTTGTTTTATAATTTATGTTTATTAGATGGCGACGTATCTACTAACAACTGTCGTCCATAGCCTCAGAAGGTCAACATTGATTTTCTGCTATGTTTTAGAGACAGTGTTAAATTAGCACTTTTTTGTTTTTTAAAATTTGAAACCCTGTCATACAGTATCTGAACCGCACAAATTGTAATAGGATAATTCTTCAGCTTAAACTATTGGAGAATTTCTCAAAGCACAGAATGATTTTTATCTATCGCTGTTATTCGCAAAAAATATTTAAAGTTTTTATTAAATGTTAATCAACCAAATGTAGTTCAACCAGTGAAATTAGAGAGCTTTTTGAATTTCATTTCAACCAATAGTTTGTTTTACGAGAACTATATGTAGTGCACTGTGTTCTAATACTGTAAAGGATCATTAATAATAAAAAATACTGTAAGGATCATTTATAAGCAGCTAATTTTCGAATGTCCAATGCGCATGGGCAGAACAGACTTTAGCGATCCTTGTGGTATGGTGGCGAATTACGGAGACATTCTTATCTAGTACAATCGCTAGGGATTTTATTATTTTCTAACATATTCATGTATTTTGTAAATAAAATAAATATGGTTTAATTTTTTGTTATTTTTTTTTTCCGTATCATTTCCCTTGATTTTGTATGTTGAATTTTTATAATTCTGTTACAGAACTTGACAAAAACAAGAAACTAAGTTTCCAATTTTTATAATTTTGTTGATACATTCAGGACCAGATATTCAAATTAAACTGAATTACCGCATCGCTGAATGGAATTATTGCTTTTTTTTTTAATCTCAGTTATCTAATTAATGGTATTTGACTTGTATAGTTGTGACATGATACAACATTAACTCGCATTTTAGATAAGAAATTTCATTCAAATTTAGAAGCAAATGTGCTAGTGTTGAACCTACGGGTAATTAACCGGTAATGGCAAAGCTGGCGAAATTTTCAGTATGTGAATCCGACACTAGAAACCGGATATTTGTCTTTTGAGTAGCAAAAGAATAGATAAATAAATGCAATAATAATATCTTAATGCATTAAAAAATATTTGTTTTTTGGTTGGATGCTGCTTGAGGTATCGAAAAATTAATATTAAAAATTGGCTCAAATAACTGGACGGGTATCTTGTTACATGACTAATATATGGTGTTGTTCACTAGCTTATTAAAAAGACGTTTTTACTTCACTTGAAACAGCCATAGTGTTGATGGAGCAAATATGAAAATGTTACTGTGATATTGTAAACTTTAGTTAGATAGAAATTTAGTTTCCTTATGTTAAATTCTTTATAATTTGTTCATTATAAAATAATAATAATAATAAAAAAAATAATAATTAGGAGTGAAAGGAAATGAAAACTGAAAAATGGACTGACTTTCATGTTTATTTATAACAAAAGTTTTAATTTTTTTTTTTTTTTTTTTTAAAAAGGTATTGAAAGTGTAACGTTGCGATTATAACATATCAATGCTATTTTTACATTTCCCTAATATTGTGTAACTTAATTTTGCTTAAAAAAAATTGTAATCTTTCACGACTGCTTTTGTTTTAAAACATAAAATAACATATCAAATCATTAATTAGCTTTATCTCAATTTAAATACGCCAAAAGAGAAAACGTCAAAAGAGAAATACTGCAAAGAGAAATACGCCAATTCTCATATATTTCAAACAGGATTGTATCGTACATTCTTTGCTAAAATATATAAATTGTATATAACTGCAGAAAGATGTCTACGGATGTGGACACTGTCTGTCCGACAATCCTAGATGTTACGTTCAATGGCTGTATACATTTACCTTCCAAATTTAAATTTATATTTATAATACTTTGTAAATGCTATTTTGTATCGTTCCATTACAAATTGTTTTACATACAGTTCAATGAAAGAAAATTTTGATTGAAAACTTTTCTTTTGCTGTTCTGTCATTTGAAATTAATAAGGGCAATTTTGCACCCAAGAAGTGAGAGAATGTTTGTGGGGTTATATAATGAAGTTTTACTTCAGGTTTCAAATCGCTCAAAAAAAGAATAAGCTCTGACTTACTCAGTGTTTTCCGTTTTCAGAAAGGAAATAAACCACAAATGAGGAATTAATATTTTATCTTTAATTTGTGTGAATCCTTAAAAACAAATTGTATTGTGAATGTTAAGCTTAATGAAAACTTTGTTTATACAGTTTCGATATGTCGAAAATTTATTTTTCTCCTTTGATATTACATATTCAGCTAATGTTAATTTTAATTCTTATGTCGAAGAGTTTTAACTCAAGACCTTGTTATGTCGAATATTTTTCAAGTAAAAAATGAATTTTTCCGGAAAAATCGCCGTTCAGTTGTGTCGAAGCAAATAGAGGTGTTTTTTAGAAATTCTAGCAATGTAAGTTCATTGTATTTTACTAATTCTTTTCAATTTAATTTAATTATTTTTGACTACTTTCAAAAATTAATTATCATTACATATTTAGACTTATTCTCATCTATCAAGACTCTAAATTTTTAGAATATTATTCCATATCTTGTATTTTTACGTGAATTTTTATGTTTTGGTTATGACCTTGTTATCTCGAAAACTCGCTATCTCGAATTTTTTTAGCATACTCTTCGACTTCGAGATATCTAGAGTATATTGTATACATATAAGTTAACATAAGGAAGTCATTCCGCAAATGTATTTATTGTCTAATGTTTCTTTTTTTCCGAAAAAATATTAAAAAAAAAATGATAGTGAAATATTTGATTTGTATTAATGATATCTAGCATAGATTGATCTGACTTCTTATAGTTTTCGTTTTGTATTACTTGTTTTTCTTTCTTTCTGGTTTTGTGGTCTACATATTCCATATCATAAATGCATTTAATTCCGTAGGAGAAATAAGTGAGAGAATGTTGGAAGTCTGGTTGCATTTCCTCTGCTTCAATTCGTTGTTATGTAATTACCTTTTTACAATTGTAAATAGTTAGCTGTAAGCAGCTGATGTAAACCTTATGGTTATTGATTAACTTCAATTCTTCATTGTCAATATATCTTTTTTAAACAGTTTAATTGAGGTATTTTTTTAAAGAAATTAAATTATGAATGCCTATGGTATTTGTTTTTGTTTTTTAATATTTTCAGTTATTATAAACAATTATTTATAGAGAACAAATGTTTATGTTTCTTTGAAGCTTCTTGTAAATAGAGAAATGTATAATTTATTGCTTATTTTTATATGTTGACTTTTGTAGCTATACTTGCAAGAAATGTGAATAGAACCACACACCTGTAGATTAATTTTCAGAATCGAAAGGTTTTTAAGAAAAAAAAAATCCTACGAATTTGAGAATGGAAATAAACCTTTACTTCCTTTTATATTTTTGTTTGTTGTTTATTTATCTGTTTTCAATGTTTATGGTTTTGGAATAGTCAAACAGAAAATCACTTTAGTTTGTTCCAATCAATTTCTAGATTTGAAGAATGTTCTTTGGTAATGTAAAATAGAGATTCTAAGTAAAATATATTGAAATATTATTAAACATCATCCACCAGAAAATAAATGTCATAAACTACATTTATTAACTGAAAAAAACGAATTTTCAAGGAGATAAAAGATAATGTAAAAGGCTTGAAAAAGAGGAGACGGTGAATTTTTATCTCCTTGAAAATTCGTTTTTTTCAGTTAATAAATGTAGTTTATGACATTTCTTTTCTGGTGGATGATGTTTAATAATATTTATTATAAAAGAGAAGATTTAAGGAAGAAGTATGGTTTGTTTGTATATTGAAATACTTGCTGTTAACATAATGCCTTGCACTAATTCCTAATTAAAATCATATCTTTTTCTTTTTTTTACAGTGATGCAAATTTGACTACAGATGGCCGTTCAAGTATTACGTAAGCACATTTTCAGTCATCTCATACCCCCCCCCCCTTTGTAAGAAAACATAAGCAGATGCCCGACCTCCCCACTTGCGCTTACGTAAGATTTACCAAATCATTAACACAAAATTAAAACAGTCAAAATTATGTGATATTCACTTTTGAATTGAATGTAGCACATTAAATATAAAAGTACACAGGAATTACTGAGGAAAAAGTCTATCTTCCGCAGCGCACCCTCTCGCGTGCATGTTTATCTGTCTCCAAAAAACCAGACTGAATACACCACATTATATACGGTAACTTAATACATCGTACAGTAATGTAGCCATGATTTTATTGAGTATTGATTACTATACAAAACAAAACAAAAAAAGAAAAGCTCAAATGCAATTAAATAGAATTACAATTGGCTGATTCAGTACGAAACTTAAAACATTGTGGAGGTCATTGTAAGTCGTTACAAGGGAAGCGTAAAACTAAATTTGAAAAAAATAAACGCATACCAGTACCAATAATAACAAAAGGTTTTTATTATAGAAAATGGACAAGAAAAATAAATAAATGTCGAGATAACAAATGCACGAAATTTCCATCTTTACTCAGTTTCAAAGATCAATGAAAGACATAATTACTTACATGTGTCTGGATTAATACAGCAACTGGTGGACAAACAGGCTTTAGTATTTCAGTATTGTCCATTTGGAGGGTATTATTATGAATGCTATGTACAAATTGGTTCATACAGTATATCTAAATGGTACGATTTTATTATTCATCGCAATAAAAATCGATGTTTTTATTACATGTGTTAGTTTCTTTTAATGCCACTACTTCCTTTCTTTATCGATTTGAATTTGTCTTCAAATCAGTGTTGGAAAACATTATGCGCAACGTAAGGAAATGATTTTTAATGAACCATAATGAAAAACGTTAACGAAATTTTTCGTATAGTAGTAACAGAAAACGAAAAAGCGTTCATTTTTCGTTAAAAAATAATGCATAGTTGCTATTTTAGCGGATGCGGTTTCAATGAAAAGTATCTTACCCCCCCCCCCTTCCTCTCTTGTGCGTTTTATCAGCTTTGGCGAAAATTATATTGTCAGTTTTTCTCCCGATAGTATAATGTTGACAGTATATTTGGGAATAATTCGTAAGTCTGAAATATTTCCTTTTGCTAGCATAAATAACTACGTAATCATTATTTTGAACTTTAAGTACAGCATAACCTCTCAAATCCGGCCTAATGTGGCGCCCAGTAGGCCGGATTACAGAAAAGCCAGATTACCGAGTGTGTGTTCTTAAAATAATTCAGTAGCTAAAGTTTTGTGAAGACATAATGCCAGGTTTAATTAATTTAACCCCATTTTCATAATTTTGCACTCAAATGTTTATTAAAAACAATACAAATGTGCTTTTTCCGACATCCAGCTCTAGTGGTATTTGTTTTGCAGATTCCCCTGCATCCAATCTCCTTAACTCATTAAACTTCTGTTCCATAGTGACAAAGTTTTTCTTTGTATTAAAACTTACGTGTGTCACTGAATTCCAGAAGATTAAAAAATTACAAACATTAAAAACAATTAAAAGGTTTAAAAAGCAACATGTTTCATCCCACGTCCGTGGCTATAGTCAGGAAATACCCTGGGTATTGCCCGACGACAGCCACGGACGTGGGATGAAACATGTTGCTTTTTAAACCTTTTAATTGGTTTTAATCCATGGAGTAGAAAAAGGCTCTCCGATTGGCTAAGATGATTATGACGTATGTAATGCTGAAGCCGAGGCTAACGAGATTTGATTTCTCGTTAGCCTCGTGCTGAAGCAAAGAAATCCTTCCATATGCTTATCTCTTGTTTCTATGTGCTCCTCTCTCGCTGTGCTTTTTTAGAAATATCCTTTATTGTATTTTTTTCTTTCAAAAAGCAATGGTGGATCTAGGATTTTCGAAGGCAAATGTACATAATCTACCAATTGAGATTCGTGCACGATTGCTAGCTTTTTTTTTTTTTCCAGTCAGTGACGATTACGTAAGTGTGAAGTTGAAAGGAGCTAAAACTGTGTTTAATAACATTAAATGCATTATTTGTATGTTCAATTCAGATTATTTTGAAGAATAATAATGAAGATCTGAATAATAATTGTAATAATTAGTTATAAATTTTTAATAGATCAGGCAGAGAATCTTACTGTGATTCTGCTGTGGGTTATGTCCAGGTGCGACGGACGGCAGCACAAGCGCGGTGAAACCTCATGACTCCTGAACATCAAGTGCGAACAAAGTGTTACACAGTGGATATGAATGAACACAACAAAAAAAATAAGCAGTGCAAAGTGTTTAGAGCGTACACTAGCTTCAGGTAAATAAATAACTTTTCCAGGAGTAGAAAGTTTACTATTTAATTAGTTTACAACCAAAATAAATGTCCAACATTATTGAATGTTAACGGATAATCATGTCTCTCCTGAGTTTCTAACAAACAAATCAAGAAAAGAAAAAAAATGCAGATGTCAAAAACTTCAATACTATCAAAAATTATCAAAAAATTAACAAAAATACATATAAGTAATACATTAAAAACTTACATAACTCTTTATTGAAAAGAACTCCATCTTGGCTATATCGCTGAGACTTTCGAAATATAGCCAAGATGGAGTTCTTTTGTTTTCTCAATAAAGAGTTATGTAAGTTTTTAATGTATTACTTGGAGTATTTTTGTTAATTTTTTGCTAATTTGAGAATTGAATCTCGGGTGAAGAGGGTTAACGATCAAGAATATGGATTCTCTTCAAGAATATGGATTCTCTTCAAAGATAATTTTTCAAAGAACTGGAGTGTTAATGAAGATGGAGTTTCTAAGATAAATTTATTTGAAGACGAATGATTTTGTTTGAGGATGGAATTTCGTAGCCAATATTTATTTTTCGATTTGGACATTGGTTTTAAATGAAAAGACAATTTATTTTCTTCAATTTAGACATCAGATTTTGGACGAAAAGGACAATTTATTATTTTATTTCAAGAAAAAGGACAATTTATTTATTTTTGAATGAGCATGGCACGTTTTATTGTAATAATGTAGGGTGCATGTCAAGTTTTTTCGTTCTGTTACGAATTTTTCCATATTTATGATTGTTAATAGTTAATTTATTTTTTATTATTTGGGGAAGAAGACGATGTTTCTTTTCCCTAAGGTGTAAGGCTCGTAAAAAAAGAAAGGTCGCTGAGACTTTCGAAATATAGCCAAGATGGAGTTCTTTTGTTTTCTCTTTCAATACTTTATCTTTATTATTCATAGAAAAATAAAAAAAAAAACACCCTAAAGAGTTCATTATAATTAAATTAAAAACAATTTTTACGTTTGCAAATTTAACGTTAAAATAAAAATGAACTGTGAAACACAAAACTAAAAAAAATACATACCGGTACTAAAAACAGGACTGGTTTTCTAACTCCTACGCAGTGTTTGTCTTTAGCCTATCTTGAAAGACTAGTCAATGTTGAACGAATATTGGCAATAAACGAGCTTTAATGTATCCGAAAAACATTAAATTTATGGATTTTGAATATACAGATTTTAATTTTTTATTTGTTTATTTTTTTGATATAATCAACATAATTTCCATTATTTAAATAGAATGTGATATTGCTATTATGGAGTTTGTGATTACATCGATGTAACAATTTTATAAAATACAATTCAATGACTTACATATTTGTTATTTTGTTTGTTAAAAATGATAATTTCGTCATGGTACATGGAACGAGGTAACGCAATTTTTGTTGAACTGTCTTAATGGCTTTTTTATAATAAGGTTTTGGAAAACAATTGGTTATCTACACTAAAAGCCAAACGAACATTGGTGTCTTTGAAAACAATATAATTGTTTGTATAATGTATGATACTTAGAAATGATTGGTGCATTTTGATTTGGAAGTAGGATTATATATTCTTTGCAAACTATTTCCAATGCATTTATTGATGAAAGTGATTGGGAAGCCATTGTTGAGAAACTGCTCAGAGTTGTGTAATTGTTGGTTGAATATTGCTTCAGTGGTGCTCACATGGAATGCTTGAAAAACTTCCATAGCAATTAGATTATGTTCCATGTGGGTTGGAGTGGCTGATTTGAAATGCATAACCATAGAGGATGCTGTTGGTTTTCGATATGGTCT
>JAFIDM010012231.1:150309702-150326580 GCA_023159025.1 Thereuonema tuberculata
ACGAAAAACGTTCCGGTGATTTTCAATGTTGTGAAGGCCATAACTCGGAAATGAAGCATTTCCGGACATATGTTGTAATGAACTATTTTGATTGTCTACATGTGGGAAATACATACCTGAAATTATGCCGTGTATTTTTGAAACACCCTGTATATCACGAAACAAAGATATTGTTTTTATGATTCCTTTTGTAATGAATTCTACTGATAGAGGATATATTTATATCCCTATATTAAGTCGTCAGAAGAAGTTTCTTCGGTTAGAAGAAACGAAATATCAGGAAAGTTTTTGGTTGAGAGTTATTCAGATGTTCAAATTATGTAAAACAGGGAAACGCTCTTCTTTCTTTTCCAGAATTGGTTAACAAATTAAATATATAACAGAAATAATTCAAGAAAAATATTTTGTTGGCCTTTTTCTGGCCAGAAAAAAGGCCAAGCGCCATAAAAATAAAAATTCATTTAAATAAATAATTAAAAGTTTGCAAGATTCCTCAATTGTTTTTTTATTAATATAATAAATGATGCCTTTTTAACTGAAGACAATTATAATTTTATAAAGTTTCTATCTACTTTTTAACTTTATCTGTAATCGCCATTATTTACGCTGTGATTCACTATCTGTTTTGTATATCATTTGTTTTCGTTTATATGATCGCTGAATACGTTACTTGACATGTATTGTATCTGTGCGAAAAGAAAGTATCACGAAACAAAGATATTATTTTTATGATTCCGTTTGTAATGAATTCTACTGATAGAGGATATGTTTATATTCCTATCATAAGTCATCTGAAGAAGTTTCTTCAATTTGTTAACTTTTGGATTTTCCAATTTTATTATATTGTGATCTCTTAGATCATAATTACTTTCCTGATATTTCTCCATTCATAAATCAAGTTATAATAATTCTTTACTATTAAATTATGTAAGGCTTTTGATAAGGTGTCAATATTTTGTATTTCAACATATCGTTGAATTTTAAATTAACAAGTAATAGAAAGACTTGGTGATTCCTTCTATTTATGTTAATCAAAAAGTTAATAAATTAATTAAATAAAGGAAAAATAAATTAATTGTTAATTCCTTTTTTAAAATCAATTTTTATTATTAATTAAGTATGTTATGATCTTTTTTTTTCAATATTCACATTCATTATATTAAATTCTATATATCATACTATATCCGTCTGACTCATGTTTCCTTTTTCCTCCCCCCCCCCCCCCAATAATGTATTCAACCTCTTTCGAATCTCAAATTGTATTAAAGTCTAAAGTTTTGTGTGATTTTATATTGTAGTTGAAGAAGTTCATGTGTCAATCCACGAGTTGAAATTAGTCACCGCACATTATTATAGTGTTACGTATAAGAAAAAAAAAATACTATAGTTCAAGGTACTCCGTTTCATCAGATGGTTAATAACAAAATGAAATATTTTTTTTTTTTTTTAATTTTTTTTTTCTTATATAATTATGTGCGGTGGCTTATTTCAATTACTTATGAATATTTTTTTAAAGCAACGATTTAGTCAGATTTTTATTTTGTTTACTTGTTAATTAACCATACAATGAATAATGCATATAGCATCCTAGATCTGTGACTAAAGTTCAATAAACATTTTCAGTTCCAATTTAAAGACCACGAGCTAATGCGTGATGCGTTTTTTTTTATTTATTTAATTATTAGTAACATTTTAATTTTGAAACTATCTTGTACTCTTCACTAGACGCCAATGAAATTTTGGGATTTTATTTAATTTCTAACTTTGTTTGTTAGTAAATGTACATTTAATAAAAAAAATCTACAGAATATTGTCATTTTTAACTTATTGATGTGATGAAATAATTTAATTTTAGATTTAAATTTTATTTATCATTTAATTTTATATTTGGTAATTTGAGCTCTTATTTTTTTATTTGCCTAGTTAATAATCATAATAATAATAAAAAAAACTCCTCTTCTGATTTTAAATTTCATCCATTCCGTGTTTTTCAAATATACAATGGACTGAACTTATGATTACATTTTGAAATGAAAACCCCAAAATGAAATATTTTCACATTTTTTATGACACATAATATTCATTACTAAGAGAATGAGGTGATGTACAATTTTTTATTGTTTTTGTATTTTACAATATAAATTTCAAGTAAGGTAAAATTTTAAAATCACAAAAAAAAGCCCACTGTAATTTTATTTAATTTATATTTTTTCTTAGAAATTATTCAGATATTACTTTTTATTAACTTCAATTTTCTCTCCACTACGTCATTCTTATATATATGGTCAACCGGACGCCGTGATTATCGTAAGGTACGTGTACGTTTATTTGACCGTAATGGAATTCATAGCGTTGAAGTAACGTTGCGGGAATCGGACAATGTGTGCTCCACGTATTCACTCGTACCGAATGAGTGTTCATTGCAAGAAATGGAGAAGCGAGGTCTCTGGTTAGCAGATCCAGGTTCAAGCACAAAGTGTGATATGGACGATATTGATATTCTTATCGGCGGAGACCTGTATTGGGCAGTTGTTACCGGAAAGATCGAACGCATCAACGATCGACTCGTTGCAGTTGAAAGTGTGTTTGGCTGGCTTCTTCACGGATCGGAAGACCAATCAACTGCAAATTGTGTGACAGTGCAATCGATGCATGTGCATGTACAAAGTGCTGACATGAATAAACAGTTGTTCAATGAAAAGCAGAAATCTTGTTTGAATTTGGCAGACGGGATTTTCAAAGTGACTGAAGGTTCTTTACGTGGAGGAGTAGATTTAAGGAACCCAGCCTCCCCCTGCAGAACAGCCGACGACCAATGGCAAAGGAGAACTAGCCCCACCCCCACCTACGAAAGAAGGGAAAGAGGAAAAGAAAGAAAAGGAGATCGCCCCCGAACTCATAACGGAAGAGATCCTTGGAGACATTGTGGAACTTCCAGAACCACCTTTGGAGACATTGTGGAACTTCCAGAACCACCAGAAATTCCTCCTCACAGAGCCATTGTACAGAAGAGGGAAGGAGAGTTGGAATTGAAGAGAAACTACATCTTAGCTCGGCAGCCAGATGTGCAGGTGATAGAGAGGGAGATACCTGAACCCGAGGATCCAGCACTGCCACCCCCAAGCAAGAAGAAGAAAGCGAAAAAAAAAAAAAAGAAGAAGAAAACAACGTGGGGACGAGATGGAACAGTACGTCATCTGTAGAAGACGTGTGTTATAAAAGAAGAGCTTCAAGGACGAGACGGATGCATCCGTTCCTGCTGTGTCTAAGTATCAATCTTCAATGGCATAACCTGCATTGTTTTAGAAAAAAGAAATTCTTTGAGAAAAACAGAAATCCCCTAACAATACAAGAAAACACAGGCTTTGTCCCCAACTATTAGACTCTGGCACAAATGGGGGAGTTAAATGAACTAGTTTGTAAGATCATAAAAAAGGGGGAGAACTGCTAAGCTGTTAAGTACTAATCACTAGAGCGGAGCTTTCTTTAAATTGGTCAAAACAGACAGAGTCTTCTAGTGAGAGATTTTTGTAAGCTGTGTCAAAATTTCCACCCTATGAAAGACGAGTCACTAAAATATGTAGGCTTCAAGGGATGACATCAATAAGTTGAACGAATATTATCGGCAATAAACGAGCTTTAATTTATCCAAAAAACAATACATTATTTATGGCTTTTGAATATACAGAACTTTTTTTAATACTTTTTTTTATTTTTTTTTTATTTTTTTATCAATGTGTTGTTTTAATTTTTTTGATATAATCAACATAATTTCCATTATTTAAATAACATGTGATATTGCTATTAGGGAGATTGTGATTATATAGATATAACAATTTTATAAAATACGATTCAATGACTTCTCTTACATATTTGTTCTTTTGTTTATCTAAAATAATAGTTTCGTCAAATTGAGTAGTGTGGTTGTTATCTTGAAAATGTTTACAAATAAAAAAAGTTGCAATACAATCTTGGTTTCTTACGGCGTATTTGTGTTGATAAAGACGGTTGTAGTGTTTGTGTTTGAGTGTTTGTCCTGTGTTACCTATGTAAAAACAGTTTTCAGTGGTACATGGAACGAGATTTACGCAATTTTTTTTGTTGAACTATCTTATTGGATTTTTTATAATAAGGTTTTGGAAAACAAAATGGTTATCTAAACTAAAAGTAAGGTGACCAACCGTCCTCTTTTTTGAAGGTCTGTCCTCCTTTTGTAAATTCTGTCCTCCTTTTTTGATGTTTGAAGAGGAAAACGTCCTCCTTTTTTTGATTAAACAGATAGGTTTAGAGCGGGTTTTTTTTTTGTTTTTTTTTAGGTTTATACCCCTGAAACCCCTGATAACATTTTTTTTTTCTTTCAATTTTTTGGTCCTCCTTTTCATTTCCGAGAAAATGGTCACCTTACTAAAAGCCAAATGAACATTGGTGTCTTTGAAAACATAATATAATTGTTTATATAAAGGCCGTATTAAATTTACCATTTCACTCGCCATCACCTTGCCATCAGATGGCGAGAGGAGATGGCGAGGGATAGAGCTTGGGCTATCTTTGCAGAAATAGCGCGACATCAGATGGCTGGACATCGACACTAGCGCTCCTGGTGATGAATTATCGAACTTGGAAGTCCAATCGATTTGTATCTATTTATTCGAAATTACCGATTACAAAAATGATTTTCATGATCGGAGGGCATCTTTTCCTAATGTTTTCGTGGATGCTTCCATAAAATGTCACATTATTAATCAAAATTATTTCATAATTTCGGCTTGAAAATTTGAATCGACAGCGACTGACATCTCGAAAAGATATCGTCGTTGATCGAGATTTAACGAGACTGAATTATTTATCGAAACTGATTTATCGAAACTGAAAACAAAGAAACATAAAACGATGAAAAAAAACATGAATATTTCCTATTTGAATTAATTAAAAACAATCTTTCACCTATCCGATGCATTGACTAAATGGTTTTTATATAAATCAATGCTTTTTTTTTCGTAAATAAAACGTAGGCATGATGACAATTGAGAAGTGTAAATGTTCCGTGTGATGGAAGGCATTGTGGTAAGTGTAAAGCGGTACACTAATCACTTGCAATCTACCCTGACATTGCCTGCGTTATGGCTTGCATTTATGGCGAGTGAAATGGTAAATGTAATACGGCCTTAATGTAGGATGATACATTGAAATGATTGGGGCATTTTGATTTGGAAGTAGGATTGTATATGCTTTGCAAACTATTTCCAATGCATTTATTGATGAAAGTGATTGGGTAGCCATTGTTGAGAAACTGCTCAGAGATGTTGTGTAGTTGTTGGTTGAATATTGCTTCAGTGGTGTTCACATGGAATGCTTGAAAAACTTCCGTAGCAATTAGATTATATTCCATATGGGT
Source organism: Thereuonema tuberculata (assembly GCA_023159025.1). Classification (NCBI taxonomy): domain Eukaryota; kingdom Metazoa; phylum Arthropoda; class Chilopoda; order Scutigeromorpha; family Scutigeridae; genus Thereuonema; species Thereuonema tuberculata. Next base: position 150,315,098 of record JAFIDM010012231.1, read on the forward strand.
TGGAGTGGCTGATTTGAAATGCATAACCATAGAGGATGCTGTTTCTAGTTATTTGTTTTTTATAATTGCATATGATAACATCTAGGAATTTGATTTCATTATTATAATATTTTAGTATGTAAGTTTTTTAGATGTGTTGTGTGTTTTACAGTTCATTTTTATTTTAAATTAAATTAAAAACGTTAGAAATTAAAAGATAGACACAATTGAAGAACAGGATTTTTTTAACTAAATTAAAGACTTTAATTACTATGCTTTACAACAGAACATTACTAGCTAGTTATTTTTAGAATAAAATATTATTAATTAGGGTTTCATAGAACAATTAAAATTATATAACTAATGAAAATATTTTTAAAAATTGTAAATTAACCTAATACATATAAAAATGATTGTGTTTACTACAGGCCAGTGAAAATCTAGGTTATGATAAAAATGAAATCAAATCATTATCCGAATAAAAATTAGTTTAATTTAAAAGAAAAAGAAAAAATCATTTGGTGTAACAATTATTACCATTCTATGAAAATGAATAAACAATGGATTTAATAGTACTTCTATTTCTGAAATACTGTAAGAATTTGTGAAATCAACAGGAACTTTTTAACGTTATACTTTTAAGCGTATGAGTACATAGCATGTAAAGCAGCCTGTGCTAAGTAAACATGGATCTCTACTCAATAGCAATCCTTATTTTATTTAAAATATACTTGAGGTTTATAATTTGTTGCAAGCATAGTAACACCCACAGGGCCTCCCTCATCAAATTGCCCAGGTACCAAATGCAGTAAGGGATCACCATCCCACCTTATGGTCAAAATTATAGATTCTTAGCCAAAAATATTGTGAAAAAGTCACACAATTCCATATTTCTCCCTTTTCAACATGCCCCACACAGTTATTAGCATTATTTTTAGAGTAAATTAATTTAACACCAACAGCTGCTTTTACCAGCTCTACCCAAATCTTTAGAAAATGAAGCTTAGAAAAAATTTGCTCTATGCAAAAATTGTATTGCAGAATAGTTCTATGGAGATAATTAAAGCAGAAAGATATTTTATATAAAATGTAGATTTAATTATAAAAATATATGTTTAGAATTCGTATATGTATTGGGTTGCCCAAAAAGTTCGTTCATTTTTTATATATAGGCTCTAGTAGCACTTAGGTGTCTTTAATGTCATTCGACACGGTTTTGTTAGATTGTATTGTGACAGCTTTTATATTAGCACGCATTTAAAACAAAAAACTGATCAAAATTGGTGAAATTTACAAATGAAGATGGTAGAAAATAAGCACGCAAGATCGCATGTTTCTTTGATGGCCAGATAAAAACTGTTACAGCTTGGCTGGGACGTTCTGATTCATCCACCGTATTCACCAGACATTGCATCTTTGGATTTCCATTTATTTCAGTCTTCACAAAATTCTGTTAATGGAAAAATTCAGTTCCCTGGGAGATACCAAAGGCACCTGGAACATTTTTTTTGCTCAAAAGATAAAATGTTTTGGGAAGAGGAAATTATGAAGTTCCCTGAAAGATGGTAGATGGTAGTGGAACAAATAAATTTTAAACTCTTTGACACGATGATTTTTTTTGAACAAAGCACAAGGACATTGGAACAATATATTTAGTTTTCGGGCTTGAGCTGCAATAGTAGGAACAGCTCATAGTATACTTATTCAACTAGAATTAGGACAGCCAGAAAGACTTGTGGTTGAAGACTTTGTTCGATAAAATTATTGGTAACAATGAAAAATACGTGTTTTATTTTCTCTTAAAAACCGAACGAACTTTTTGGCCAACCCAATATTTTGTTTTCAGTTAAGACCTCAGCCCGGGCTCCTTTGACTGCAAGGCTCTGGTGCTGAGGGACCAACTGATCTCTTATGAGCTCTGAACACCCATAAATTAAGTATTGTTCATGGCATGGCCTTTAAATAGAAAGAATTGAAATTCACTAAAACTGTAGATGATTGTAAGTTATAGCTGGAGTACTGAAATGCTTCTTTTTTTTTGTTTAGGTGGCTGTAAACATGCTGTTATATTCCTCAAGAGGCTTCATCGAAGGAGTGAAGAGCCAGTGTCAACCTCCCGAGGATGCTACTGGAAGAAGCAAAAGCTATCAGGAGTGGAAAGGGACAAAGTTTATGTATGCTACTGATATGGGTTCCCAGAGATCTAATAGCAAATGAAACAGACACTGATTTTTTAATATCGGTTTTAAGTAATTTACTTCAAAAAAATGTAGCAGCTTACTGCAAAACTACTACTATGAAATGAAATCAGTAGAATATCTGTTCATCTTAATCTGTCTTTGATTTTATGAAAAAGAGAAAGATTCTGTAAAAAACTTCTTATTCTGTAGTTTACAAAAAATGACAGAAGCTGCAAGTAAGGAAGTAGCTACATTAACAAAAGATCAAGCAGAAGCAACATTATGGGGATGCTGAGATTTGGGAGAACTACTGCTTCAACCATCTGTGAAGCAGCTCACTGTGAAGCAAATGATGGTTCACTAAAACAGAAAATTCTGGGCGCTACATCATTGAATACACCAGCAACGGCATGAGACAGTACTCTTGAACGACAGGCTATTAGGAAAGTAGAAGAACTGCTACATAAAAAGCTGCATAGACAGCTTTACAAAGACAATATGTTGAAACAAGAATTACTGTTATTTGCTGCTTCACCAGATGCAATGTCTGAAGATTATATTTATGAAATAAAATGTCCATTTATCTCCAGAACATCAGCAAAATATCTATTTTCAACAGACATAATTGACAATAAACGCACGGCACAGATACAGATACGAATCTACAACAAAGTTAAAGGAATGTTCTGCGTTGCTGCATCTGAATTTGAAAATTCAAAAACTGTTAATTTGTATGAAATTAAATGCAAAAAAAGTTTAATTCAAAATTTAATGAATGAAAGACTGAAATTCTGAGAAACAGCTTCCTTTCCAAAGCTTGGCAAAATCTAAACCTATTTTTGTATTTTTACAACAGCCACTGTTATCTAGTAAAGATAAAACCATTTATTTATATTTTGAAGTAATAAAATTCTTTTTTTAAAGAATGTTTATTAAATGAAATAAATTCAAAGCATTGATGTTTCATAAACAGATTGTGCACGTTCACACACTGTTGAATTACAAACTTGAAAATTGTACCATTTAACATAATAAATAATTAAGTCTCATCAGTAAAGAAAATTTAGGAATATAAGACCATTTTTTTTTCTTAATTCATAACTTAAATGCCAGATATTTTGTTGGCTAAATTATGACGACAACATACAACATGCCTGCATGATAACAAAAAGTTATGTTAGATAATACAGGGACTCATTGTGAAAAAACTAACAACATAAAATTGGCTTTGAATAGGAATTTATTAAGAGATATTAGTAAATTTCTGCTAATCCATTTTATACAATATATATATTTTTTTAATTGCCTTTCTTTTACATGTACCTAGCAGATTATTTCCTTCAGATTATCATTTCAAGTCAGTATTTTTTTTTTCAATTATGTAAGGTTGTTGAGAACTGTTTAATACTAATAATAAAACTTTCAACAATTGTTGATAAATATCTTCATAAATACTACAAAGCTACCAAGCGTTTTATTTATCACTGTTATAAGTCAATCAGTGCAAACTTTGATTTTTGACTTTTTTATTTTTAAGAAATATTTATTTAATTCTTCATTACAAGCATAAAAATGATATCATTAATATGTTTTCAGATGAAAAGGATTGTTGAGCGATTTAAAGCATATTTTTAATTTCTGATAATTCGAAAGAGAAAAAAATGCATAAAATTAAATTGTATCTACATGTAAATGAAAGAGAAATGTTTTTCACACTTGTTTGAGATTATCTGTTACTGCTCTGAGATTATTTTCTGATGATAAAAACCTTTCCTTAATTCTTTTTTTAATGATATTTAAAAACAAATCCAAACATTTAAAATATATACTACAAATATTACATAATTCTTGCATTTATATTTTTCAATTAACAGAAATCTTTGTCTAACTTGTAAAAGATTACAATGATAGGATTTTGCAAATTACGTAAGGCTGCTGCAACATATATGCAATTGTCAGTGTTATCTAATTTAGGAATTTCTAAACAAGTAGAGGTGAAATTGTTTCGAATTCTCTTAACCTTTAGATTACTCCTTCAATGTTGATTTGCTATATGTTTGTTGAGTACATTTGCTTCTGTTCACATTTCCATCCAAACTTGGTGGTCAGACTAATGAGCATCCCTTCTCCTTTAATAATTTCTGTATATGCTTAAAGCCAAGATCTGCCATTATGACTACACCTTGTGAAAGTTTCTCAAGGAATTCACAATCTTCAAGAAGAACAGTATCAGATACATGACCACCATAACCCCTTGAAATGAAATTTATTAAGCCATCTGGCATTGAAGAAACAACATACTTCGTAGTATTACATTTTTATAATCCGACCATGTCAGTGCATGATGCAAAATATGTCACTTGCCTTTTCAATTTTCTATTTCCAAACAGTCAGTGATAGATTGAAGTTTGTTATATGTGGCCATGAATGCAACAGGAATGTCCTCAGCTGGATGCCACGAAGCCAACTGCTTCAAATTCATTACACATTGAGAAAGATGCTCTATAAAAAGTTTACTAGCATATGAAGATGAAATATCAAAATCATCTGCAAGAATCTGAAAGCAATTATTCAGTCTTATCTTTTTTAAAATCAGAAGAACAATGTCCTTAGTACTTAGACAATTGCCATTGATATTCTCTGCTAATAAATCAACAATGAACAAAAACTCTTGTGAAACCACTAAATATAATTTTGAGTGTGTTTGGAAAATACTTGTATATCTTTCTATACTAATATTTCGTATCTTTTCTGAGCATCATTTGGCAATATACTTATGTCATTCTCCTTGGCTGGGGAGCTATTATATTGCCATTCAGAATTGGTCACCTGAAGACAGTCCAAAAACATCATCTATATTCATCGTCACTTTTATTGGACAGACAGGGCCGGATTAACCTGCTTTGGGGCCCTAGACATTCTCTTCTCACTGGGCCCCCTCCCTCTCCCACTAAAAAAACTGTTCAACCAAAAAAAAAAAAATGTTGGAAACCTATCTGTTCAAGACCAGGCCCTAGACATTTGTCTATGCAATAATCCGGCCCTGTGGAAGAGTGTAATCTTGTGGACAAGTTTGATGGGTGATGTAAATTTACTTCAAGAATACAAAACTGCTTCATGGCACACATTGTTCTTTTACTCAGATAATGCATTCATGTGCTCTCCTTGCTCTTGAGTAAATGGAACAGATATGTCCGTTACTTCATCAGATCTGTTTCTTATTATCCTGTTTGAAAGCCTACTGTTCCTTTTGTGGCTGTAGAAACAGCTTCTGAAATAGAAGTAATTCAATTTCCAATATATAAATTATTTATATTACAAGTAAATCTCTTATTTCAAATTTGAATATTGCAACAGAAAGTGTATTCTTTTAAAAATTATCCTAACAATAGGTACATAATATTGCAACCTACTTAGGAATTTTGTGCAAAATAAATTAAAAATATTTTTCTGTTGCAGCTTGGAAAAAAAAATATCGTATTTCTCAAACACATACCTGTGGCCGAAAGATCAAAGCTAGTTGTTCTTCCTGTACAAGTGCCATAGTAGATAGTTTTGATGCTGCTGATCTTGGTCTTACAGAAAGAGCAGGTCTCTTTGTAGGCTGGCAAACAAAAATATGAGGCAAAACACTTGATAAGGCAAAAAATATGAGTCATGTCCCTACCATCTGATGCTCCAACAAATTTTCCATGTCTTCTTGCAACTGCCCAATAAGAAAAACAAACAAATAGCTAAATGTCTTTTTTCAATTTCGTTTCATGATTTACCCCTTATTGTACTTTTCATTTCCAGGAATTAATTCAATTTTTATTTTCATTTGTACATGTTACTTTAGATCTGTATTTGTCTTGTGTCTTTTCAGCAATTTAAAAATTTTTAAACCCCATTTTGCTTGATTTTAACTTACATTCATTGCATTAAAAACACATTACTGAAGCCATACATCTGATTATATCAAAAAAAAATGTATTGTGTGTATAATTTTTTTTTTTGTAATCAGGTGTAGGGCTTCAGTAATGTGTTTAACGTTACGCAGTACATGTAAAATATTAGTTCAAGTATTCATTATATTTTTTTTAATTTGTTTCAGGTTTATTATTTATGATTTATGGTTCTTGTTTAATCTGATTTTGTTTCCATTATTTTAAATTTATGTTTTAATTTTCTAATTCCTTTGTTGTCATTTTGTTCAAATTATTTTTAATTTACTATTTTAATTTCCTTATGATTATAAATGTGATGACATATGTTTTTTAATTACTATATATTTATTCTAGTTCGAGTTATTTTGTTTTTAAAAATTTTCCAAGGAAATATAAAATGTACAAAATTGAATAATTCAAATTTTCAATTTTTATTAATCTGGCTCTCTTAATAGCCAAAACTAGATGAGATAGTTGACATAACTCATAGAACTTTTGGTTATCACGAATTCTCCGTGATAATCATAATCCGTTTGTCTAATATTGGTCCACAAATTTTTCGAAGAATTTTCCTCTCCCATATGTTAGGGGTTTTCTGATCTGTAACAGTAAGTACCCATGTCTCCGACCTATAAATCACAAAGGGGCGGATCGCTATTTGGTAAATTATAATTTTTGTCCTGCAGGAGATTACTGATGATCTTAATAGCTTCTGAAAAGCATAGTAAGCACAGCTGCCTGCAGTGATTTTTGCTCTAATTTCAATCTCATTCTCATATTTTTTCAATAATATTAAAACCAAGATATTTGAAAGTATCAACTCTTTCAAACAGATATTTATTGATCTGTAAATACTCAGCGTCCTTATATCTATGCATTTCCTTGTATTTTTTTTTATCATATATACTCAGCCATGCTTTCTTTGCGGTTTCTTCTAGTTCCATTTAAATATTGATCAATATTGTCTGAATACTGGTATGCCAGGACCTGTAAAGTTTTATTATAAACATACACATATGTCCAAAACTTAAGGGCAAATACCATTCTTAAGGGTTACAGCCACAGAATCCAACAAAACAGCATGCGGCGATTTACTGTAGATATTCAGTAGAAAGTAGGTTCATATGCAAATTTCTAAATCGCACGCATAGGGGTCACATTGTAGCTCGAAAGCAGATAAAAATAAAATTGGCACGACTGGGGAATTGTCTTTGTCTGAACTTCTGCACGTGAAAGACTAACTCTACAAACACTAACTTTTTATCATATCTCGAAGACAGCATCTCAATGATTTCACCCGTGAAACGATTATCAGAAAGTTGGAAGAAGGAAGATTATCATCCCTGCACAAACAGGATGATGCCAGGGAGTTTGGAATCATGCATAGTGTTGTCTCCAGGCTCTGGGCAGCATTTCAAACAACTAGAATGTGTTCAGATGCACTGGAGGAGGTCGCCTTCACTCTACAACTTTACAAGAAGACCGATATTTAGCTGTGTTAGCAGCTAAACGCAATCGACGTCTGATGGCCAGTCAGCTTGCAAGTCGCCTCCATTCCAACACTGGAATGAGTATATCCTGCCAAACTGTGGCTTGATGGCTGCGACATGTAGGGCTACATGCTCAAAGGCTGGTCATCTGCATGCCAATAACCAGAGAGTACCACAGAAGACGTTTGCAATGGTGTCATATCCACCGAAATTGGACTATGGATCAATGGGCCCTTGTGTTGTTCTCCGACGAGAGTCGATTCAGTTTGCAATTGGATTTCAGATGTCACTTCATCTGACGTGAAAGGGGTGTGGCATTCCAGCAGGAAAATGTGCAAAAACAACACATTGATCCATATATATATTTATATTAATTACTTATCATTACTTATAAATGAGAACAAGACTAAGTTCTCAGAGAGGACTTCCAATTTAGGACAAAGTCTGGTTTTAGGAAATTTATGTTTTGAGGAATTCAGCAATTTAAGATATTCAGGGTCTTTTATAAATTCAAGGAATGAAGTTGGGGAAGAAATAAAAGCAAGGATTGCTGCAGGCAACAGTTTATGGCAAGTTTTTAAGTCCACAGTTATTTGCAAAAATATTAAAATTAAAATATATAAAACTATGATTAAGCCAATTGTGAAGTATGGGAGTAAACAGAGAGAGATATGATGAACCTCAACTCATGGGAAAGGAAAATACTGAGAAATATATATGGACCCATAGTTGAGAACGGCGAATGGAGAATAAGGACCAACCAGGAATTACGGATATTTTATAAGGATTTAGATTTGGTAGCAGACATTAAAAGGAAAAACATTGCAGTGGGTGGGTCATATAATAAGGATGGACGAAGGAAGGTTAGTCAAAAAAGCTCTGGATAGTAAACCAGGAGGTAAGAGGAAAGTTGAAAGACCAAGACTGCGGTGGTTACAGGAAGTTGAAAAACATCATGGTTTACTGAGTGGTTGAAGTATAAGTAAACAACAACAACAACAAAAATAAAATAAACTTTAATAAATTCTTCAGATACCATAAATTTTAGTAAATATAACTTACAGATGCTTTCTTCTAAAGAACTGAAGATTCTTCTATCGAGTTAATGGTTAGGCAATAGTTTTGACCAGCTATTTTTGTTTTTACTGATTTTTTTTTTTTACCAGCAGGATAATTCTGCCATTTCTTTCATTATTTTTTTTTTCTTTTTTAATAAATTAATGACTTGCATTTATCTCTTGAATTGTTTTATAAATTTTCATCTTCTGAGGAGTTGGTGGAAATTCTGACAATAGGAATAGCCTACTACAAACTTTGATGTGATAGGTATACTCCAATTTGGATTATTGTAAGAGCTGTAAGATATTGAACTATTGGAGGTCATTTGTTTCAACAATGGGACAAAGGCTATCTTTACCAGAAGTTACAGAATGCGGTAAGAATATTACCTTTCATCGTTGTTATTGTGTTATCTTAGTCAAGATATACCAGTTCAGTGGTTTTAATTTCTATGCATTCAAATGCTTTCACTGCAATAGCACTAGGGCCCTGCAGAAGCTTCAGCAAAAACTTTTTTAAAGAAGGTTTTAATTGGAGTAGTGTACCCATATACCAGAATCTTCTTTGTAATATGACTTAGCAAAGGATTAAAAACGTAGGATCAACTGATTATAGTAGATGGATGACTTAACAGGCAGCAAATTAATTAAAACCTGTTTCTCCTGGTAATACTCCTCTGCTGGTTTAAAACAATGAAATCATGTCCAGTAAGATTCAACATCAAGTTTCCTCTGAATTTAGTATTTTGCGAGAGAAATTTCCTTTGATTCTCTATTGCGCAACTCATGATCCAAATGTCCCAAATTTCAATGAAATAACGATAGAAATTTTCTGTGTCAGGGATCGACTATTTATTTTACGATAAGTTTGTATGATTTTTCGGCAACTTATTTTGACAGTACAGTAAAAATCAATGGAATCATTTTTTTTAGTAAACTAAATCTACTCAAAAAATTTCGGCTTCCTAGGATATATAATTCTTGAGTTATCGTAATCATGACCTGACGGACGAACGCATATATGTATTGCGACTTAAAATTCTAAAACATTTTTTTTTTCTCTAATTTAGATTAAGGGGCATTAAGACATAGACAATCACAGGATCATCTTCATTAAGATTCTATGTTAGGAAAAAAGAATTCATTTCTACCTTCGTCCATAAAGCCGGAAAGAAAAACTAGGCCTATCACAAGCAAATACGTCTGTCCTTCCCTCATTAGCACAGCCTTCGTTTCTGAGTTAACCATCCCCAAAAAAATATGCAAATGAGTACAAAACGATCCAAATAATAAAGGAAAACAAGTGAATATAATTTTGTGCTAAAGCATAAATTTAAAGATGACCCATAATAGTCTAATAATAAAAAAAATAAAAAAAATAATAAAAAAAAATAAAAATAATAATTAAAAAAAAAGGAAAATACATTAATGTAAGGAAAAATAAAAAAAGTTAGGAAAATAAGAAAAATAAAAAAGCCCATGAGAACAAAAACAAAAACGAAACAGTAGTATACCTCCAGCATTTAAGTCCGAGACGTTATCTATCAAGCTATAGATGACAACTGAAATGAAATGGTTCTATTTCTAACATTTAAGCTAATAGCGGAAATTCAATGAAAACAATGACAAATATCTCGAACATGGCGGGGGGGGGGGTGGCATTGACCTCTGAACAATACCCCACTCCTACTGTGTTTGGGCTTCTGGACACGATAGTAGTCTGTTTGCCGATCCGACCTTCCGTTCGGGAGTTGTTAGGGGTGGACAGACAAGGACGGACCGACAGGACAATCGCAATAGCTACCGATTTTGGTCGCTATCACAATGGGTCGTTAAAAATATAGGAAAAGTAGAAAAATTTACTCCAAAAATATTTTGAAATTTTTACATAATTCTGTTTATTATAAATAAAAAATAAAAAAAAAGTATGTTGACATACTACATCTACCACATTTCTAGCATTGTCTATTAAAAGAAAAATATAATTTATATAATTTTTATTTCTGTAAATTAAGGAACATCCATCTTGTACTATTAATAAGAAACAAATTTTTATCACAACAATCTTCATTTAATACTCTGGCCATGGTATTACGAAGATTTGGGATAATTTTTTCTCCTGAAATTTTCCAATATTTTGCAATCATGATGTGTTTCAATGTTTCATAATACTGATTGCACCAACGTTTGTTATTTAGAAAAGGTTTGAAAAAGCGGAAAGATTGTATTTCCGCGAAATATCACCATTTATAAAATGAAATTTATCCGAAGATGGAGTTTTTTATTCTTTTCATATATTAAATAATTTCTTTCATAAAGCCATTTTTACTAGAGTGTTCTGTCATTCGAAGTCTCAATACCTTCTGGCAATTTCTCCCCTCAAACTATCATCGCCATCGTTTAGTTTCTTATTTAAAAGTTCCTCGAAGATGCCTAAACTATTTATCATATTAGTTATCCCATATCTTCATTTATTTCCCTTTCTAATTGTCCTATTTTTGTTCGTTTCTATTTGGCAAATTTTAGGTAGACGAATTCCCTCCAATTTGGGAATTTTGCGAAGATATTTCATTCTCTTATTCCTATTATATCGAGCCAATTCTGGAATCCCTGTTTCTTATGTAATTTAAAATATTTTAATATCCCTTTAATATATTTTCTTTGAATCACAATCGTCTGACTTTCATCCATCCCAAATTTTTGCATCTTAATACATCATGTGTTTAACAGTTTTATTTTAATTAATAAATTTAACAGTTTTTTTATTTTATTAAAGGGTCAAACTTGTTTGTTAAAAATCTCTTTTTAAATAGTAAGTTACTTTCAATGTCTCAAAAGAAGCAGTTCTCC
>JAFIDM010012231.1:150346580-150368754 GCA_023159025.1 Thereuonema tuberculata
GTGATCGGTCCTTGGGTGGATGAAGTGCAAGGTGTGATGAAGGGCTATCCACGCCATTTGGCCGGTTCGGTGTACGCCTTCTCTGCTGCAGTGGCTGCTGACTTGCTGAATGTGTCTTTGAGTTATGTACCAGTGCCAAGTCTTTGTCCTGATGTGTTCATCACTGGAATGTGCGCGTCTCAGGTGAATGTGGATCTCGTTCATGATCCGTGCTTTCATAACGAGGCAAAGAGCAACGATCCTTGTCTTTATACGAGAATGGTAGCGGCTCATAACCTGGAGCCCAGTCAGTTTTACAACATCCAAGCCACGATTCGGGATTCAGTAGGGTGCAATTCGGAGAGCGTGTGCCAAATAATACGACGCTTCTACCTGGACACATGTTAGATATTGTTACTTGAACCTTGAAAAGTTAAACAAAATTATTTGTTGGAAGTTAATATGGACAATTGGAAGTTAATAGTATAGGACAATCAGTTATATAAAAAAAATATAATTGGAAGTTAAGTCTAAAAATTAAACTTGTAGTTGAAAAAACTGTTACAATTAAAAATTGATAAAGTATACCAGAAGGTAACGAAAAATGTCTTGTTTTTATAAGATTTATGAAGATTTATAAAATATTGTTAATTCGACTTTGGTATAAAAATCAAAAATGTATATTAAAGAGCAATAAACTACAGGGCCTTCAAACTATCTTCCATGAAATTATTTTTTGTTTCAGATTTAATGACGTAGGTTCTTGCTCGTGTACTTCAGTTTGGAATTGGTTTTCTTTTTGTGAAAGAATTCAGAATCGAGCAATTGTCAAATTCCAATCTCCACCACAGAAAAAATGATTTATCAGAATAACTTAGTGTTATTTCAAACATTAAAAATTTCAGTTTTAAGTTTTAGGCGAGCAAGCTTTAAAGTTTTTTAGTTATAGGCGATTTGGTTTTTCTTTAAGAGAGGAGCATCTTGTAATTAGGTTAAGGTGTTAGTATTAACAATTTAGTTATATAACATGTTTGTTAACATGAAAAGACAGCAAGAGTTATTCACAATTTTAGCTTAATTTTTATGTAATATTTTTGTAGTTTAGGCTTATTTTTCAGTGCATTAGCAATTTGAACCTGGAATTTTTAATGTATGAAAACTTAAGTCTCCGTTTTAGTAGAAATCTAATTACACGAACATAAGTTTTAATCATTCAAGTTTTAAAACTTCAAGACATTGTTAATGTAATGAAGTGGTTTGATTCATTAAATGCGTTTTGTCATATTTCTACATAACTCGTATTAACATTGATTTTATCTACCCATTTGTAAAAAGCCATTCTATATAGGTTGTAACAAAGGTAATTGAAAAGTATTCAATTCCCCCCCCCCCCCCTTAGCTGTAACGTAGCTAAATGATAGGACATGTTAACATGTAAAGCAGTTTTTAATTTTTTATTCATATGCATTCTTTCTATGGGCAAAAAAGTAATTTTATTGACTACTGAATATATTAAGATTTTCCAAACATTTGTAATTTTATCCATTTCGTTGAATGTTCTCCTATTACAGAAACTTTTATAAGCAACTTCATAACTAGTTGACTTTTCAACAGAACAAGTGTTCGCGTTGTCAAAAATATCGCCAGTGTTAAAAAAACAAAATTGTTAATAATGTTTAAACTTAAAAAATGAAAGTGTCACATCTCATTCAAATGTTACTTTATTGTTTATATAAAATGACGTCCAATGTTCAGGTGCCAGTTTAAAAAGCGATGTTCCATAAATGTAATTTTCTAACATATTTGTCAGGGTTATGATTCAAATTGTATTAACACCTTTCTAGTTTACGTATAAATTTCGTGCTTTCGATTTTGTCTGTGCGTGGTATAGTTAAAAGGCCGCGCCAAGCGGGGGCGGCAGGCGGCAGGAGGCAACTTTTGCCTGGCACCCCGGCGCCAACATATCTTGGCGCGGCCCTGTATAGTATGTTTTCAATAAATTGGTGTCTCAATGTGGTTTTTGTCGTTGGGTGTTTAGAAGTTAGCTGTTGATGTCCTTCATATGTCTTAACTGTTTTCTGTATGCAGGAGTTTGATCAAAGTTCTGTGTAATGTCGCACAGAACTACGCTCAGAGCATTGCTTCATTTATTTGAAACATTTTCGTGGTTGCAATGTTTTGCTTTTAAAACGAAAAACCCTTTATATTTACAATCTCTGCAGTATACATTTAAGTGTATACTAGTTTAGAGTTGTAGATATTTGTTACAAGAACGTTAACATATATTTATTAATTTGTATCTGCTAGCATAGTTTGTAAATTTGTTTGTAAAATTGTTTGTAAAATGTTTCAGATTAGTTTGGAATTGTGTAGAATTGTTTGGTTGTGTAGAATTGTTTGAAGTAATTCAGATTAGTTTGAAGAGCCTAGTTAAGTTGATATGCAATATTTCTTAAATCGATCTTATAAACTTCCAATATAAAAGAAAAAAAACACAAAAATCAAAACCCCAAAAATGTTAAGTAACATGTTAACGTTGTTTTAAGATTTAAATAGCTTAGGCTTTATAATCATTTCATTTTTTTCAATCCGGACCAAATTCGTAACAAACTCATAACATTAAAAAAATACACTAAAACATGCATTGTCTTTAGTTTACTCCCGACAAATTCGCTCAAGATGGCCAAGGATTTCATTTGTTTCGTTAACATTTGTATTTTAAAAGCTTTAAAAGCTTTCATATGAGTTTAAAGCTTCCATATGAGTTTACTGCAAGTTACACAAAGCAGTGTTCTGTAGAGGCTTAATGTTCATCAAAATTAAAAGAATCTAAAATATTCATCTTCAGTACTAACTGAAGCAATATCCTAATTTTAGTTTTAATTTTTAGTATTTTGTATAGTTTACCTAGTTTGACAAAGTTTCATGTAGGTAAAGTTCACATTTTTTTTGAACTAAGTGTATTTTTTTAACTGGAATAAATAAAAAGACCTCAATATAGTGTCATTTAATTTAATTATCATAAATACGAAATTTCCGAAACTCAAAGCAGCTTCTAAATTTAAAAGTTGTAGTTATTTTTTTTTTTTATATTTACAGTATTTCTCGAATTTCCATTACTAAAATCACTCCTGAAATTAAGTTTTGTTAAATAGTCTTAAAAATTATATATATCTTTTGTATCTGCGGTTACTGGACAAATGGAAATGCCAACGAAATTGTAAAAGCCCACGATCATCGATCCACGATACATCATTCTTCTGGATGTTAATTTTTGTTTTCTTAAAAGTATAGTTTAAAATACAGGAGATGGGAATCTTCTCATTTATACCATAAAATAAATTGTCAGTGATACAGGAATAGTAAATGAGCGACTCCGGAATCTGTTTGCAGTAATCGAATTCCAAGTCTTAAACGTTACATCGGCTTATCCGCCAAAAATTACTTGCTGACAACCAGTGAAATGAATAATTGGAATGAATCCCTCCATTTCACTGAAAATGGATTCTGGGATTAAATATTTGCTTTAATAGTCTCATCCCGCTTCAATGATCGATCCCACAATGCATCGATCTCTTGAAGTTTATTTGTCGCGTAATATTCGGCTTTCAGAAATTCTTGAGATACAACTTAGATTGCCGTAAGATGCTTAACCAGAGCCGTTTCTAGGTGTTCTGCCACCCTAGGAAAGAACTGAAAAATGCCGCCCCCTCCCCAACCCTTATTGACACCACTCAATGCTAGCAACACTTGAGAATGACCTGCGAGACAAAAATATCCGTGTGCACAGGCGCAAAAGGGATGTATCAAGTCGCGGCATGATCGCCACATAGCGCACGCGCCTCTTTCCAGAATTCTTTGTTATATATACATCTCAAATTATATATATAAAATTACTCTTTTCCGTTCTTCGGCCGCCCTAAAATCTTGCCGCCCTAGGCAGCCGCCTAGTCTTGCCTAAGGGTAGAAACGGCCCTGTGCCTAACTGTTTTTCAATCGGTCCTTCACAAAACTAATCGGGCCTGCGGATTATCCAGTTGACCAACTGTTACACTCAGATAATCTGTAATCATTGTACTGTTTATCTCCTGAAATCTAACTTTTAAACCAGAAGTGTCTTCAACAGCGCTCCATCCATTTATCAGACTTCTCGACAAGCCGAACACGGATGAAATAAATAATATAAAAAAAATCTAGGATCCTGAAGAATAAATTCTATTTTTAATGTGAACTACTGATAATATAAACGACCAGTCAACAAGACGTGATAACGTGACTGCTTTTAGTTGCGATAGTATATTTACGCTCGTCATTTTTAATTTCTTCATTACTAGATATGTCTAACGACTCTTCAGGTATTCGCTGGAAAAAAAAATGAACATTGACATTAATTGTAGCGTTATTTTCTCATGGGTCTTCTCTCATTGCGCCATACACAAAGGGAGTGATAAACTATAATTTGATTGTAGGCATCGCGGCTTAATGAACGAGATGTCTCACTTCAAAAGTTGCAGGTTCGCGAACGTTTCATTGTAATAATTTTTTTTCATAGGAAATTTAAGATTTGCATCGGACAGATAAAAGATTTTAGTAATATAGATTGATGCGTTTTAAATCCCCACTAGATAGAATGGAATAGACCAAGAATATCACTACATTACTTCGTAGCTATGTAACTGGCATATATACTTCCCAAATCTATACTCTTTTAATCATGATACAATATTCCTAAAATTTCTTTAATGACATTTCATTTTCTTAAATAGTTATTCAAATTAAGATTTGTCCTCAAAGAATTTTTCTAAGGATTAGAATTTAATCAATGAAGTTTTCTGTTTTAAGAAATGAAATGTCGTTATTAAAGAAAACATTTTAGAAGTATTGTGTGGAGCATGGCATAATTATATGCTGTCTTTGTCAGTAGGTTTATCGTTATAAACGATAGTTAAAAGTAAAGCACTAACTCCTAATGAGTAATACGTCGATGGTTTTCGAAATTCCGCAAATATTACCTCTGCCATCTGCATCAATTAAGGGCAGAGAAAGGTCGCTGTAGACTACGACTTCGCATTAGTCCAGTGTTTCTCAATCTTTTAGTACTTGCGACCTAATTTTCAATCACAATTCTTATCGCGCCTCCCCCCCCCCCTACAATAATTTTTTTTTAAACTGAAAAGGAGGACGCAAATAAATTGAATCTGTTCAACCAAAAAAAAAACCTCCAAACCTAGTTTTCTCGATATACTCGCGCCCCCCTTTAGTTTTATCACGCCCCCCTAGGGGGGCGCGCCCCACAGGTTGAGAATCGCTGCATTAGTCACAACTTTCTTTCAGGAAGATCAAGTCTTGCCAGATGAATAGCCGACACTAATGTGACTTAAGGATATTCGTATTCCGAACGCTTTATTCTCAAAATCCCAATAGTATTTTTCTCAATTTTTGATTATTTA
Source organism: Thereuonema tuberculata (assembly GCA_023159025.1). Classification (NCBI taxonomy): domain Eukaryota; kingdom Metazoa; phylum Arthropoda; class Chilopoda; order Scutigeromorpha; family Scutigeridae; genus Thereuonema; species Thereuonema tuberculata. The sequence continues at coordinate 150,352,010 of JAFIDM010012231.1, forward strand.
ATTCGCAAAAGATATTTCAGAAGGTGTGAATGATTTTCTTTTAGTAAATGGAAAAGGATGAAGATGAAACCTATTGCAGAATAATTGATAATATTTATAATTGTGGCAATGACTTTAATACTTAAAATACATATACTTTACTATTCAGTCAACCAGAGAGCTCGTAACGAAGATTTGGGAGTTCGCCATCGACTATTTTGTCCGAACTTCAACTGCAGAGGAAGGGATCGGATCAAGTAACTAAAACTGTTAAGAGGTGGACATGTAAATTAAAACAAGAAATCAAAAAAATTTTCGGAAAATGTAAGAAAAAGAAGGGACCAATAATCTTGCTAATGAAACAAGTAAAAAATATTTCTTAAACTAAAATTAATAAATTAGATATTGAAAACAGAAAACGTTTAGTTAATGGATATTTTAAAACTGTTATTAACTAAAAATAATTGCTTTACTATACCCCCCCCCCCAAAAAAAAAAGGTTTTAGGGCAACTTAAATAAAGCCAAAAATTACATTTTATTACAATTTAAGTTTTAGTAAGCAGTTATATTGTAATTTCAATTGTTTTATTTTTCCTTTAAAATTATTACAATAAAAATACTCAAATCCGGCCTGGGTTCTGAGTAATTTTTTTTTTTTTTTTTAAGTAGCTAAATTCGTTTCTTATTTTGATTTCCTATTTTTCTGTTTTTAAATAAACATTTGAGTGAAAAATTATGAGAATGGGTTAAATTAATTAAACCTGGCATTATGTCTTTCCAAAAATTGAGCTGTTGAGTTATTTTAAGAACACACTCGGTATTCCGCCTTTTCTGTAATCCGGCCTATTGGGCGCCACATTGATTTGAGAGGTTTTACTGTAGTTGTATTTCTCGTTAATGCTAAATCCTATTTGTTACATATTAATGTGTTTTCTTTTTTTTGGGCGTTTTTTATTTGGAGTTTTTGACTTAATAAAGAAATTGCCGTAAAGACTTCAAAAATTTGCCTGTAATATGTTGTTGTTTTTTTGTTGGTTTTTTTTGGTGAAGTAAAGTTTAATATGTTTGTGACAAGGTCTTGATTGCAAAAATGATTATGGTAAAAAAAAAAAATATTTAAAATATTATTATTATTATAGGTAATGTTTTGGTAATAGTCTACAGGAAATAAATAAATGCTCCAGATAAACTTTCTAAAATTACAGAAGATAACCCAATCTAACTCTTTAGCCTTAAACTCTCCCACGGAAAGACAAATATTTTTAAAAATTTAAAGAGGCTTTGAAGTACAAGAATTAAAGTAGTATCAAAAATATTTACCATGCAATGATATGAAATAATTATCACGGCATCCTTCCCCCCCCAAAAAAAAAAAAAATGGAAACTATCAAGAATTATACAAATATAAATGTGAAATTATATTTCAATTAGTTTTATCCAATATTCAAAATATTCACAAACTATCTTAACAAATAAATCTATCCGAATCAATGCTCATTTCAACAAAAGCACATCTCAATTTTCTTATTAACTTATTAACTTATTAACTTATTAACTTATTAAAATGTACTAGTAATTTCCATTGATTTAAAAAAGGCATTCGACTATTTAGATCACCACGTACTAGTACAAGAAATTGATAAGTTGTAGACTGGTCCTCTTTGATATCACTATGTAAAAATTATTTAAAAAAAAGATTCAAAATTGGTTTACAGAAATAAAACAAAGTAAATATGAATTGAAAAAAAAGAGAATATTTCAAGGCTCCAATATAGATTCCACTTTATTTTAATGTATATTAATACAATATTTAATACTCCAAATATTTTTCTTTTGCTTAAGGCGATTTTAATTTGATTATACGATTAATTTTACAGTAGCCAAGCAACAACAACAGTATGACTTCACTATTGGGTGAGTGCGAAAGTTCTATCCGTTTTTGGATATGAAAATTTGCAATGGAATCGCCCTCACACATGATATTGTAATGACGCAAATAGTCTCCCAATCAAACGTGTGGATGCCTCACATATAAATGCATCGTGTCTCAAAAAGTTAATCTTCTCAAAAAAAATATCAGAGGGTGTAACATGGAACGCTTACATGGTGTAGCATGTAAGACATTGTTTGTTATACGAGTTCGATAAAAACAGTACGGCATCCGCAGCATGTCGCAATGTTTGTCAAGTTTTTTGGGAAGGATGCAATAGACGAAAGCACATGTCGTCGATGGTTTCGTAAATTTAGAGAAGGAGACAGAAGCTGCCAAAATCAGGCTAGGAGTGGACGGCCATCACACGTTGGAGAGGACGATATTGACCAAGCCATAAGGAACATCCCGAACCAAACCGTGCAAGAATTAGGGGAGACCTTCAACGTACACCGGACAACGGTCGAGAGACGGCTGGGTAAGTTGGGTTTTACGAGAAAGCTGGATCGTTGGGTTCCACATAACCTGACAGCTAACCAACGGGATGGCCGAATTGTCACCTTTGTTTCCTTGTTTTCCCGGTACAAAAATGACCCATTCTGACACGAATTGTGACAGGAGATGAGAAGTGGGTTATGTACCGAAACGTCAAGCGTCGTAGGACTGTGTGTCGCCCTTCTGATCCGCCTGCATCGACTTCGAAAGCTGAACATCATCCCAAGGAGGTCTTATTGAGTTTGTGTGGTGGGATGTGCAGAGAATAATTCACTGGGGGGTCCTGCCACTCAACCAAACCATCAATGCTGCCTTCTACTGTCTATAGTTAGTCAGGCTGCATTCAAATTTGGTAGCAAAGCGGCCAGGTCTCATCAATCACGTTAACGCCAGGCCACATACTGCTGTCATCACTTGTCATCCCTCGTCAAAAGTTACTGGGTTTTGGTTGGGAGGTTTTACCCCACCCTCCCTATTCTCCTGACTTGGCACCAACTGACTATCACCTATTTCGTGCGTTGAACAATTCCTTCAGTCAGAAAATCTTTGATGATCTTGATGCTGTGAAAACTGCCATCCAAGACTTTTTTGACTCGAAACCGCCGGAATTTTATCGCCGTGGATTCATCTCCTTCCAGAAAGATAGCGAGATATCCTAGATAGCAATGGGGATTATGCACAATAATAGGTAATGTTCATTTTGCGTTTATTTGATCTTCTTTATGGGTAATAAAAACGGTTAGAACTTTTGCACTCACCCAATACATTCATAGAAATGGATACCATACCATGGTAGTTCAATCCGAAGATTGGTTCAAGTCTACGGAACCCTAGTGAACCCCGAAGGGCGACCTCTAGGTGAAGCCGTAACTACACAAGGGAACAGATACTGGAGTGGATTCCCGTTGCTTTCTCCAGGACGCCATTACGGAATGACGTCAGACCGAAGAGAAAGTGAAGAAGAGGCTGACAACACAGGAAAGGAAATTGAAACATCCATGCTCTCGACCGGAATTTGAACACTGGCCTCACGACAGACCGATGCCTGAGACCGCACTACCACGCCGGCACGACAGAAATGGATACTAAAGTTAAAAAAAAAAATCCATTTTGAGTTTAGCTTGAAATAAGTATTATACAGTCTCTATTAGATGTACAGTCGAGCCACAATGACGTACAACTGATTAAAAGGGATTTTGAAAAGAAGTGAACAAACTTTAAATCTAAAATTTGTTATTAAATTTCCTCAAAGAAGGAAAAATGAAAAAAAAGTTATCCCTGGATGCTAAGATGAGCTTTTGCATTAAAGTATAAAATGCTATTTGGATTCAATGTAACCTAAGATTATAATAAAATGGATGAGACCAAATTATTTACAAGTGACATCCTGTTTGTTGATAACAAACTAGGTTTGAATTGGGAAATGCTTACCTGTACTATTTCTGAACTTATTTCAAACTAGAGACAATTCTAAGAGCAGTCAATACGATGGTAAGTTATTTAAAGAAGGAAAACAAATGAACAACGCAACAATTACATGAAATAAAGATACGATACACTTGATGCTATGATATAGTGATTGTTGGACAATGAACTCGGGTGTTCGGATTGTTGTATTGATGCAGTGGTAGTTTTCCATTGATGATGAAAGGAATGTGTGTAATGCAATGAGAAAAAGAGGATGCATTCGAAAGTCCTTTTCGTTAAGAGATGCTAGGGATTATCTAAGGTTAATATTCCTAGTACCGATGTTAAATGATACATAATCACGCCATATTTGTATCGAAGTCCATATTTGAAGTTCGATCAGACCAGAAGGATTATAGGAATAATCCGCTTCCGAAGCTTATCTTCAAGCAAGTTCGAAAGTAAGCGATTCCGAAGACATAGTTAATCATCCACCAAAGGCAACTGGATATTAGACGATTAAACCAAAGACGTGATAACTTCAAGATTGTAAGTAAATGTTTGACTTTTCTTACACGGATGGACCATAAGACATGGATAGTATTATCTTCACATTTACCTTCAAGAACATGAAACAAACACAGTCAAGTAAGAGTCTTTAAAGTTAAAGGTTCAAGATATTAAAACGAGAATAGTTAATGTATATACAAAGAGACATTTTGTTATCTGATCCATGAAGAGTGTTATGCAGGTTTATAGCCGCAGAATTCACAACCCTGTATGTTACGAGACGTAATTTCATACAAGTGAATTTGGATCACCTTTTTATGTAAAAGAAACTTTTAATAGAATATACCTTGAATTTTTCTTTATTTTGATGCCGCAAGAAATTCATTTGAGGCTGGCAGAGCCCAGCACATGAATTTTCTTTTTCTTTATTTTTAATGTGTTTTTATGTTTTTAGTTTATATTCTTGGAGGTTCCACTGCTCTTCCTATTCAACTTATAAGTCACCTCCGTTATGAGACCTGCAAAAGTTCATTCTGACTACCCTCAACTGATGATCGCCTAATAAGCGTGAAACAGGCTTGTCTTGAGGTGTCAGATGAACATTGGTCTCAAATTTTAACGTGTTTACATATCTTTTAGGCACTTTTTCTTTATTTTGATGCCGCAAGAAATTCATTTGAGGCTGGCAGAGACCAGCACATGAATTTTCTTTTTCTTTATTTTTAATGTGTTTTTATGTTTTTAGTTTATATTATTGGAGGTTCCACTGCTCTTCCTATTCATGCTCTTCCTATACCTTGAATTGTTTTAATGTTTCGCCTTTGTTTTTGTTTTTTTCAACAACTTAGTTTCACACGAAAGTTTAATTAGCGGGTTCTAACGAATAAACTTTGCTGGAGTTAAAGTTAACAAAATAACGTCTTCTGAAGACTGGGTATTAATCAGCTACTAGAAAGTTATTAATGAATTGATTTTATTTTCCCCGTCATTTCTTCACACAAACTAGTATTGATGCCGAAAAACAAAATCCCACCCAAAACACTTCGTGTAAAATAAGTTGCCAAACTCACATGCTCATAATGCTTTCACTGTTAAAAAGATATGAGATCTCATGAAGAGCCAATACCCTAACTCTACGAGGCCTAACTCTACAAGCTCTAACTCTAAAAACCCTATATCTTGGTCAAAAAGTATGCCTTGGCCGTTTCGTGGCTGTCACACAGACAATCCATGGAGTTATGTAAAGAATATGGAGTATGCCAAGGCATACTTTTTGACCAAGATAGTAGGGTTTTTAGAGTTAGGAATGTATAGTGAGGAAATCTATATGAAATCTGATAACTTTTTAACAGTGAAAGCGTTATGAGCATCTTGGCAACGTATTTTACATGAAATGTTTTGGGTGAGATGAAATAGTTCCATGAAACGGCCAAGCCATACTTTTTGACCAAGATATAGGGTTTTTAGAGTTAGGGCTTGTAGAGTTAGGCCTCGTAGAGTTAGGGGCTTGGCTCTACATGAGATCTCATATCTTTTTAACAGTGAAAGCATTATGAGCATGTGTGTCTTGGCAACTTATTTTACACGAAGTGTTTTGGGTGGGATTTCATTTCATTTTGTAGGATGAGATTTGATAACTTTTTAACAGTGAAAGCGTTATGATCATGCAAGTCTTGGCATCCCCTTATTTTACATGAAATGTTTTGGGTGGGATTTCATTTCTTTTTGTAAGATGAGATCTTATACCTTTTTAACAGTGAAAGCATTATGAGCATGTGAGTCTTGGCAACTTATTTTACATGAAATGTTTTGGGTGGGATTATCTATTACAACTAAATTTAGTTTTAAGATTATTTAGAAAATGGATTTTTTTCAATACCCTACTTTTCTGTTTTTCTATTGGGCAACTTGTATATACAAGCTGTTTGCACTTTTATAAGAAATCACATTATTATACAGTATTATTTAGGCCGAAGCATTGAGGGTACGACGTATTTCAGATCTTAATAAAATCCAAAGTATAAAAGCTAGATAAATGAAACTTAGCGTGTTTCATTAGTATGGTAACTGCATCTTATCTTGAAAATTTGAGCTCTCTAGTATTATCCAGACCGAAGCTATGAGGGTTCGATAATACATAAAGAGACCCTCCCTTTATGAGGGGTTGCAGGGTGAAAGTAACGGATTTCATAATTTTGTTGTTGTTTGTGTGCTAATCCTAACCTACATACCAAATTTCAGCTTTCTAGGACTTCAGGAAGTACCCTAGAGGTTTTGATGATCATGAGTCAGTCAGTCAGTGAGTGAGTCAGTGACGGAATCGACGTATTTTAGATATTAATAAAATCCAAAGTATAAAAGCTAAATAAATGAAACTTAGCGTATTTCATTAGTCTGGTAACTGCATCGTATCCTGAAAATTTGAGCTCTCTCGTATTATCCAGGCCGAAGCTATGAGGGTTCGAAAATACGACGAAACACTTCCAGAAAAGGTATGTAGTGCCCTTCCTGCCTTCGGCTCGTCTTGGCGGGGGCACTGCCGTGCCCCCAGATATGCATCAGTTTTGAAGCAGCTTGAAATACCAGCTTCAGCAACACTTATCAAATAATTCTGAAGTTCTAAAATGTATTTCAATATCTTAGATTGACACAAAAATCTAAGATAAGTAGCTGCAAATGAATTAAAGACTAAACAAATAAATATCTCTTAAATATAAATACAGAAAATAAGGCTTGCACTGAAAAAAAATATCAAATTCTCAATTTAAATTAAAAAAAAAATTATCAGTGTTATGTATTTTTAATTGGAAATTTATTTGGTCATTACAAGCATTTATATAGTAGTGTAGTTTAGTGTCTGTATTTTTAAATTGGGAATTTATTTATATTCAATGCTTATTTACTTTATGAATTTAATTTTCATTAATTATTTAAAGATAAGTTCACAAAAATAACAGAGATCAAGGCTTGCACTGAACAAAAAATAAATGTCCAATTCAAAATAATTAAATAAGTAAATAAATTGCTTATATTAAGCAACTAAAAATTTTAATATTCTATTTTTAAATTTATAGAGAAAAAAATACATTAACAAAAAACTAGTTTAAAAAAAAAAATTCAAAATTGAAATTAACAGTTTTCTTATGTCTTGAATAATTCATTTTGTTTATTGGGCGAAGAAATTAAAAACATCGTAAACTACTGGAATTAAACAAACCAAAAATTTAACGACAGCTCAATTTTAAACGTCCTGGGCGTTTTGGAGAATTGTAATCAATAAACTCCTTCGGCTAGAATACGGTACTAGCCAATACGAAATTGCGCAAAAATATAGGACGTCAAATTTTGAGGTCCGATTAATTAGCCTTCGAAATAAATTTCATCCGAATGAGGTGCGAAGGACCGAAGTGTTTATTCCGATTAGCTGTAGGTTAGGTAAAGTGAGGTCTGCTCAGCTCCAGGATGTATCTGTTGGTAACTTTTGGAACAATTTTTCCCAATTCAAATTTTGAGTTCCGAAGACGGCCATGTTTGACGACGCGGAAAAAAAACACCAACACCCGGTACAGTAGACTAGACTTTTATAACTCCTTCAAATTAAGGAAAAGGGAAATCCCCCCCTTATGAGGAATTACAATTATAACAGACGCATTATTTGACATTCTTTCATGAACAGTTTACAACAGTTCGGACAACAGATATAGTTGAGATACCTGGAATAGTTCACACTTTCTTTAAGTCAAGGCTCCCTGCTCTTCTACATCATTCTAAATATGTTAATAAAATAAAAAACACGAAACGTCGATTGCCCACCTTCCCGCAGGGCCCCCACAAGGGGGGGGGGTCAGTTGGTCCCTCAGCATCGGGGCCCGGCCGTCAAAGGGTCCCGGGCTGAGATCTATAGTATGTGTATAGTGTAGAACAGGGGTGGGCAAGACGGCGATCGCGCATTTTGGGGTGACCGCATGTGAGATTTCAAATGTCTGAAGATGTTGGGTAGTTGATTTGGAGATTCCGTTTTGGTTTTTTTTTGGTTGTTGATTTGGAGATTCCGTTTTGGTTTTTTTTTTTTGGTGGTTGATTTGGAGATTCCGTTTTGGTTTGTTTTTGGTTGTTGATTTGGAGATTCCGTTTTGGTTTTTTTTTGGTGGTTGATTTGGAGATTCCGTTTTGGTTTTTTTTTTTTTGGTTGTTGATTTGGAGATTCCGTTTTTGTTTTTGTTTTTTGGTTGTTGATTTGGAGATTCCGTTTTGGTTTTTTTTTTGGTTGTTGATTTGGAGATTCCGTTTTGGTTTGTTTTTGGTTGTTGATTTGGAGATTCCGTTTTGTTTTTTTGTTTTTTTTGGTTATTGATTTGGAGATTCCGTTTTGGTTTGTTTTTGGTTATTGATTTGGAGATTCCGTTTTAGTCTTAATGTGACCGCGGCACTTGCAGTAGATTTGAGATAGCCCTTACCTTACAAAAGTCTGCCCACCCTGCTGTAGAAGTATGAAATCGTGTGGTATTTTCGCGATATTTTTGGCTAAAAATTTATGATTTTGTTCATAATATGGGGGGAGGGAGGGGAATGGCCCGGTATTGCATTTGGTACCTGGGCTCGGAATTTGGTGTGGGGGCCTGCCTTCACGAACAGCAGTGATGAAGAAATTCAGCACTAAATGGCCACATGAACAAAACTTTTCCCTCTCGGATCCTGCACTGTAAGAAGTTGACCGTTGAAAAATTACCGTTGACGGTAATTAACCGTCAATTATGGCTGCCGACTTTTTACCGTTAAAATTGCAAGAAACGGTCACTGTATTTTTTAAAGGTAGATTACCGTATTTTTAAAAGAACAGTCATCATCTTTCTAATGGTAGATTACCGTAATTTGTATAACACCGTTAAAAAAAAAGGTCACCGTATTTGCAACCGGTATTAGCCGTTTATTTTCCCCTCCTGTTGTTTAAATGGGAATCGTGGCTGTAAACTATCCACGATTGGTCACTTTACAAATAAGATGACCAATTTTTTTTTCTGTATTTTAATAATGGATGCCAGATAGTAAAAGAAATACAGTCGGACCTCGCTATAAGGTCACCCTTGGGACCTCGCGAAAGTGACCTTATAACCGGAGTGACCTTATAACCGATTCATAAGCATTTGTCAATAAATCAGCATTATAGAAATACAGTATGATTCTTTGTAAAATTTAATACGTACAAAAATATTAGTTTATTAGGTTATAATTTTTTAATTTAGTTGAACCAATTAAAATTAATGGAATCACAAAGAAATAATATTTAAAAAAATTTAATTAGGAATGAAGTTGTATACAAATAGTACTAGCATGCTCAAGCAAAGTACTGATCAATAACTGACCTTACTTAAAATAATCTATAATACAGGACTGTCGCGATTTGGATTTCATCTTTTGTAAATTGATTTCTAAGTTTTGTAGTTTCTGAAAATTTAATGCTCTGAGTGCTTATGCTGGTGTCACCGCTTCACTTTCAGTATCACTGTTGTTATCCTCACTTTCTAATGCATTGGAATCTAAAACTTGCGATACAATTTCGGAAATCGAAGCTTAAGAAGTGGTAGCAATGTCATCATCAATTCTCAAATATTCACTTTCCCCTTCTATAGCACAGCCGCGATTTCTGAGATCTTGTATTAACACAGGTAAAGGAATTTCGTTTTCATCATCTTATTTTCTAGAATTTGAGGGGGATGAAGTGCTTTGTGAAAAAGCTGTCCCCTCCGTCAGTAGGAGAAATGACGCCAATAGAAGATCGTATCCACGGAAAAATTCTTGGAATTGAATCAGTGTGGCACTGAAATCACAGACAAAAGTGACCTTATATGCGATTACGGTATTTCAGACCTGACCATATATCCGATGATCCATATCAAAGAATTCCTATTCAATGAGCCGGGACTTGAGGAAAGTGACCTTATATACGGGTGACCTTATATCGAGGTCCGACCGTATTTTAAAATCTTATGAACTAGTTTACACTATTTATCACGAAATATGCGTCTCGTCCCAATATATATATATATATATATATATATATATATATATATATATATATATATATATATATATATATAGCCGGACATCATTCTGAAATTTGAAAAAAACCAATACAAAATTCAGAAAACTGTTTCTGTGAGAATAATAATCCAATTTACTCTCACATCATCAGCGGCATCTAGCGAGAAATTTAGATACTAAAATTTTTTTTGTGAGCAATAATGCAATATGAAGAGGTTTGCTCTTTTTTATCGTTCATTCTTTTTTAGGTTTTTAATTTTATATCTTTTTTCGTAATTCTTTTAAATTACATACTTTTTTTAATTTTTTTATATATAGTTTAAATAAAAAAAAAATTAAATAAAAATATAAAAAATATAAAAAATTAAATAGATGACAGTCATCACATCACACTCAAAACTTCCTAAAAGAAAGGATTTAATTTTGAATTGTCATAAGATAACTTAAATGATTATAAATCAACAAGTCCTATGAAGAACAAATCCAATCTTGAAGAATTAAATTGATTAAATAAAATATGAATATTGTTAACTTTACATTTTTTATAAATTTGAAATTTAAATTTTTTCTGAAATTGTAAAATATATGTATTTCAACCTTGAATTGGAAAATTATTATTTATAAATTCATGAATAAGATAATTTAAATTATGTAAAAAAATCTTCAAATTTAGAATTAATATCAAGATATCTTTTGAGCTCTTGGATAAAAATATTTTTTAATAAATTTAAACTCACATTACTGGTAAATTTTATGAAATTTATTAATTTTTAATGGAGATAAAAGTGTTTTATTAAATAGTATAATATATGAAATTTGTTGATGATAATATATTCGTAAATCTCAAAAAATCAACAAAATCAGAATTATTATTAGTTTGTTGCAATTTATTAATATTTTTATAAATTTTGTCTTCTATATAATCAATTTTAAAATTAGTATTAAAAATAATCAAATCATCTATATATCTATAAATTTTAAATTGTATAGGGTATTAATACTGAATTGATACTCATATGCCAATTAAAATAAATCCCACCCAAAACATTTCATTTAAATAAGTTGCCAAGACTTACACGCTCATAATGCTTTCACTGGTAAAAAGATATGAGATCTCATGTAGAGCCAAGCCCCTAACTCTACAAGGCCTAACTCTACAAGCACTAACTTTAAAAACCCTGTATCTTGGTCAAAAAGTATGGCTTTGGCCGTTTCGTGGATGTCGCACAGACAATCCCATGGAGTTATGCAAAGGATATGCAGTATTCCAAGGCATACTTTTTGACCAAGATATTAGGGTTTTTAGAGTTAGGCATGTAGAATGAGGGGCTTGGCTGTACATGAGATGTGATAACTTTTTTAACAGTGAAAGCATTATGAGCATCTTGGCAACTTATTTTACATGAAATGTTTTGGGTGGGATGAAATAGTTCCATGAAACGGCCAAGCCATACTTTTTGACCAAGATATAGGGTTTTTAGAGTTAGGGCTTGTAGAGTTAGGCCTTGTAGAGTTAGGGGCTTGGCTTTACATGAGATCTCCTATCTTTTTACCAGTGAAAGCATTATGAGCGAGTAAGTCTTGGAAACTTATTTTACATGAAATGTTTTGGGTGGGATTTCATTTCTTTTTTGTAGGATGAGATCTGATAACTTTTTAACAGTGAAAGCGTTATGAGCATATGAGTCTTGGCAACTTATTTTACATGAAATGTTTTGGGTGGGATTATCTATTACAACTAAATTTAGTTTTAAGATTATTTAGAAAATTGATTTTTTTTTTCAATACCCTACTTTTCTGTTTTTCTATTGGTCAACTTGTATATACAAGCTGTTTACACTTTTGTAAGAAATCCCATTATTACACAGTATTATTTAGGCCGAAGCATTGAGGGTACGACGTATTTCAGATCTTAATAAAATCCAAAGTATAAAAGCTAGATAAATGAAACTTAGCGTGTTTAATTAGTATGGTAACTGCATCTTATCCTGAAAATTTGAGCTCTCTAGTATTATCCAGGCCGAAGCTATGAGGGTTCGATAATACATAACCAGACCCCCCCCCCCTTTATGAGGGGTTGCAGGGTGAAAGTTACGGATTTCTTAATTTTTTGTTGTTTGTGTGCTAATCCTAGCCTGCATACCAAATTTCAGCTTTCTAGGACTTAAGGAAGTACCCTAGAGGTTTTGATGATCATGAGTCAGTGAGTGAGTGAGTGAGTGACGGAATCGACATATTTTAGGTATTAATAAAATCCATAGTATAAAAGCTAAATAAATGAAACTTAGCATATTTCATTAGTCTGCTAACTGCATCTTATCCTGAAAATTTGAGCTCTCTAGTATTATCCAGGCCGAAGCTATAAGGGTTCGAAAATACGACGAAACACTTCCAGAAAAGGTACGTAGTGCGCTTCCTGCCTTCGGCTCGTCTTGGCGGGGGCACTGCCGTGCCCCCAGATTAGCAAGAATGCTACTATAATTTACCCCCATACCAATACCTCTGATTTGGGAATATATTTCATTATCAAATTCAATATAATTATTGTACAAATTAAATTGAAGAAAATTAATAAATTTTTTAATTGAAATATTAAATAAACTATTTATATTAAATTCTGAAATTAAAAATTTTATTTGTTGTAATAAAGAATCTAAAGATATATTTGTAAATAAATTTTCAAAATCTGCTGTAATTATATTAAAAAATTTAGTATTATTTACATATTTAATAACATCATCATGATTATGAATAAGCCAATAAAAATTAGGATTAATTTTATTTTTAATAATTTCATGTAATTTATTGAGGAAAATTTGAAAAATAATATTTGATTGCTGTAAAATAGAATTAGTAGCTCAAAAGATATCTTGATATTAATTCTAAATTTGAAGATTTTTTACATAATTTAAATTATCTTATTCATGAATTTATAAATAAAAATTTTCCAATTCAAGTTTTAAATACATATATTTTACAATTTCAGAAAAAATTTAAATTTCAAATTTATAAAAAATATAAAGTTAAAAATATTCATATTTTTTTTAATCATTTTAATTCTTCAAGGTAGGATTTGTTGATTTATAATCATTTAAGTTATCTTATGACAATTCAAAATTAAATCCTTTCTTTTAGGAAGTTTTGAGTTTGATCTGATGACTTTCATCTATTTTTTTTTATTTTTTATATTTTTATTTAAATATTTTTTTCTTTTATTGAAATTACATACAAAAAAATAAAAAAAGTATATAATATAAAAGAAATTACAAAAAAAGATATAAAATTAAAAACCTAAAAAAGAATGAACGATAAAAAAGAGCAAACCTCTTCATATTGCGTTATTGCTTACAAAAAAATTTTAGTATCTAAATTTCTCGCTAGATGCCGCTGATGACGTGAGAGTAAATTGGATTATTATTCTCACAGAAACAGCTTTCTGAATTTTGTATTGGTTTTTTTCAAATTTCAGAATGCTGTCCGGCTATTTTGCTTAGTAATATAAGTTAATTTTATTCTTATATTCTTTACGTGCTAAATTTTCTAAATTGCAAATGATTGATTGAAATATTTGCTTTGCTAAACTCGAATAAGGAGCATTGGAGTTTGGCCATCCGATATATATATATATATATATAAATCCAATAGACAAAACTTAAAACTCGCCATCTTTTCAAGTTTTATATATATCGAATGGCCAAACTCGAATGATGCCGCTGATGAAGTGAATATAATTCGAAGCCGATACATTCACTGAAACAGTTTTTTGAAATTATTGGGATTTTATGTTTCAGAAAGCTGTCCGGCTTAGCTATATATATATATAATACATTGAGTCCGTCCAATCGTTTGGCAAAGATTCAAGCCTTTGATAAAGTTATATTAATATAAAATGACCTAAAAAAATTATCCAAATCTTTATAGTGAACATTAATCATAGATTTTTTATAAATGAATAAAAGGCCCACACACAGATATTTTAAAAAGCATATAATAAAAATTTACTACGTTTTGGCCCGAACCAGCGTGTCATTTACAAGTAAAATGATAGGAGATGATTGGGATTATATGGAAAACTTCAAATCACAGTATGACGTCACTATCGCCCAGCAGAAACCAAAGATGCAAAATAGGCAAAACCACTATCAGGAAAGGGGCTTCGTGAGCTCACAAGACATCTTCCAACCTGTGTCCACCCAAGCTGCGGCATTCCGTTTTGGATCTCAAATGTTTTAAGGTCGGGTTGTGACTTCATTATGTCAGTGTATCGTAAATCGACAAACACAGGTCTCACTCTGCATTTTGATTCTGCATGTCCTTTAAGAATAACGTCATCAGCATGGCGGTATGTAGAGCTTTTAGATTATCTAGTTCTTTAAATGTTTTTAAGGCTGAGATTCAGTTTATCGGGGAGTATTTGGCTTCGAACGGTTACCCTATTGATTTTGTTAATAGGTCTGTGACCAGGGCATTGCAGAATATCTATAATCCGGTTCCCAAAGCCACAAGATATTTGTATTAATCCCTTATCATCCAATCATTTTCCCTATTTGAAAAAGATGATGTTTCTGATTGGCATTTTGGTAACCTCCTCCGTTAGGGTAAATTTTGCCAATTTTGTAAATTGAAATGAAGAGGATCACCGTCCTACAAATCCTAAGGGTGTCGTTTATGCCTTCCAATGTTTGAATGCCCACAGTAGTTACATAAGGGAAACGGAACAGCTTCTTAATAAGCGTGTATATCAGCACTCCTTGGCCGTCCGCAATAGGAAGTAAATTATTTAAAGGCGGTGCACGTGGCGGAGCAGAGGCATTGATTAAATTACGAATGCCCAATTGTGGTTTGTTAAGAGCCCAATAGCAGGCTTAGGAAGAGCAAGGAATCATTTTTTATCCTAATGGATTCGTCCTATTATAACGACACCCTTTCCGTAAAAACTATATCAGAATATGGGTTCGGTAAAACTTCCCTTGGAGTTATTATTGTATTGAAACTATCGCCATCATCTTCCCCCCCCCCCCTTTTTTTTTCTTCTTACATGTAACGTTTTTTCTGTTTCGGTTGGGTGGACTGCGTTGCAAGATGTCTTGTGTGAGGTTCACGAAGCCCCTTTCCCGATAGTGGTTTCGCCTATTTTGCATCTTTGGCCGCTGCTGGATGATATTGACAACATACTGTGGTTTGAAGTTTTCCCTATAATCTCCCATCCTTTTACTTGTAAATGGCCCGCTAGTTTGGGCCGAAACGTAGTTAATTTATGTTGTATCTTGTGCTTTCTCAAATATCTTGTTTGTTGACCTTTTATTCATTTTTCAAAAGCCTATAACTACACAAGTAAAAAACAAAAAGTGCTTCAATAATCATAAATGTAGTTCTTTTTATTTTACATTTTCTCCATTTCACACAAACCATGCTTAATTTGCATGTTCAAACTCTTAACAGTTATCGCTGTTATTGTCTTCGCAATTTCTAAGTATAAATTGTAATTTGTGAGTAGTTGGAACTTCGAATTGATATCATCAACAAAGATAACATTCAATTTCAGAGGGACATTAACCTTTTATTCACCTCTAGGTCTGAGCGCCTTTATCATTAAACCTGAATCTGAAACGGCTAAAAAATGATGAATGTAAACAAAGCCTGCAGTAAGCCAAAAAACAAAAAACCAAAAAAAAAACCCATGAAAACCAGGGTTGTTAAAATTAAAGGTCCTCTACTTAGATGGCTCTGGAGCGCATTCTAAGGCCCCAAATGGAAAGAAATTTGGACAACAGGTACTTCACGAGCTCGACGTGCTCTCCATTTATTGAAAAAAAAAAGAAAAAAAGTACAAAAAAAAATGGCCAGTAGATGGCCAATAGATGACGCTGTAGCAATACAAATCACTTCAACAGCGTTACAAAAGTTCATTGTATCCACCATTTTGTTATTAACGTTTTCTGATCGTAAAACAGCATTTTCTACTGCAGAACGCATTATGTCTGCCGATATCTAATGCTGTCCTTCAGATCTGACAAAGTTTGACATCTTTCATGATACACCTGGTTCTTCAAAAATAAAAAATCCATAACCAGAAGTCACATGATGTTAGGTTGGGGATCGAGGCAGCCAAATTGTCTGGAAATAACGGTTGATATTCGTAAAGTGATGCCTTAACAAATTTTGAACACAAAGTGTGATGTGTTCAAAACGGCCCTCCAATTAAAAAAAAAAACATCAAAAACCTAAATAAAGAAAAAAAAGGGTCAATGGATTATTCCCCGCTTAGCATATAAGAGATTAATTGTAAAACAAGAAATATACAATGCATAAAATTAACGTGCAAACAATAACTTAAGAAAGAAAAATAAGAAAATTAAACGCACAAGACTGAAAGTTCAC
>JAFIDM010012231.1:150381164-150396211 GCA_023159025.1 Thereuonema tuberculata
TAGCAGTGCAACAGCGAATTCCTCCTTTCCTCCAACCTCAGGAAAAGGAAAACAACATCAGCTGCTGTAAAGCCAAGTTGTTCATAGTAGTTTTGTCTTCACCAGGCAATTTCGGCTATCGTCAGGCGATCCGAGCTACCTGGGGCAAAGATGTACGAGAACGGGATGATGTAAAGATGGCGTTCCTAGTCAGCAAAAGCAACGATGCTGATATACAGGTGAGTAGCAATTTAACGATTGTGCCATACAATTAAAAACTTACTACACTTTGGTAGTTTATAACTCGTTAAAGCATTAACCATTCTCTCAATATAACAATTAAGGAGAAAATTGGATAAAAATAGCGATTATATCTGGCTAAAACTTCGATCTAAACAGTAAAAACTAAACTTAGGATTTGATTTTAATTTATAAATTGAATTCTGTTAAGCAATTGCGTCATTAAAATTTAATGTATTGAAATACATAATTTTAAGTTTCTAAATTTTCTCTTAGCTTATTTTACTTTAATAATCCTATCGTTGACTTAAAGTTCAGAAGATTTGTAATTCTTAAAATCGATGCTTCATTTACGACAGTTGGCTAGTTATAAACTAATAAGTTTCTGTAGATAGCAAAAAAAACATTTTAAAAGTTTTTATCGCTTTGAAAAATTGAAAACTTTAGATTCTATTTTTGCTTTAGATTGACACTTTTTTTTTTACTCTTTCATAGAGAATACCTACCCGAATATTTCAAATTTTAATATTTAACTGTTAAATCGATAAAAAATTTTCTCTTTATAAGTTTTAAAGCTGATAGTGTAAAAATATTTCGCCTTCGATATTTAAGTTTTTATTCAAATTTAAGAATTGTATTAAGGTCTTGGAATGTTATGTCGCGTTTTATTTCCTGAGCTTCCCGATTTGGATATTGTTAGGCATTTTAAGATTTTAAGAGAGTTTGTAATGTCTGGGATGTAAGGATTTAAGGCTTTTCAACGGAACAATCATTTAAATATTTGATTTTTAATTTGAAAAGATTTTTTTTTATAAGTCTTTAAACGAATTTCAAGATATAACTCTTTCCATTAAGAGGATAATCATTATAGAAACTTAATATATTTAGTTCTGTGGTCGAAAAAAGTAGAAGTTTTAAGATTTAGCCCAGTTTTAATTTAGTGGATCCTGGAGTAACTCCAATTTGTTGTATAGCAAATTTCCCTGGGATTGAAGGCGGTATTTCAACCTTGAGATCTCCACTTCATCCTGATGAGAATCGTATAAGATTAAATTTTGCCTGTACCTTTGAGTCTTCGAATTGCGTCCTTCATTAACGTAATGTTATAAATTGAATGCAAATAGACCATGGAATTGTCATACTCCTTAATACTTTCCGCAAGATTGTCTTTAGAATCTGCTTCAAAATTGCACACGTGAAATCTGATAATGTTGAATAGTGTTTCCACCTCCAATGAAAGTTTGCTACGTATTAAAATCGTATTTTATTCGTAAAAGCCTCTCGAAAGCTTATGTATTTTCAATATTATACAATCTTTTTTAAACAATTTGTCTTTTAATTATAATAACGTCTTAGCACGTTAACATATACTGATTAACCTTGATGCCTAAAACAATATTTTTATTCTAAATCCTTAAAACCGTAAATTATCTGTTTAACATTGCATTATTTTTTTGCATTAATTCACGGATAGTTCACAACAGTTCAATTCAGAAATAAACGTCAGATCTATTGAATGATTATCAATTGCCACTAACAAACTTCCGTGATTACTATTCAAAGTTTTACTACAACAGTCTTTATTACTGAAAATTATGGACTTCTTACTTACGCTGAACTTTAAATTCTTTAAATATTGAATAACATTTAACAAATTATTTAATTTTTCTGTCGCAGGTAAAGAAGCAAGACTATTCAGGGCAAATTGCCCGTAATTATAAGTAACCAATCAAGCACTCCTTGAAATCAATCTCGGATGTTTTCGATAATTTAACTTAACACAAAACTGGGTTTTTTTTTATTTGCAATTTATATTTACAGTTTATCATTGCTTTTGTAAATTTTTAAGGATTCCATTCAAAGACTTACAATGAAGAAATGTACTTTTGGCGTTTTAGCTTCTGAAACGTCTATATTTAAATCGCCATTTAAACATCTAAGTTTTGAGTTATTTCGATCTGGGGATTTCAGGAGGGCTTTTTACTTTCGAAAGCTTAAAAATTGACTGTGGAAATTTAATAGTAACCCATCATGTAGTTAGTTCATGATCATTTATTTTCAATAAAAATTATTGCATAAATTTTAAGGTTTAATGAAGAAATTCAAAGATTTGATATTAAAAAAAAAATTAATGACATATTCTTAAACTTTTCAGGCTGCCTTGGAGCGGGAGAACGACCGTGCTGGGGATATGATTCTCAGTGATGTCATTGATTCCAGCCAGAATGATAGCCTCCATTCAGTGATGATGCTGCAGTGGATTAACTCCTCGTGTCGGAACGTCCCGTTTTTCGCTAAAGCAGTTGACTCAGCCTACATCAACGTAGAGAATCTGATGAGAAGCATTGAAGCCCAAGAACCTAATTTCCTGCTAGGGGCTGTGGCGACGCCCTGGCCTCCTGTGATCGGTCCTTGGGTGGATGAAGTGCAAGGTGTGATGATGGGCTACCCGCGCCATTTGGCCGGTTCGGCGTACGCCTTCTCTGCTGCAGTGGCTGCTGACTTGCTGAACGTATCTTTGAGTTATGTACCAGTACCAAGTCTTTGTCCTGATGTGTTCATCACTGGAATGTGCGCGTCTCAGGTGAATGTGGATCTCGTTCATGACCCGTGCTTTCATAATGAGGCAAAGAGCAACGATCCTTGTGTCTATACGAGAATGGTGGCGGCTCATAACCTGGAGCCCAGTCAGTTTTACAACATCCAAGCCACGATTCGGGATGCAGTAGGGTGCAATTCTGAGAGCGTGTGCCAAATAATACGACGCTTCTACCTTGACACATGTTAGATATTGTTACTTGAACCTTGAAAAGTTAAACAAAATTATTTGTTAAATAATTGGAAGTTAATAGTATAGGACAATCAGTTATATAAAATATAATTGGGAAGTTAAGTCTAAAAATTAAAATAAGTTTGGTTAAGTGTTGATAGGAAAAAACGCTGTTACCTTCTGTATACTTTATCAATATTTAATTGTAACGAAAAATGTCTTGTTTTATAAGATTTATAAGATTTAAAAAATATTGTTAATTCGACTTTACTATAAAAATCAAAAATGTATATTAAAGAGCAGTAAACTACAGGGCCTTCAAACTATCTTCCATAAAATTATTGTTTTAGTTTCAGATTTAATGACGTAGGTTCTTAGCTAGTGTACTTCAGTTTGGAATTGGTTTTCATTTTGTGAAAGAATTCAGAATCGAGCAATTATCAAATTCCAATCTCCACCACAGAAACAATGATTTATCAGAATAACTTCGTTTTATTTCAAATATTAAAAATTTCAGTTTAAAGCTCGCTCGCCTAAAACTTAAAAAGTTTTTTAGATAACAGGCGATTTGGTTTTTTCTTAAGTTAAGGTATTAGTGCTTTAGTATTAGTAATTTAGTTATATCATGAATGTTAGCATGAAAAGACAAGACGGTTATTCACAATCTTAGCTTAGTTTTTTTGTAATATTTTTGTAGTTTAGGCGTATTTTTCAGTGCATTAGCAATTTGAACCTGAATTTTTCATGTATGAAAACTTGTCTCCGTTTTAGTAGAAATCTGAATTAGGGTGGATATATGAAGATAAACACGAAGATAGTTTTCATTATTTAAGTTTTAAAAATTCACAAAACATTGTTAAATGTGGTTTGTTAAATGTGGTGTAAGTTGTAAAAGTCCAGTATCAGTTAATGTAATGAAGTGGTTTGTTTCATTAAATGCGTTTTGTCATATTTCTACATTAACGCATATTTGCATTTGTTTTTACCTACCCATTTGTAAAAAGCCATTCTATATAGATTGTAACAAAGGTAATTGAAAATTATTAAATTCCCCCCCCCCCCTTTGCTGTAACGTAACTAAATGAAAAATCTGTTTAGCACGTTAACAATGTAAAGCAGTTTTTTAATTTTTTATTCATATGCATTCTTTCTATGGGCAAAAAATTTTATTGAGGACTGAATATATGTTTTAAGATTTTCCCAACATTTGTTAGGAGGTCCAGTTACATGTCTTTCGTTTTGTAATTTTGTCCATTTCGTTTAATGTTCTCATTATAGAAACTTTCAAAAGTAACTTCATAACTTGTTCTGTTGAAATGTGTTTAGTCTCAACTGCAGACTAAGTGTTCGCGTTGTCAGAAATATGGCTTAGTGTTAAAAAACTAAAAAAACAAATGTTACATTTTTTAAGTTTAAACATTTCTGTGTCACATCTCATTCAAATGTTACTTTATTCTTTATATAATTGACGTCCAATTGTTCAGGTGCCAGTTTAAAAAACATGTTCCGTAAATGTAATTTCTATTTGACATGTCAGTGTAAATAGTTGTAAATTGTATTAACACCTTTTTAGTTTTTTATGTATCAATTTCGTGCTTTCGATTTTGTCTGCATGGTTATAGGTACAAGGCCGCGCCAAGCGGGGGTGCCAGGAATGCAAGGCACCCGGCGGCAGGCGGGGGCGGCAAATTTAGTTTATTAGTGGAGGCAACTTTTGCTTGGCACCCCGGATCTAACATACCTTGGCGCGGCCCTGTATAGTATGTTTTCAACAAATTGGTGTCTCGATGTGGTTTTTGTCGTTAGGTGTTTTGAAGTTAGCTGTTGATGTCCTTGATATGTCTTAACTGTTTTCTGTATGCAGGAGTTTGATAAAGTTCTGTGTAATGTCGCATTACATCGTTTCATTTATTTAAAACATTTTCGTGGCTGCAATGTGTTGCTTTTAAAACGAAAAACTTTTATATTTACAATATCTGCAGTATATATTTAAGTGTATACTAGTTTAGAGTTGTAGATATTTGTTGCAAGAACGTTAACATACATATATTTATTTATATGTATCTGCTAGCATAGTTTGTAAATTTGTTTGTAGAATTGTTTGTAAAATGTTTCAGATTAGTTTGGAATTGTGTATAATTGTTTGGTTGTGTAAAATTGTTTGTGAAGTAATTCAGATTAGTTTGAAGAGCCTAGTTGAAAGTTGATAAGCAATATTTCTTAAATCGATCGTATAAACTTCCAATAAAATAAAAGAAAAAAAAAAACAAACCCAAAAATGTCAAGTAACATGTTAACGTTGTTTTAAGATTTAAATAGCTTAGGCTTTATAATTAATTTTTTTCAATCCGGACCAAATTCGTAATTCATAACTTTAAAAAAATACACTAAACATGCATTGTCTTAGTTTTTACTCCCGACTTTCGTAATATTTGTCTTGTTTTCAATACATTTCATTTGCTTAGAATCCTATCAAGATGTTAAATACTTTCTAAATTCGCTTAAGATGGCCAAGGATGTCATTTGTTTCGTTATCATTGTACATTAAAAGCTTCCATATGAGTTGACTGCAAGTTAGACAAAGCAGTTAAATATGTAGAGGCTTAATGTTAATCAAAATTAAGAGAATTTCATATTCAGTACTAACTGTAGCAATATCCTAATTTTTAGTTTTGATTTTTAGTATTTTGTATAATTTAGTTTGACAAAGTTTCATGTAGGTAAAGTTCATTTTTTTGAACTAAGTGTATTTTTTTAACTGGAATAAATAATAAGACCTCAATATAGTGTCATTTAATTTATCATAAATACGAAATTTCCCAAACTCTAAATGCAGCTTGTGAATTTTAAGTTGTAATTTTTTTAAATTATCTATAGTATTTCTCGAATTTCCATAACTAAAATCACTCATGATGCCAACGAAATGGTAAAAGCCCAAGATCATCGATCCACGATACATCATTCTTCTGGGTGTTAAATAATTTTTTTTCTTAAAAGTATAATAGTTTAAAATATAGGAGATGGGAATCTTGTTAATTCTATAGTCATTTTACCATAAAATAAAGAATTGTTAGTGATACAGGAATAGTCAATGAGTGACCGCCGGAATCAGTTTGCAGTCATCGAATGCCAAGTCGTCAACGGTTACATCGGCTTATCCGCCAAAAATTACTTGCTGACAACCAGTGGTTTTATAATTGCAATGAATCACTAAATTTCACTGGAAATGGATTCTTGGATGAAATATTTGCTGTAATAGTGTCATCCTCTTCAATGATCGATCCCACAATGCATCGATCTCAGAAGTTTATTCGTCACTAACATTTCAGCTTCCAAGAAATTCTTAGGATACAACTTGGCTATTGCTGTAAGATGCTCCAACTACGTCTTTCAATCGGTCCTTGAAAAAACTAAACACGCCTGCGATTATATATTGCATTGACCAACTGTTACACTGAAACCATCTGTAATCATTAGAATTTGTTTATCTCCTGAAACCTCTTAAACTTTCAATCCAGAAGTGTCTTCAACAGCGCTCTTCCATTTATCAAACTTCTCGACAAGCCGAACACATGAAATAAAAAAAAAAAATCTAGCATCGAAAAGAATAAATTCTATTTTTAATATGAACTACTGATAATATATACGCCCAGTCAAAAAGACATGATACCGTGACTGCTTTTAGTCGCGATAGTGTATTTACGCTCGTCATTTTTAATTTCTTCATGACGAGATATGTCTAACGACTCTTTAAGGTGTTCGCTGGAAAAAAAAGAACATTGACATTTAAATTTTATTTAGTAGGCTAAAATTAATGTTCTTTTTTTTTCTCTGGCTCTTCTCTCATTGCGCCATACAGAGTGATAAACAATAATTTGATTGTAGGCATCGTGGCTTAATGGATGAGATGTTTCACTTCAAAAGGTTGCAGGTTCGTTTCCCATCGCGAACGTTTCATTGTAGTAATTTTTTTAATAGGAAATTAAGAATTGCATCGGACAGAAAAGATTTTAATAATATAGATTGATGCGTTTAAATCCCCACTAGATATAATGGAATAGACCAAGAATATCACTACACTACAACGTGGCTATGTAACTGGCATATATATATATATATATATATATATATATATATACTTCCTATATCTATACTCCATTTAATCATGAGATACAATATTCCTAAAATGTCTTTAATGACATTTAATTTTCTTAATAGATATTCAAATTAAGATTTGTCCTCAAGAATGTAAGGACAAAAATTTAATCAATGAAGTTTTCTGTTTAAGAAATGAAATGTCGTTATTAAAGAAAACATTTTAGAAGTATTGTGTGGAGCAATGGCATAATTATATGCAGTCTTTGTCAGTGCTTTACTTTTAACTATCGTTTATAACAATAAACCTACTAACTCCTGATGAATAATACGTCAATGGTTTTCGAAATTCCGCAAATATTACCTCTGCCATCTGCATCAATTAATGGCAGAGAAAAGTCGCTGACTTCGCATTAGTCAGAACTTTCAGGAAGATCAGGTCTTGCCCGATGAACTAATGTGACTAAAGACATTCGTATTCCGAACGCTGTTCTCAAAATCCCAAGAGTATTTTTCTCAATTTTTGATTATTTAATTCGCAAAAGATATTACAGAAGGTGTGAACGATTTTCTTTTAGTAAATGGAAAAGGAAGAGATGAAAACCTATTGCAGAATAATTGATCACAATATTTATAATAGTGGCAGTGACTTTAATACTTAAAATACATATACTTTATTATTCAATCAACCAGAGAGCTCGTAACGAAGATTTGAGAGTTCACCATCGAAACTATTTTGTCCGAACTTCAACTGCAGAGGAAGGGATCGGATCAAGTAACTAAAACTATTAAGAGGTGGACATTGAAATTAAAAACAAGAAATCAAAAAAAATTTCGAAAAGTGTAAGAAAAAGAAATGGACCAATCTTGCTAATGAAACAAGTAAAAAATATTTCTTATACTAAAATTAATAAATTAGATATTGAAAACGGAAAACGTTTAATTAATAGATATTTTAAAACTAAAAATAATTACTTTACAAAACCCAAAAAAAAAAAAAAAAAAAAAAAGTGTTAAGTCTTAACGGCGACTTAATGTAGCCAAAAATTAAATTTTATTACAATTTAAGTTTTAGTAAGCAGTTATATTGTAATTTCAATTGTTTTATTACAGTAAAAACACTCAAATCCGGCCTGGGTCCTGAGTAAATTTTTTTTTTTTTTTTAAATAACTAAATTCGTTTCCTTATTTTGATTTCCTATTTTCCTGTTTTTAAATAAACATTTGAGTGAAAAATTGAGAGAAAAATTATGATAAAAAACAGCACACAAAAATTTTTTTAAAAAAGTTTATAAATACATTTAAAAATACTTATTGGAGCCTTTCGAGTTCTTCCGCAGAACTCCTCTTCAACACAATGGACTCTTACATAGGTTCTGATTTTATACATGA
The DNA here is from genome assembly GCA_023159025.1 of Thereuonema tuberculata. Taxonomy (NCBI): domain Eukaryota; kingdom Metazoa; phylum Arthropoda; class Chilopoda; order Scutigeromorpha; family Scutigeridae; genus Thereuonema; species Thereuonema tuberculata. Next base: position 150,389,641 of record JAFIDM010012231.1, read on the forward strand.
TTTCAAACACAAAACAACCAATAAAATTAAATTTTAAATATTCAGCTTCTAATTGGTGCCAACTTGAAGCTACGTCTTTTGGTGTGGAAAAAGGGTTTCTGACTGCCATCTGTCGGAAGAATTGGAATTAAGTCATCATGACGTCATCTGTTTGGTTTCCGTTCTTCGAAGACTTGGAATTCGGTCATCATGACGTCGTCTATCTTTTTTCGGCACTTTGAAGAATAAGGATGCTATCCTGGCGTTGTCTGTTGTGTTTCAGCTCTTCGTTTTTTGATGCGTTCTTGAAAATTTCTCCTCTGTTTAGATGAATGAACCTGAAACTTATAATTGTCAATATATTTATAAATGTTTTTATTAGGTACACTTGTGTTGTAAGAACCTAATGAAGTAATAAAATAAGATTCCAACATTTCTCTGGTGTCTTTTTTAGAAGTAGGATACCAGTTAAAAAATAAATTAACGTATTCCTTACCCAATAACAAAGATAAAGTATTAGACGAGAACAAAAAAAGATGTATATATTTAATTCCTTGCATGAAACATGATTGTTTCTACGTAGGAAACACTGGACAAAGTATAAAAAAACGGATGTCTGGACATAAAAGTTGTATAAAAACCGGTAACATTAATGGTTCCGGGATAGCATATCATACTTACAATACAAACCACGTAGGTGAATTTAAAAAAGTTTTTAATATTAGGCAACAACAAGAAAAAAGACACCAGAGAAATGTTGGAATCTTATTTTATTACTTCATTAGGTTCTTACAACACAACTGTACCTAATAGAAACATTTATAAATATATTGACAATTATAAGTTTCAGGTTCATTCATCTAAACAGAGGAGAAATATTCAAGAACGCATCAAAAAACGAAGAGCTGAAACACAACAGACAACGTCATGATAGCATCCTTATTCTTCAAAGTGCCGAAAAAAGATAGACGACGTCATGATGACCGAATTCCAAGTCTTCGAAGAACGGAAACCAAACAGATGACGTCATGATGACTTAATTCCAATTCTTCCGACAGATGGCAGTCAGAAACCCCTTTTCCTATTCCACACCAAAAGACGTAGCTTCAAGTTGGCACCAATTAGAAGCTGAATATTTAAATTTTAATTTTATTGGTTGTTTTGTGTTTCAATGTAAGAGTCCATTGTGTTGAAGAGGAGTTCTGCGGAAGAACTCGAAAGGCTCCAATAAGTATTTTTAAATGTTTTTATAAACTTTTTTAAAAAAATTTTTGTGTGCTGTTTTTTATCATAATTTTTAATCAAGTAATTTTCGCACACGTAAAAAGTATTTTAAAAATTGAGAGAATGGGGTTAAATTAATTAAACCTGGCATTATGTCTTTCCAAAAATTGAGCTATTTTAATTATTTTAAGAACACACTCGGTAGTCCGTCTTTTCTGTAATCCGGCCTACTGGGCGCCACATTAGGCTGGATTTGAGAGGTTTTACTGTAGTTGTATTTCTCGTTAATGCTGAATCCTATTTGTTACATATTAATGTTTTCTTTTTTTTTTGGCGTTTTTTATTTGGAGTTTTTGATATCAAGACTTCAAAAATTTGCCTGTAATATGTTTTTGTTTTTTTGGTGAAGTAAAGTTGGTAAATGTTTGTGACAAGGTCTTTATTGCAAAAATGATTATGGCAAAAAAAAAATCTTTAAAATACTATTAATATAGGTAATGTTTTGGTAATACAGGAAATAAATAAATGCTCCAGATAAACTTTCTAAAATTACAGAAGATAACCCAATCTAACTCTTTAGCCTTAAACTCTCCCACAGAAAGACATATTTTTAAAAATTTAAAGAGGCTTTGAAGTACAAGAAATAAAGTAGTATCAAAAATATTTACCACATTGATATGAAATAATTATCACGGCATCTTTCCCCCCCCCCCCAAAAAAAAATGGAAACTATCAAGTATTATACAAATATAAATGTGAAATTATATTTCAATTAGTTTTATCTAATATTCAAAATAGTCGAGTAATGTCACAAACTATCTTAGCAAATAAATCTATCCGAATCAATGTTCATTTCAACAAAAGCCCATCTCAATTATACTAATGAACTTATTAAAATGTACTAGTAATTTACATTGATTTAAAAAAAGGCATTCGACTATTTAGATCACGACGTACTAGTACAAGAAATTGATAAGTTGTAGACTGGTCCTCTTTGATATCACTATGTAAAAATTATTTAAAAAAAAAAATTCAAAATTGGTTTACACAAATAAAACAAAGTAAATATGTATTGAAAAAAAAAAGAGAATATTTCAAGGCTCCAATTTAGATTCCACTTTATTTTAATGTATATTAATACAATATTTAATACTCCAAATATTTTTCCTTTGCTTAAGGCGATTTTAATTTGATTATACGATTAATTTTACAGTAGCCAAGCAACAACAACAGTATGACTTTACTATTGTGTGAGTGCGAAAGTTCTATCCGTTTTTGGATATGAAAATTTGCAATGGAATTGCCCTCACATATGACATTGTAATGACGCAAATCGTCTGCCAATCAAACGTGTGGATGCCTCACATATAAATGCATCTTGTCTCACAAAGTTAATCATCTCAAAAAAAAATATCAGAGGGTGTAACATGGAACGCGAGAAGGAGCAATTAAGACATTGTTTGTTATACGAGTTCGATAAAAAGAGTACGGCAGCCGCAGCATGTCGCAATGTTTGTCAAGTTTATGGGGAGGATGCAATAGACGAAAGCACATGTCGTCGATGGTTTCGTAAATTTAGGGAAGGAGACAGAAGCTGCCAAGATCAGGCTAGGAGTGAACGGCCAAAACACGTTGGAGAGGTCGATATTGACCAAGCCATAAGGAACAGCCCGAACCCAACCGTGCAAGAATTAGCGGAAACCTTCAACGTACACCGGACAACGGTCGAGAGACGGCTGGGTAAGTTGGGTTTTACGAGAAAGTTGGATCGTTGGGTTCCACATAACCAGACAGCTAAGCAACGGGATGACCGAATCGCCACCTGTGTTTCCTTGCTTTCCCGGTACAAAAATAACCCATTCTTGACACGATTTGTGACAGGAGATGAGAAGTGGGTTATGTACCGTACCGTAAAGCGTCGTAGGACTGTGTGTCGCCCTTCTGATCCGCCTGCATCGACTTCGAAAGCCGAACTTCATCCCAAGAAGGTGTTATTGAGTGTGTGGTGGGATGTGCAGGGAATAATTCACTGGGAGGTCCTGCCACTCAACCAAACCATCAATGCTGCCTTCTACTGTCTACAGTTAGACAGGCTGTATTCAAATTTGGTAGCAAAGCGGCCAGGTCTCATCAATCGTCGCGGTGTTATCCTTCATCACGATAACGCCAGGCCACGTGCTGCTATCATCACTCGTCAAAAGTTACTGGGCTTTGGTTGGGAGGTTTTACCAAAGAACGTAAATAGAGTAATTTTAATAAATTATTTAATTTAATAAATAAAGTCATTATAAGAACCTAGGAAAAATAAATAAATTAAAGAACTGAAACTACTAGGAATTATTTTTATCAAATAAATAAAAGTATATGAACCCAACAGTGGTCCTTCTATTGTCGCTGCCCCTGAAGGGAAGAAATGAGTTTCATTGTAGGACCTCCAGAGTTTGGGGGAGCCACCGTCGCCTATTCTACATTGATTCTATGGAAGTTTAGATTCTTATCTATTTACGTTCTTTGGTTTTACCCCACCCTCCCTATTCTCCTGACTTGGCATCAACTGAATATCACCTATTTCGTGCGTTGAACAATTCCTTCAGTCAGAAAATCTTTGATGGTCTTGATGCTGTGAAAACTGCCTTCCAAGACTTTTTTGACTTGAAACCGCCGGAATTTTACCGCCATGGGATTCATCTCCTACCAGAAAGATGGCGAGATGTCCTAGATAGCAATGGGGATTATGCACAATAATACGTACTGTTCATTTTGCGTTTATTTGATCTTCTTTATGGGTAATAAAAACGGGTAGAACTTTTGCACTCACCCAATACATTCATAGAAATGGATACCATACCATGGTAGTTTCAATCCGAAGATTGGTTCAAGTCTACGGAACTCTAGTGAACCCCCCGAAGGGCGACCCCTAGGTGAAGCCTTAACTATACAAGGGAACAGATACTGGAGTGGATTCCCTTTGCTTTCTCCAGGACGCCATTACGGAATGACGTCAGACCGAAGAGAAAGTGAAGAAGAGGCTGACAACACAGGAAAGGAAATTGAAACATCCATGCTCTCGACCGGGATTTGAATCCGGGTACCGGCAAACTGGCCTCACGACAGACCGACGCCTAAGACCGCACTACCATGCCGGCAAGGCAGAAATGGATACTAAAGTTTAAAAAAATCCATTTTGAGTTTAGCTTGAAATAAGTATTATACAGTCTCTATTAGATGCACAGTCGAGCCACAATGACGTACAACTGATTAAAACGGATTTTGGCAAGAAGTGAACAAACTTTAAATCTAAAATTTGTTATTGTAGTTCCTCAAAGAAGAAAAAACGAAAAAAAAGTTGTCCCTGGATGCTAAGATGAGCTTTTGCATTAAAGTATAAAATGCTATTTGGATTTAATGTAACCTAAGATTATAATGTTGATAACAAACTAGTATTGATGCCGAAAAACAAAATATGCGTACAAGTTTTGAAGTAGCTTGAAATACCAGCTTCAGCAACACTTATCAAATAATTCTGAAGTTTTAAAATATATTTCAATATCTTAGATTGACACAAAAATCCAAGATAAGTAGCTGCAAATGAATTAAAGATTAAACAAATAAATATCTCTTAAATATAAATACAGAAAATAAGGCTTGTACTGAGAAAAAATATCAAATTCTCAATTTAAATTTAAAAAAAAAATATTTATCAGTGTTATGTATTTTTAATTGGGAATTTATTTGGTCATTACAAGCATTTATATAGTTGTGTAGTTTATTGTCTGTATTTTTAATTGGGAATTAATTTATATTCAAGGCTTATTTACTTTATGAATTTAATTTTTCATTAATTATTTAAAGATAGTCTAAGTTCACAAAAATAACAGAGATCAAGGCTTGCACTGAACAAAAAATAAATGTCCAATTCAAAATAATTAAATAAATTGCTTATATTAAGCAACTAAAAATTTTAAGATTCTATTTTTAAATTTTTAGGGAAAAAATACCTTAACAAAAAACTGTAGTGTAAAAAAATAAAAAAAAAAAAAAATCAAAATTGAAATTAACAGTTTTCTTATGTCTTGAATAATTCATTTTGTTTATTGGGGGAAGAAATTAAGAAACATCTTTAAGGAATTAAACAGGCCAAAAATTTAACAACAGCTTAATTTTAAACGTCCTGGGCGTTTTGGAGAATTGTAATCAATAAACTCCTTCGGCTAGAGTCTAGAATACGGTACTAGCCAATAGGATGCTTCGTACGAAATTGCGCAAGAATACATGACGTCATGAGGTCCAATTAATTAGCCTTCGAAATAAATTTCATCCGAATGAGGTCCGAAGGACCGAAGTGTTTATTCCGATTAGCTGTAGGTTAAGTAAAGTGAGGTCTGCTCAGCTCCAGGATGTATCTGTTAATAACTTTTGGAATAATTTTTCCCAATTCAAATTTTGAGGTCCGTGTTTGACGACGCGGAAAAAAAACACCAACACCCGGTACAGTAGACTAGACTTTTACCACTCCTTCAAAGTAAGGAAAAGGGAAATCCCACCTTATGAGGAATTATAACAGATCGCATTATTTTGACATTGTTTCACGAACAGTTTACAACAGTTCGGACAACAGATATCGTTGAGATACCTGGAATAGTCCACACTTTCTTTAAGTCAAGGCTCCCTGCCAGTGCCGTAGCTAGAGGATTGGGGGGCCCCGGGGCAGAGGCAATCCTATTTTAACAACCAAAAAAAAAACAAAAAAACGACAATTCTATTTTATTCTCTTTTTTCTAAGTTCGCCAACCCCTAACGCCGGCTCTGCCCGGGGCAACAAGTGTTAATGGTTTCGTAAAAAAAACATCCCCCTTCGTTCGGAGGCCCCCTTTGCTCGGGGGCCCCGGGGCACTGCCCCGGCTGCCCCGGTGGTAGCTACGGCCCTGCTCTCTGCTCTTCTACATCCGCTCTTGTAAATATGTTAATAAAATAAAAAACACGAAACGTCGATTGCACACCTTCACGCAGGGCCCCCATAGGGGGGGGGGGGGCGGTCAGTTGGTCCCTCAGCACCGGGGCCCGGCCGTCAAAGGGTCCCGGGCTGAGATCTATAGTATGTGTGTAGTGTAGAACAGGGGTGGGCAAGACGTCGATCGCGCATTTTGGGGTGACCGCATATGATGTCTGAAGATGTTGGATATTGATTTGGAGATTACGTTTTGGTTTGTTTTTGGTTGTTGATTTGGAGATTCCGGTTTTTTTTTTTTTGTTTTTGGTTGTTGATTTGGAGAATCCGTTTTTTTTTTGTTTTTTTTTAGGTTGTTGATTTGGAGATTCCGTTTTTTTTTTGTTTTTGGTTGTTGATTTGGAGATTCCGTTTTTTTTT
>JAFIDM010012231.1:150418167-150429581 GCA_023159025.1 Thereuonema tuberculata
TAGGCAGCCCTAATCTTACTGTTCACCTACGATCTCGGCCATTCTAATCACAGAAGTCCTTATTCAAGTTGCACCATAACAATGGCTTTTTGGAAATCAGTGAGATCTGACATTTTCATTATTACTATACAATAAATGTCTTTTCTGATTGTAATGCAGATAAGAGATGGCTGACTACCTACCTTACACTTGTATTATAAGGTTTCATAATCTTTAAAGATTAGTAGCGTACTATGTACGTGTGAGTCTCTGAATTTGACTACAGTATTTGAACATCCAATCAAGGAGTTCAGAAGTAACGAATTGCCTAAACACAGGCTTCTAGACCGTGCATATTCTTTGGTCTATATTAAGCTGAAAGCTATGGTCTAGAACTCGGGAGCTTCCAAAATGGACAGTTTGCCGAATGTGTGAGATTATGCCTATTTAAATTTTAGATTTGTCAAATTGAGTAATAAACTGCATGAGCAGGTGAAAGTAATCAATGGATAATGCAAATGAAGTTGTAATAATAGTGGAATTGGACGTAAATAATTATGAATTTCATCGTACACTTTAATCGGAATGTTTTAACCTATCATTTAATCCAGAGAGAATTTCACTTTTTTTTTTTATTTAACTCAATTATTTTTATAATTATTTTAACTTTACAGAATTTTTTTTTTAATTTTCTTCCCACAGGAATTCTGTTTATAAATCACATTTTTCTGTTAAAGGCTAAATTTAAAATTTCTTTAAATTATTTAAAAAAAATAATTCATCAACACTACTTAAATTACCAAGATTCTGTTTTGAGATTTTTCAAAAGACATTTTGTAAATTAATAAATTTCCGAGTTTTTTAAAGCCGAAGTTTGTTTTTTTTTTTTTTGTTTTTTTAATTTTTATTTTTTTTTAATTCTTGTTCTTTGTTTTTAAAAGATTTGAAAACAATAAAAATAGGAAAAAAAAAATCGCGCTGTATTTAATGTACTCGTAGAAGCAGAATCTTATAAGTTTTCTAATAACGGAAGAATAATTAAATTATAATACACTGACTTGATTTAGGCAAATCAGTAAATTTGAATCAAAGCACATTATATGAAAAGAAAAAACAAAATTCGTTGTTTAAACAAAATAAGTATTTGAATGTTTTTCTGAACATGTTATTGATAGTGATCCATACAAAAAAAAATTCATATGCAAAAGTCAGAATGTCTTGTTTCGGTAAATATGTAAGATCAACTTCTAGAAGATTCTTTCGCTGGTTTGAGTCATTGGGAGAGGATAAGAAAGAACATAGTAAAACTTTAGAATAAGGATGTCCATGTTACTGTAGAAAAGTAAGCTACAAGTAGCACCGTTTAAAAAATTACTTAGCAATTACTTTGTTGCTTTTTTTTTTTAAATTCAGTGCTTTAAATTTGATCTTGTTAATGTATTTTTTTTTCCTTTTAGAGAATACTATCATCTGATCAGCTGGGGATATAGGAATCTAATCTGTTACTACCTACAAAAAAATGTATTTAATTTATTTCTAATTGAATGTTTTTGAATAAAGTTTAACCATGTCAGACTTGATTCATCAAATTTATTTTTTAAACATTACTCACATATAGGCCTACACACACAGGGTGTCTAGTTAAAGTTCACCTATTCATGCACTCTACAGCAGAAACAACTACTCGGAATGTCATCAAATTTGCAGTGTGTCGTAATGACGCCGTGGGAAGAACATTCATTGAAAGAAGTTCCAAAAATCACAAAGGGGCGTTAGTGGGCGTGTATGCTTACTATGACAATGCAGTACAGTGCTGATATGGGTGTAGTCACTTAACATGCTCAATATTTTGACTTGTGTGCTACCATCTGAAATTGCATGTTTCAATGCAAGGTGTCTGGAGATGTTGAGCACGTGATATATGGTTGCTTTAACATCTCCCAAGGATGCTTCGTTGTCACAATAAACCAGGTCTTTTAAAGATAATCCCCCAGGCAAAAAAATTACACTGGGGGAGATCCGGTGAGCGTGCGGGCCACGCAGTATTTAACTGCCATCTGATGACTCAGTCATCAGTGAAATGATTGTGGAGCACCTCTTAACACTTCACTTTGTGGGTGGAGAGGCACCATCCTGCATGAGCACTGTTCAATCATGACACCGACGTTGTGGAGTGCTGGAATCGCTGAAGTGATTAGTAATTCATATTGATTGCCAGTAACGGAATATGCAGAAGGATCTGTGCGCCCACTCTTCGAAGAAAAACGTTCCAACAATGAATGTTGATGGAAACCCACTACAAAACTGTCAATTTTGGGGAATGTAAAGGGATTTCCAGACATGCATTGGGATTTTCTCTCGCCCTAATGCTACAGTTGCGCGTATTAACTTCATATAAAAGAAATGTGCGTCGTCGTCCAGAGAATTTTCCTTTGCTAACTTTCGTTAGCATTAGACATTCCCGTGTTCCGTGTTTTGCCTTACTAAACGATTTCCAAACACGCATTTTCCACTTGCTGTCATGACGACTCAGACCATGTTAATGGTGCCAATCAGATGTACATCCAACAAGTTTTGAAAAGTGTATTCTGGAATTGCAGTGGTGCCGCGTGTTTGGCAGATAAAAAAATAGTTGCGGTGACTTAAAGGCCCACATATATATGGAGGGAGATTCAAAATTCTTTGTACAAACTTTAATGGTAGGTCAGGAATGCAAAGTGGAACGTATTCAAAGTGGAACGTATGTCCGCAAACCATCCTAATGTGAGGGCTGTTCGGCAGCACATTAGTTGGGAAATGTGAGCTATCGTATTTTGATACGTTGACTTTGTAAGAGTAGGAAGTATTATGTTGAGAGGGCAGATATGCACCTAGCTTATGGGGCAGCGAACGGAGACTGATGAACCGTGTACGATTACATCGTGAAAGGATCCAACAGAAGTATTCCCATTCATCAAATGTTTGCACTAGAGATTATGTGAAATTGAATGATTCGATGAAAACCGACCTGATTGTGTACACCTTAGTGTCATTGTAAAAATGGGGATAATAAACATTGTGTAAATTAGCAGTTATCTTTTATTTCTGAACATTAGTTTAACGTCTGGCGTTTGCGGACGGTTTTTGTATTCCTGACCTACCTTTAAACTTTGTACTGGGAATTTCTGAATCGCCCTGTATATAAAGAAAAAAAAGTATACATATACCACTTTAAAAAACTACTAACATTTCAGAAAATCGATGAAAAAAACTGTCTTCGAATACATATACAGTGGGTGGATAGAACATTAGTAGATCGTTAAAAATAGCAGTGATGAACACTGGATTATCACATTGAAAAGGTGATGATTATTATAACAAACTGCTGTTGGAGAAAGTAATCAAGAAAAGATAAGGAAGCACTTGACTTCCAACATTATCTCTGCAAAAACTTACGAAATCTTCCAATTTTTTTTCTTTTTCTGACGATTTTATCACATTATACGAATATTAAAATATTATATATATATATATATATATATATATATATATATATATATATATATATATATATATATATATGTAATGAAGTTGTGGTCTTCCGAAATGCACCCATTTATTTCTTCCGAAATAAGACTCGTTGATACAACATTACCAATTGTTTGATACTACTATGGATTAGTTGGGCCAACCAATAGCAAAATTGGGGCAAGAATTTGTGTTATATGGAATGGAAGGTACTGTATGTGTTTGAATGCAAGACAACGACGATGAAAGAATTGAAGAATGAATTTGAAATATCCAGGGAACAAAGACATCTGAAAACCAATAATAATGAATAATATTATCCCTGCAGAGTGGACGAAAAGTCACGTATACTCCTGTCAGTAAACTGGATTTGAAATGAATTGATATGTCTATTATGGATCGAAAACATCTGTATGCACTCTTCCATGTTCTCTGCACAGACGGATGCGTCTCCAGGTCCGTAGGCTCATTTTATGAAGCATTTGTGGAGTCAGTCGTGAAGGCATTGCGCACAGCAATCTGCAACTCAGTGTTAATTTACCGCTGTTTTCGGACTTCCTGTTTAATGATTTCGCACAGAATTGTCTGGGGAGGTAAGATCTGGACTGCATGGTGGCCATGGCAAAGGTGAAGGAAAGTTCTCGGATCCCCGACCAAAACTACCTGTTTGGGAAAAGTTCATCAAGGCGCAATCGTATTTTTGACCAAATTAGCTGGTGCACCGTCTTGTTGAAACCACAATTGTCAGCTATGCCTTTCAACTGGAGTTGAGGCAGCAACCATTCTTTAATCATGGTCGCAGATAAATTGTCAGATTCACTGGGCTGTAGAAGAAATACGGTCCAACAAGATACTCTTCTATTATCCCTGCCCCAATCATAATGTGCTGTGGATTTTGTTCGAGTTCTTGAAAAAAATGTGGATTTTTCTTTAACCACAAATAAACGTTCCTATCTTTCGAACTTCGATAGGTAGCACAAACAGAACTCTTTGTTGATCTTCTCTTGTTGGAAAATGTTAAAGCAGGCTGCATGCTCTTCGCACAGTATTAAATCCACATCTGATAGCTCATTCACTCACAACGGGCGAAGAGGTTTCACTTTTAAATCCTTTCGCATGTGGTGTCACAGTTGACCGAGGAATATCCAATTCGGCAGCACGCTTGCCAAGTCAACTTCACGGGAGATCGCATTATGAATTCTTCCATAGCAGCACATGTTTCCAAACGTACTGACGGTCTTCCCGTCCGATGTGAATCCTTCATGAATCCTGTCATAAAAGTCTTCCGTTCCCATGCCACTAATGTTCTTTTGGATGGTGTTGCCTTTCGAAATGAAGCTGAGTATTGGTAAGAATTTGTGAAAGTGTTTGTCCCCGACGCGGTCGTTCATGAATTCAAACTGCAGTCACTAAACGTTCTTCAATCGAGAATTTGCTTAAATCAGCCATACTTTCCATCACTACTTGCTTCTTTGATTATTACCTTTATTCGATTGTTCGCGTGTTGTCAATGTGCAAGTGTTTCATTGTTGCTTCCATTGCTCCCCGACTTATTTGCAGAGACGTTATATATATATATATACACACATGCATACACACGTAAATGTTTGCTACAGAGACAGTCGTATCAGAGGTGGAGTCCAACAGCAAAAAAAGAACGACAGCTGGAGCAATGAAAGTATTGCAGGGCGCTATCGCCTTGGCATTCCTACCAAAGAGTGCAAGGAAAATCTGCATTTAAAAACAAAACAAAACAAAAAGAAAATGGGGAATGGAAATCTAGAATTACAACTAGCAAAGTATTCTAGAGTTGTTTTATTTTTTAAATTTTATTCAAAATTTAAGAAAAAAAAAATCATGTCGTATCTTCTCGAACAGTTTTTCACTTTCTTACCTCCAGGAACAGATGTAAATATGCATTTTTGAATGGTAATGATAAAGAATCTTACTGTAACCTAGCAAGAAATGTTTTGCAAATACACAAAATATTGAAAAAAAATCTGATTACAACCATGTATAACTTATGCTGCAGTTATTAACAAAAATATAAAACAAAAAACAGAATAACTATCAGAAACTGCGGCAATGGCCTTTTTTAAAACAAAAACGTTAAAAAAAGAAATAAGCATATAAGTAAAGAAAGACTACGTAACATATCTAAATAGGCAGTACAATAGTCAAATTCTGCTGAGCGGAGGAGGTTAGTTATATAAATTTTTATTCAGTAATTTTCAATCAATTAAATTTTTAGATTTAAAGTAATTTTGAACCCTCTCCTTCCCTTTTAATAAATCACTCGAAATCGCTTACTTAGACGTTATTATCAATTATTGGCGTATTTAGGAGGGGGGGGAGGCGAAGGGCTAAAAATGTTATAATAGGCCCAATTTTTTTTTTTTTTTTGGTTGAATGGCCGATTGAGAGGACCTTGCCCATTCCCTTCTGAAATTTAGAATCAGCTTTCTAAACTCACCCCGAAATGAAATCCTACGAAATGAAATCCTACTTTCACCCCACTTTCTTTTTTTCTTTTTATCGATTCTAGGGTCATCGATCATGACATTCAACCGGTTAAAATTTTCAAAGTTTTCTGTACCGGTTGTTAAATGTGTTTTTCTTTTCAAGTGGGGTCGCTGATGCGGATAACCTTCCTCCTTCCTTCTATCCAAGGTCATGTGTTCCTCCAGGTCAAAGAGCCTATGTAAGGTAGGTGCCCCTGTTATGGCCATGTTCCTGATATGGCCACCCACCTATTAGCTAACCAAAAATTCCACTACATGGCATCACCATCCAGTTAGGGGCCTCCCTAGTGTGTCACGTGATAATTTACTATCCAGCCAGTTTGAGCAATATGGCGTCAATTGTTTGTTTTGTGTTTTTCGTATGACTGCTTCTTGTGTTTCTCTGATGAGTCTCCTTTGTTTTATGCATGTTTTCAAATACTTTTTTCATGAAAACCATCGTACTCTATTCAGTTTTTAATGCTCCTTCGATTGGTGTTGTCGTTGATGGCGTATCTTTTACGAGTTGTTCGTAATAACCAATTTTCGTGAAAGCTGACCTGCTCCTGATATGGCCACCCACGTGGCCATATTGATTGCACCATGGCCGTATCAAGTTCACTTCAAGTTTATTTTTTCTCCTGACAAAATTACTCAAAAAAACCTTTTGTGTGTTTTAGATATAAAATAATGTCTGACAAAGTGAAGAAGAGCGAATTATGGACTGAAGAAGTCATGTCCAAGGCAGTGAGTGGGAATCCTGTTTTGAAACCACTTTTAAATAACAAAAAAAGGATTATTTAGTATCCTGTTTATTCATTTACATCAAAATTAAGTAAAATTTTAAAAGAACTGCACTGTGAAACTGAAAAAAAAAACAAAAAAAAAAAAACACGATTTGTGGAATATGAAACAAGGGTGGCCATATCAGATGCACATGTTCCTGATATGGACACTAGGTAGATTTTTGGAATTTTATTTTTTTGGACCAGTAAAACTATTTTTATGGGAAATGACAAAATTTTTTGTGAAAGTCAATTAGCCTGAGAACGATTAAAAAAAAAAAAAATGGTGCGGCCACCATTTGCTCGGAACAAACATCTTGAGCAACTTATCCGAGAAACTAACGACGGAAGTTGTTAGTTCTGCGCTTTCCTTCATGTGATTGACTTTTATGCATCTCCCGAAGAAGGCCCGAGGCACGGGGCCGAAATATCGAGATAACATCTCATCCCGGAGTGAGGAAATCCCTCAAAAAAAAAAGACCTCTACAGAAAAAAAAATGGTTTTGATTTTTTCCAAAATGGCGCCTAGAAAAATTCTCAAACCTTAGCTTGGCCATATCAGGGACACCCACCTTATATAGGTTCTTTTCTCCAGGCCAAGGTCCCGGAGATCATCCCGAACAGTGTCCATCCATCTTTCTTGGGCGTCCTCTTTTCCTTCTTCCAGGTGGTAATATTTCCATCAATTCTTTTTCTACATTTTCTGCTTCCTTGCTTCTTATATGAACCATCCCAACCATCGCAGTCCTCGAATATTTAGCGGTAACTTTAGAGTATCGACTCATTCCTAACCTTATCCATTCTAGTAAAACACATTCAAACCTTAACATTCTCATTTCATTTACATCCAATCTATCTTCCCACCTCTTGTTATTTGCCGAGTATTCTTTTCTTACCAAACAAATACGTGGACAACATATGGAATTGTAGATACCGGTTGTTAAAGGCGTTATTTAATTCCATTGTTACCACCGAGTTGACTTTTATTGCAGGTAACTCAAACAGCTGTTACATACATTTAACAGTTTCCGACTTCCGAAACTGATGGGAATGACAACTAAACTGTTTTAATAGGGATGGGTGTGAAATAGAAATAACTAGTCGAAAATAAGGGAATCCTCTGGGCACAGAAGTTTCTTTAGACACCAGTTTTCTAGAACTGGAGCTCGTAGACGTACCGCCAGGATTACTTCTCCTTGGCTCGTCTTCTAGCGTCTGTACGGGCTCTGTTCTCTTTTCTTTCCTTCAGCTGGGCAGTCACTTTTCTTGTTGATCCTGGGGTTATCGTTCCGCAACTGGAACCTTCTATCGCCAGGTGAGCTGCTAATTTCCTGGGCTTCTCTTCTCTTTTGCAGGAATAGAACTTCTAACGTAGTAATGTAAAAAAAAAACCATTAATATTAGAATAGAACTTCTTCTATTCGGTGTAAGAGGGCTGCTTGCTTCTTCTCTCTTCTTCGGCTAGACTCAGAGTACGTTCTCTCTTTTTCAATGGGGGGATGTCTTTATGTCTCTACTTCAGTAGGAGGAGGATCTTCTTGTGGCTAACTGCCACTACCTAACTCACTTCTTCTGGAGGCACCTCCTGTTGTGGCTGACTGCCATTACCTAGTTCATTTCTTCCATTGAAAACGCTCCTCTTGTCACTGGCTGCTACTACTTAACTCTCTTTGGCTGGACTCTGCTGCTCTTTTTATTCCTTGTCCCAGCCTCCTTCTGGTACGACTAGGACAGTCAACTCCGCTTTAGGAAAACAGATCAGGACAGTCTACTCTAGTAGTGGGAGGTTGCCTATTCAACCGGTAACAATATCACAATGCCGTTAGTTTAATAAGTGAATACATAAAATTAAAGAAAACAGAAAAGTATCCATAAATTAATTTATTTACAAACACTCTACTAGTATTTCTTTTTAGCTTAAAATTTATCATCTTTTTCTTGTAACAAAATGTCGTAAATAGTTCCTGTATTTTCGCGACTTTGACTTTAAGAAGACGCGATCTTAATTTGCTTTCTTAGTTCATTGCTGCGCGGACTATATACGGAATGATGTAACCACTATACTTTGATTAGTAGTGTATGTATACAAATCATTACAAGTAAATAAATAAATGTTAAAAAATGTTTTTATGTAGTTACTAAATGTACTGGATGAGCGGTTTGTTTTTGGTTTGTTTTTTTTTTTGCATGCTCTTGCAAAACAAAACTGTAATAAGCTGGCTAGCGACCCATCTTGGTGCTATTGCGTTTGTCCTGTCCGTCCGTCTATCCTTCCCTAACTCCCGAACGGAAGGTCGGATCGGCAAACGGACTTCACCAACGAGGCCCAAACACCGTAAGGATGGGGTATTTATTTCTATCTACCCGGAAAAATGCGGACAGGGTCGACTGTTTCCGCAAATTTTGAGTTTTTTGTTCAACAACTACTGACCTGATTGACTTAAACTTGAATATTAGTTTTAGAGTGTCAACTATACAATCTGTATTTTTATTCG
Source organism: Thereuonema tuberculata (assembly GCA_023159025.1). NCBI lineage: Eukaryota > Metazoa > Arthropoda > Chilopoda > Scutigeromorpha > Scutigeridae > Thereuonema > Thereuonema tuberculata. The sequence continues at coordinate 150,427,435 of JAFIDM010012231.1, forward strand.
ACCATATCTATAACAGTTTACAAACACAGTCGACTGTTTCCGGAAGTTTAAAGTCGATCGAGTCAGTAATTGTCCAGGAAAAAATTCCCAAACTTCACCTCTTTTTTTCTTGTGCGCAAATAATTTCGCAAAAAAATATAATAATAAATAACCTTTATTTCTCTGGCTCTTCTCTTATTGCATCAAAGGGACTGATAAGAGATACTTAACAATAATTTGAATGTTGTCCCCGTGGCTTAATGGATAAAACTTCGGATCAGAAGGTTGCAGATTAGATTCGCGGACGTTTCATTTGTAGAAGTTAGTTTATTTTTATTTTAATTGATTATACACACGTTCAATGTCTACGTTGTTTTTAAGGGGTCGCCGTTAATTTTATGCTTTAGCACAATTATTTTTTTCTTTTGTCAGAAAGTTTTGCCCCCCCCCCCTTGTAAAAAAAATCTAGCGCACATCCATGCAAACCGATTGTTAAACATTTTGAATGTCATCCCTGAGTCAAAGAAAGTATAAGGAGAAGAACGCAAACTTCCCCTTTCTTCATGCTTCACTGCAAAACAATTTTCACTCCAAAGCGGTGGCGCATGGAACTAATCTCTGATCAGGAAATTGGTAATTGCGCATGCTCTGTTCGATTTCTTCCTCGTGTTGAATCGACAGAGCTTTATTTATCACCGATTGTTTTCATCGTTTGATAAATGTTATTCCAGTATTTCCTGTCATCGTGACTTTTATCATGGATAATACACAACCAACATCTGTGATAATGCAAGAATCGGCCGAAAAAACATCACATTTGAAAAGGTAAGTGAAATTTATGTTGATACGTTCGCTAAACTTTGTTTGTTCCTGAATAACGAAATAACAAAAAACATTTTTTAAATAAAGACATTGTTAGTTCTGTTAACTGGATGTGATAATTCGTCGAATATGAAATCTTTTTAATTATTAGATAATCAAATCACGCAGCTAAGTCATAGATCACTTATTATAAAAATATAAACAAATCAATGTACTAATAGGCCTACTTGCATTAAAGTGCAATTTACTTCCTCTATAATGCATTAAAGTTTAGCCAAAAAACATAAAAAAATTATAATTATTTGTTATTTAGTTTAGCTTGTCATTATAGAAAGTATATTTTTCACAGTGAATCGAAGATCTTAAAAAATTACAGATTATTTTTCTGTTACAGAACATTAATCGAGCATTTCTGCATGTCATAAATTATCACTTTCAATATGCCTATTGCACAAATGAATTGTTCATTTATTTTATCAACAAGTTCATGACATTTGTACAGAAATGTTGATTAATAGAATACAATAATGAAAAAAAAAAAATCAAGTAATTAAATAAATTATCACGACATTTTGAGTAAACAATAAAGTATCTACTTGATCTGCACTAGTGGAAAAATTTTCCTTTACAACACAAGTATACATATTTTGCTGAAGAAAAAAAAACTTATATCTTGTTTGCCCAGTAATAGAAAATGAAAAATTCTCGGCCTTCATTTTTTTCTATTAACATTATACCACAAATCTTTTTGTTGTAATTTTAAAGAAATTATCCTTAATATTATCCTTATAATTTAAGCAAAATAGTGCAGCCTACTAAATTGTTCACTGATAAAATATTATGTTGCTGTTTTACATTTAAAATTTACACAAATATTTTTTAAAATTTTATAAAACAGTTTCATATGTAATTGAAGAACCCAAAAGATTCAAAATATAAATACAATACTGTGTCTTAATTTTTGAATAACACAGTTCCATGATGAAGGTTGAAGTTTAATATATAGTTTAACCAAATAATACATACTTTAGTGTATAGGCCTTTTATAAACATTGACGTAAACATACTTTTAAAAAAAAAAAATCCCATAATACAGAATTTGAAATTTTAAAATTAATTTGTTTTTTTTTTTTTTCTGGAAATATAATAACAGAATATAAATCTTTTGATTATATTTTACAGTGCAGTTAAAAAGTTCTCGAACAAATGTGTTGTTTGTGCAGCCAATTCTGTTTCACATCCGGACCGGAAATTCCATAGATTTCCAAAAGATTCAGAAAGGTAAAGTTATTTAAAGTATTCAATAATGACCCCAATCCTACAAAAAAAAAAAAAGCTTTTTTTTT
>JAFIDM010012231.1:150445698-150504214 GCA_023159025.1 Thereuonema tuberculata
TTTTTTTTTTTTTTTTTTTTTTTTTTTTTAAATTAAACAAAGGAATTAATGACAAAAGTGTTTAGGTTAAATTTTCCTAATTGGGTTTCTGTATCATTTAAATATTGGATCCAGACTTTTTAGAGTTTAAACAACACCACAACAGTTATTTAAATATGCGATATATTGGCGGTGTTTGAACGCAAATAAAATGAATTTCAATAATAATGAATAAATAATAACATGAAAATATAACTCTTTTTTTTTTTTTTTTTTTTTTTTTAAATATAAAATCGTTTGACGATTTTATATAAAGTTTCAGATTTTTATGAGCAGTAGTTTAAAAGATATGGGGCGGTGAAAACCACGAGTACTTTCCAATACTTTATGAATCACCCGGTATACGCGAACTATTGTCGTTCTGAGGAAGGCGATTGGCAGAGCTTATAATCTCCGCCACCCTCCCCTACTGCATCTGAAAGTGAAGAAATGTCGTATTTGGACCTATTTCCTTTCTTTTGGCTCTAGTTTTATCAGTCCCACACCATTCCGGATAAAAGACAAAACTTTTTTTTTTTTTTTTGATTGAACGACAAAGACCATCGTAACAAGTCTACTTCCAGATTCCTCTCGTTCAATCATTATTAAACATCGAACCAAATGGTAAGGGAGATGGGACCAGTCGTTTTACTGTGATCCGATAACAGCTAAACAAAGAAAGAAAAAGGTGTAGGTTGACTATTTAACTTCGCACGGTCAGGCAGTTGCTGGAGAGAAAAATTTCGAGGTTTAACTGGTTCTGTCACATAACATTCATAATGGCCATGTCAAAGCTGGAATGGCATTAACCAAAGCACTAGAATTATAAAAATAAATTTGAAACAAATAAATGAATTTAATAATGGCACCAAGGCTATAATAATCTTTGATTTTTGCATTTACAGAACTTAAAAGCATTTGCTGTTTATTAATGGAGCTAACATATCGTTATTACAGATAGAATACAATAAACAAAAAAAGGGGATAATATAATAATTGGGGATTGGAACATCAGAATTGTTAATTTATGAAGTTAGAATGAAGAACTTCGATCTGTTTTCCTTAAAATGTTGCTTATAATTTTTGATTTTTTTTTTTTAAATCATGAAACCAATGCAAATTATGAAAAGTTTTCTTTTTCAGTTATAAGATCCACTTTATTGAAATAGAAAAAATATCCATTTTCTGAAGGAAAAAAAAAAATTAAATCCGCACTGTTTAAGTTACTTAAATCATATCAAGGGAACACCACGATGATTAAGGTTCCCATAAAGCAATTACGTAATTGATATCGCTGATACTAGATGGCGCTACAAGCAATGACGTCACACCCTTGTATCCCTCCCCTCGTTTTTAAGAGAATCCTCCCTTGATTACAGCAATAATCCTGTTGTATTCTCTTAACAACTCTGCTCACCTTTGATCATCAGATTCTTCCTTTTTGGTGAAGTGCCTTTCGGCCGTCCTAAGGTAAAAGGAAGCAACTAGCAATTTGGAAATTGATTATTTGCTGTATTTGACCGTAGATATAAGCATATTGTGAGTCAGTTGCTACCTTTGATCATCGAAATAGGGACCAAACTTAACAGCAGATCATTACCAAATTGCTTAGGAAGATGTGTAGATACTTCCTTACGTAGAAAATGCAGAAAACGCAAAATCAGAAAATTTGTAGTTACTTCCTTTTACGTTAGGACGGCCGCTTTGATCTTAAGACAACACAACAAATACAAAAATAAAAGAAACATACTCACTTATTTTAAATGGGATTAATATGATAACATCAGAAATCCATTGTCTCGTTTCTAATATTATTATTACATTATTTCATTATTTATTATTATCTTCAGGCGCAAATTTCTCGGTGAAATGTCACCCGGAAATATTTTCAGATGCAAAAGTTACATCGTTGTTTTTTCTTCACTCTTGAGAATTCTGAACAGATATCATAATTAATCACAGCCCTATAATTTTATCATAAATTATCATATCGGTTATAGGTAGAAACCGTGCTCTGCTAAGGATTTTTTTTTCTTTTAGCTTCTTCCTAAAGACATCAGTCTTTGAAGATGCACCAACAAGTGTTCTGCTTTTGAAAATTACCCCTTTCTGTAATTAACACTAGTGTGAGGAATTTTAGGATATTCTATTTTACAATTTTCTAATTTATATAATGAGGATTTAATTATTTCAGAAATGGAAAATGTGTAAGATCTGTATTCAGAAGATCATATAATTTGGAAATGTAGTCTTTTAAATGTTAGCGAAAACTTCATATTATGTTGATGATACAGTTAAAAAATGCTAAAATGTGAGAGAATAAACATTTAAGAGTGAATCAACGTTGCCAAGTTTAACTGAAAACTTAAACTTTTGGAAAAAGATCTGGGAATGAACATTAGAAATAGAAAAAGAATGGAAGTATCTTGGTTTTACACACTGCTATGCAAAACTTAAAGACGAAGTAATATAACGTCATTTATAGCAACACAACAGCAGGAGTAATAAGACATGCGTAATAATGGAGTATATGGCTGAGGACCTCCTCTTTCCTTCATACCAAGTTTAACACTGATGCATCTGTATCATGACACCCTAATCAAATTCAGGGCCCAGGTACAAATGCAGTAACGCCCCTCTCCCCCTCCTACGTTAAGATCAATGTGTTAGATGAAAGTAGTTAATATAAAAAAGTCTAGAAGTGTTAGGGTAATTCATATATATAATTTTTTGTTTCAGTTAATACCTCAGTCCGGACCCCTTTGATGGCCGGGCCCAATGCTGAGGGATCAACTGTACTGTGTAGCCAATTCTGAACAAAGTTCTAGGATGTCTTTTGTATCTGCAGTTGGGTCAATGTTGTTTCCTTCACCACTTCAGTAAAATAATGATGTTCACACATCCACGCTGCGGCCATACCATGCCCATCTTTACGTTCTGCACATCAGTTTGGAAAACACATTGAAACCGTTAGAAGAGAAAAGGTGCTATGTTCAACAGACAGTTGGTATTTTTGTTCAGATTATTCCATGAAAAAATGTCGATTTTTTTTAATAGAATTTTATTAATAAATTTATTATTTGTGTGGAACTTTCAATTTCAAGAGATTGAATAGTTTGTGGTTGTTCAAAGTAAATTTATAAGAAAACAAGTTTTGAACCTAAAGCACTTGTCTGTTAAAAGCTGAAACAAGAATTGAGCAAGATTTGAAAAAGTTTATTAAATGTGTAAGAAAAATTGAGATGGAGGATAATTGACTGCCAAAAATATGCTGTTAAAGTTTTTTGAATAAAAACAACAAGAACTTTTAAGTGGGTAAAGAGTTTAATCAATGAATTAAGGAATTCAGATAGTCTTTTGAGCATTTTTGATTTGTTTAACGAACATGAAGATCTGATTAAAATATTTTGGGATTAATTATTAGAGCAAAACGAGGCTGAAAATAAAGAATTCTTAAGCATCCAACCGCTGTAAGAATGATTACAACTATCATTATAACGTTAATCTCCTCACTTACAGCAATATTTCAAGATTCTAATGCGCTTCTCTTCCTCGGGTTAGATTTACATTAATTTCTCATCTTTATGTTCTTAGAAATGTTCATTATTTGTAATCTATAGATTAACTTAAGCATCACATAATTTTAACAAAGTTAAGACGGTTACTGCAAATGAGACTCTGGGGTATTTCCAACATTATAAAAGAGAGATAGAAGAGGCCTTTCGCGTCCTATTGTTCAGGAATCGTCTTCAGGTCTTTTTTTTTTTTTAAGAGTGTTACTTTAATATTACAGTAGTTTTCTTACAACCTAAACTTAAATAATTAAATATTGTTAAGGGAACAAGGGATGTATTGATTTCTTATTATATTAATAGAATCCACTTAACCCCTCCTAACAAAACAGTGTTTTGGGAAAAGATTAAGATTATGAAAAAGAATTAATGATTAATGACATTAAAATCAAATGTATCAGTAGAATAACTTTATGTTGTTTAAGTTTTAGTGAAAATTCTTTTATTCTTCAAGAAGAAAATCAAGCAAATTACAAAAGTATTTTACATCCCTCAATCCTTCTTTAGTAATAGTTATAAGAGATATATGGAATAAATACAGTATCAGAATAATTAAGAATTATAACCATAAAATAAAATCAGTTTTAAAACAAACAAAAAAGAAAAATGAATCCAGAACAAATTGAAATTGGGACTATTTACTCTTTAAAATGTAAAAGATGCAGGATTATCGATTAAAGGAAGAATCAGCTAAACATATCGCCCTCTGGCGTAATAATGATCATGATAAGTGATGGGCTGGACTAGGGTATTAAATTCAATCGTCTTTGAAGTCACAATTATCAAAAGAGAATGATGATCATGTTTGATTAGTATTGGAATTTGGAATATATGTACATACAAAATTTTAAGTTAATTTTATATAAGAGTAGTTAGCAAATTTCTAAATTTCATTAATTTTTACATCATTTCAATTCTCATTTTAATAAAACCTTTGTTTCTATAACAATATGTAACAATTTTCATGCAGTATATACTTTAATAATTACAAATAATGTGCAACCGTCTTTATTAAAAGTACGTGGTGCTTGAATTGTTCAACATTTGTAATTTGCTTCTTAGGAACATAAACTGCAAGATGAGAAATCAGTGTAAACATAAGAAAGAAAAACTCGTAGCATCTCGAAAAATTGCTAGTGGAGACGTAAAGAGATTAAGTATGTTCAGAATTATATTAATATATCTATTAATGTTTTACATTATCACTAAGTATTTTGGGTAAAAATTAATCAAAAAAAAAATCAGCTTAAGCTTACTAGAAATTATTTATTTATTTTTTAGTAAAATTAGATGTGGGAACTTGTGATTCTAGAGAAGTGAAGGAGTTATAGATTATAAAATTCAAATATTAATATTTTCAGTTTGTGTTAATGAATCTGTAATGTATCTGTAAGTTTCAATGAATAATTCTTTCATTCTATTAAAAATGGCTTCCCTGCTAAATCTTATTTGCTTACAGATAAGCTTATCACTTCATCTAGTTATGGAATATTCAGAAGTGCATGATTTATTTAGGGTCTTGGAATATCGAGCAAAAAAAAAAAAAAATGGCCATTTTTAATCTGTTTCGTTTTTGAGATCTTAGAGTAAACGCATTTCGGAAATGTATTTACAATGTTGTATTTCACGGCTTAGTATCAGAAATTAGTAAAAACAATTACGCCGAATAGTTTACGAAATAAAAATAAAAAACAAATAATAAATGTCATCAGAACAGAAGTCAAGGAACGTTTCAAATTGGAATCTTGTATGAGAATCTCCACAGCCAATCACGTGATTCCGCCATTGTTGCCTCTGGAATTGACTTGTCATATACGAAATCTTATCTTCTTATATTATAAAAGCGTTATTCTGTCTGTTATAAGACTTTACGTTTTTCCAATTTTGTGACCAAACTATAAGAGATAGATTGGTCATGCAAATGGATAAAATGTAGATCTTTTTAAGACAAACAAAATGCTACAAAAATCTTTCGAAAAATTTTTTTAGTTTCCAAGATGTCGCCTTTTAAAGGGTCAAATTTTGACTTTTTATCAATTTAAACGAAAAGTATAAACGTTGGAAGAGAACATTATATTGAGAAAATGTTGGTATTTGAAAGTTCTATCGAACGATGTATCAGTCATTCACAAACGTTTCTGCGTTTGCAAGATGCATGCAAAATGTGTGTGGCGCAACGCTGGGAAGTCGTGTATTCTCCGATTTCATTATTAATTTGCTAAATAAATATTTTTTTTTTTTAATGCTATATATGCAAGGGTTCCGGAGCGAAGCGACTAGTAACTTACATAGTTTTAGATTACCTATTTAGGTTCATATTCGTTTGGCTTTCTCTATATATGTAGAGATTAAGTGAATGTATTGATTAAATACAAAGTAATACATGATAGTCAATAATGAAGAAATTTTATTGTTTTTATTTGAATTATCTTAAAAAAAAAATGTTATTTACTTTTAGAATCGCTTATCAGACATTCTAAAAATGCATCCAAAAGTAGCAACTTTGATTGATGAACCTTCAAGAAACCTGTTTTTAATCTAGTAATATTTAGTCCTTAAAATAAATAATAATTAAAGTAATTAATTTATATAAATTTATTTTTTGGGGGGGGATTGAAAGGTGAGGACTGTTTTAACCGCCTCTCCGCTTCTATTTTCAAATTCCTGGACCCCCTATGAAATCGAGTAGTAGTTGTATTTAATTTTTAAAAGATATTAAAAACTTTATAATATAAACATTCAAAAACTGTTGGCTTTTCGTTGCCAAATGTACATAAACATTAACCTATATTTAATATCCCTTTAACTAATGCTGCAATATTTTATTCATCCGATAAATAGAACAGCGTAAATAGTTCTCGAATGCTTCTATTGTAAAGTTTTAAGTTTTACTACATTTTAAACCCTTACATTAGCCGAAAATTATTTTAGTTGCTTGAGCATGGGATGTCACACGATTCCATTTGACCCACTTGATTACAGTCAAATAAAATGACAAACAGAAGAAAAACATTCTCTATTTGTCTATGAAAATCATGCTAAAACTACTGGACGGATTTCCATAAAATTTGACATGTGGCTTATCCAGCCCCTCTCTTCCAGATCTCAAAATAGATACCAGAGAGTTGCATGATCAGTTCCCATTATGGGATGGATTGCTTAGCGTATTGTTAATATTAATATTATAATTTTTTACAATAAAAGGGTATTAAGGTCTTAATTTATCAAAACACTATGAACCAATACGAAATTTTTAAAAATAACTTTTTTGTAAGTCATATAGGAACTATAAGCTTAATCACGTATGGTGGAAAGAGACACGTGAATTATATTCTGCTCGAAGCACTCTCCTGTTGCCCTTCCATTATTACTGTTAAAGAAACATTATTTTTAACCTTAAATTTTTTAACCGTTTTAACTTATTTACAACACAATACTTAGTTGTTGGTTGGTTGATTTTAGATATTTTAAAAGTAATTTTCTCTTCGTCTTTATTTTAAATATTCAAACTTCTCATTCTGCACTTCTCCAAATGACATAAGGATAACATTTAGGTAAAATTGTTCTTAAAATCTGTTCCGATATTCTTCCTTTACATTTACTGAAATTTACTGAATACTGTTTGAACAGTTTCAAACAACCGAAGATGTTAATCAAACTATAAAAAAACCTTGAACTTTCAGTTTGAACAAGCTATTAATCAATGATAGTTTGTGATCGTTTCTGTCTTATCTTTGATCATATTGAACTATGTAAATAAGTAGGAGATTCTTATCATAATGCTTGCTTACACATTGTCTAGTCATTCGGAATATTTATAACTTTTTGTCTTAATTACTTCAAATTCCATAGTGTTGTTTGTTTTTGTTTGTTTCCTATACACTAAGATAATCACCATTACTTTCAATAGTTTAGCGTCAAAAAAGATGTTATAAACTAATTAGTTCAAGGTTCATTCCTGACATTCAACTTAAAACTAGTTCTTATGCAAGAATTCGCAGTTAAGAATTCCGAACTTAAGTTTTGTAATGGGCCAAGTCCACTTCATTTAGTTATTCAATCTTGGACATTGCCTCCGTTGCATCCAATTTGGAACGATTTCTCAAATCCTATTAATGAAGCATTTACAGGTTGCTTCAAGCAGACATACTGACTTTTAGAAAAATTATGAATAGTAAGAATGTAAAATGTTAAATATTTTAAGACACTTTTTGTATGAAGTTGGAAAGAAAGAACAGAGATTCTAAAAAAGGGTTTAGTTTTAGCATACTGAACAGATGAAATTCATTACTGTTTGATTGTAGGGGAGCAAAACAAATCGCAAGATGAAATTTCAAAAACAAATTAAAAGAAACAAGTTCTTGCCATCTTACGAATTGCCTTTTCATAATTTCATTTTTTGCAGTAACGACCTCTAGTTGTATTGATGGCAGTTACTGCTTTTACATTGAAGCCTTGCTCACAGAAGAGTGGTTCCATAAGTAAATACTGTAATTTCATAAGAATAAAACTGGAGAACCAGTTCAAAAGTCCATTTTCTCTTAATATTTCACCCAAAGATATTTTCAAATGAACTATAGTAGGAACAGTGGGTTTAAGTTAAAGATCTGTCGTTGTTTACACTGTCCGGCCACTTTATTAGGTACCCCCTGCTGTGCATATGAATGTCTGGACTCGTCGTGTCTCACAACAACTCTTCAAGCCGATGGGGGCAGTGTTATGGTGTGGGGGATGTTTTCCTGGCACACATTGGGTCCATTGATACCTCTGGAGGCACGTCAGGATGATAGAGCGTACGTAAACATCGTAGCTGACCAAGTGCAACCGTACATGTTAACAGTTTATTCTCAAGCAGATAGCTACTTCCAGCAGGATAATCCGCCGGTGCACAAAGCTGCATCACTATGTTTGAGGAACATGACGATCACTTTTCCTTGCTGCAGTGGCCCGCTCAGTCCCCGGATCTCAGCCCAGTTTGTGGTATGAGCTGAAACGGGCTGTACGCTTCACCTCCATGAAACTTCAGGAACTTTGTATCTGCATGATACACAACATCACAACAACGTTTTCTGCATCTTGTAGAATCCACGTTTCGACGAATTCAGGCTGTTTTGAGGGCTAAAGAGGCCCAACACGCTACTAGGTAGGTGAACCTAATAAAGTGGCCGGACAGTGTATATTTTAAATATTAAACAGCTAAAAAGTTAAAAGTTGTAGACCAAAGGGGAATAGGAAAAAAAAATAATAATAATAATAATAATAAATGACTGAGCATTCGAAGTTACTATTTCATTGAACATTTTTCTTTGTTTGCGTATAATGCTAAAACGCTGTACGGATTTTTTTTAATGGTCCAAGTTAAAACAAGACCTTTTTATTTTGGTCTCCATCTCTCCGTGTTCCGAAAATCGTTCGTTAGAAGGGCTGGAATGATTAAAAACCCTGATACGCTGCTTATTTATGGTCCAACTGCGATATACTAGAGGAGGTCCGTAGGGTTATATTCGCTAGTTACTTTTTCGACGGTGATACGACTTTCAGTAGACATCATTCGTGACAGACGACGTCGTCGATGGTCAGTGATACCTGATCGGCTACAGTTGTCTCAAGCGGTTCCCATATCTCCACCATTCCGTACAACTTAACAATAGTGGCGTGATCCTAGTTCACTGGTCATACTGTCTCGGAAATACTAGCACTTTAAAAGCATTTCACGTTGGTAATCTGTTAAATCCGAGCTTATCTCATTTTTACACTATATAAACATCTGCTGCTCTCCTACATATGTTACCTGTTCATTAATGGTTGAATGTGGGATATTTCACTTACTTTCACTTGTTAGCCTAACCTTTAAGTAGGCAAGGTCGTATTACAGTATCGGGCAAAACAAACATTCCACATCTCCACGTGATAATAGGGTGGGTCCGAACGTCACGATCTGCTTGAATTTAAACTATATTGTAACTGACATTAGGTTTCGAATCAGTCGAGGTGATAATGGTTCTGAGCATAGAAGGAAGGGTATTTATTATTAATCGAAAATTACAACCGTTCATATGGACTAGGACGAAAAGACGGATCCAGCCTTGCATATGTGAAGGAACGATTTCAGCTTAATTTTCGGAAACACGCCTCAAGTGACAGTGTGATTGTAGGCGTCATCCAAAAATTCCGACAGAGAGGTAGTATGCTGACACAGCGGAAAGAGTGCACGGGACGACAATTAACCGACCATTTCTTGGATCAGATGCTTACCTGTTTTACAGCTGTGGTGCCAAAGGAAGTTTCTTTCCTGGCCATGTCATTTAAAGGTAGAAAATTTGCAGGAACTGTGTGCCCGCCTTAACGGCGAACATCTAGAACATATTATACACACCTTGGATGGATACTGTTAAGTTAGGGTATTCCTGTACAATGTAACATTATTTAATTACATTTACTGCTCCCACTCCTGGTTTCTGTGTTTCACTACTGTTTGCTTTGCCCATTATTGTAATTATAACGTACAGTGCATACTTTGCTTCTATAATTTTTTTCTTTAAATATTGGAGAAAGCTGGTAAGTTTTATATATGAATGAAATAAAAAAAAAAAAATTATAATAGTTTAGCTTCCCTGTTTTAAACTGTTCACATTGTATGACCTTGTTTGAGAGAGAAAAAGTCCATCACTCGTTAACACTTCATTAACTCGGGACACATCCATTATTTTCCGAGGTAAAATTCATTAGGACCAGTAATGTTTTGACGTTGAGCCATGAGAGAATCCCAGTGTTTCTCTTCTCAATACAGTAAAACCTCGTTAAGTCGTCACTCCGTTTAAGTCGTCGTTTTCCTTTGGTCCCGACAAGGTCTCATATATAATAATATAAAATAACCCTCCTTTATCCGTCACAAATTTATTTCTACTCCTGATAACACGTCACCCTCAAAATGGTCAAAAGCATCTTTCTTCTCCATTTTGCATGCCATCGTATTGTCTTTTCATTTTAGTTATCCAACTCACCCTCTGATCAATAATGTAATTTATAATCCTACATTTTAGTTTATCATCATTTCTACTTAAAATTTCTAGATAGTTTTAAACAGGTAAATCTTAATCACACACATGTAATATTCTGATAGTAACTTTTGAATCGACAGAAGTGATTGATGGCAATATTGCCAATATGAAGCAAATAAACTAAAATAAATACGGAAAGATAAGGATTCAAGCAGGGCTATTAAACTAGAAGTAGGAATCGGATTTTAATAGCCATATTTTTTTTCCCTAGCTTAATTTTCATTTTAAGTGGATATAAACACTTCTCCGGTTCTTCTGATTCAAATAATACGGATTTTATTGATCACAGAATGCATATTTTGATTCAATCCAATTTTTGGATGCACCAGTTTTTGTTTTTACTTCGATAGGATCGAAACCTGTTGTATTTTGTGTTTTAATATATGCAATTTTTGAAATCTAGTCTCGTTTAATTATTTAATTATTAATTATAACATTGGCAGACATGAAGTATTTCTTGATATTCGTAAATGATCTTTCTTAATTCGAATTTATCTATCCTAAATTTTGGCGCCTTATGCAGTCATCTATTTAGCCTACTATTAAACTGACTCTACTCCTATTCAGTATCTTACGATGATTACGTAGACTACTATTTACTTGTGCTGTGGCCGACTTTTGCCATGTAGAGACGTGTCCGTAATTGGAAAAATAAAAGAAATTAAATCGTATTACATTTTTGGACAGGCAAAAAAATAAGAGAAAAAAAAAAGAAACTATAATACGAATTATACATCGGAAGCGCAGTGGTGCCTCAAAAGAAAAAATACACAATGAAAAACTCACCAATGAAAAAAACCAATGCGAAAATCCAAGTGCCAGAGAGAGCGGCCTCACTCAATGAATTTTATTAAAGTACAAGACTTCAAACTGCGCATTTGAATTGTTAAAAAAAACAACAATGGATGAGACCAAATTATTCACAAGTGACATCCTGGAACAGCTGTTTCACGCTCGTTGGCGGTCATCAGCCAGGAGAAGTCACGGTAAACAACAAGGTCTCCATACTGAGGCTAGTATAAACAATACATCGGAAGCGCATTGGTGTCTCAAAAGAAAAAATATACAATGAAAAACTCACCAATGAAAAAAACCAGTGAGAAAATCCATGTGCCAGCGAGAGCGGCCTCAATGAATTTTTTTTAAAGCATAAGACTTCAAACTGCGCATTTGAGTACGGAGACTTGTTTACTGTGACTTCTCCTGGCTGATGATCGCCAACGAGCGTGAATCAGCTGTTCCAGGATGTCACTTGTGAATAATTTGGTCTCATCCATTGTTGTTTTTTTAACAATTCAAATGCGCAGTTTGAAGTCTTATTGAAGTCTTATGCTTTAAAAAAAATTATTGAGGCCGCTCTTGCTGGCATATGGATTTTCTCACTGTTTTTTTCATTGTGTATTTTTTCTTTTGAGGCACCACTGCGCTTCCGATGTATTGTTCATGCTAGCCTCAGTACGGAGACCTTGTTGTTTACTGTGACTTCTCCTGGCTGATGATCGCCAACGAGCGTGAAACAGCTGTTCCAGGATGTTACTTATGAATAATTTGTCTCGTCCATTGTTACAATACGAATTATTTTGAGAGAAAAATTTGAAAAATATGTATTTAGGACAACTTGTTAAAAAAATTTAGGAGAAGAATTTTAAAAAAATTACTGTTTCTTTTTTTTTCTTTTAAGAGAAATTTTTCTTACTGGAGAAAAGGTTTCAAATTGTAGTATATTCATGTATGGTCGAAATGACAGACACTAACGCGCACACACTTTATTTACAATTATTTACAGGTATATATACATATTGGACTGGATTCGCCACTGGCTTGCTCGACAGCTCTCTGTGCGGTCCGTCATTTGGTGAGAGCTTGTATGTAGTCGATTGGCCTCCCGATTCAGCCAATCACAGGGCAGTTTAACTGACCAATCGGGAAGACTTTTCGACTTTGCATCAATATTATTGTACTGATGAAACTGCTGCTGGAGAGAGGATAACCATATTTATACTTTCACATAGCAGGTTTTTTCCTTTACCGTTAGTTAAAAAAAAAAAAAAAAAAAAAAAAAAATCGGCAGAGATAGAATTTAATGAGTCCATCAAAGTTGACGAATGCAGCAGATACACAATATGTGATATTCACAATGTCAATAATTTCTAACATAGCCTACGTGATACAGGTTTTCGAAAATTTAGGCAATTCATAAATTTATGCCTATCAAAAATTCATACTTAAGGAAACAAATTCTCATGTTAAAATTTTGAAAAATTCTTTTGGATTGTAAAATGTATTAAGGGAATCTTACTTTTGAATAGTTTAAGGAATATTTGAAGTTTTTGATAAAATCAACTATGATTCCCTTCTTTCTTTCTTCTTCATCTTCTTCTTCTTTTTATTATTATATAGATTTTAGTTGGAAATTAAGGATTTTTTTTTTTTTTTTTTTTTCCCCGAACAAGACACCATGTCTACAACTAACAGCCAACATTTAATAGTTTGTTTTGAAATCTTCTAGACCACGACGCATGGTTTGACCTTGGGGAGCAGGAAAAAAAAAACAACAAACTTAATATTTCACATCCAAGACAAATAAATGCTGTAACTAACGCTTCGTCATATTTTGTAATGTAGACTTTGGTTTTTAGACGCCAAAGATAACTTTGAAGGTCAATTTTCGCGGATGACTTGATTCGAAAGTAAATTGAAGTCAACGAAACGAAATCACTGGTTTTCAGAGAATACTGTAATCATTAATTATACTGTACGGGAAACTTACGAATAATTTCTTTTTATCTTTTATTAATTCGACTTTTTCCTAAATGAATTATTATTATTTTGAATACATAAAATTCGATTTATTAAGCAAATAATTCTGAAATATGCATATACTAAAGATAATAATAATAGTCAATATAATGTTTCGGCCTTTTTTTGATTTCTTCATCAATGGATCATTTATGGATTCTTCTAAATATGAATTTTTGAAAATTTGAATTTATTTTGTCTTTTTCGTTGACACTATTTTAAAGAAATATTTTGTAAGGTTGTTAAAAATCTTTTTTTGTAAGTAAAACTGTTTATCTTATTCTCCAAAAATTGAAGGAAATGTGTGCTATTTAAAAAAAAAATTAAATTCATGCCTAAATAAATAGGCTACATTTTAAATGTATTTTTGAGATATAAAAACATTACTTTTATGATTGGATCCTTCCAATTCACCTTAATAGATTAGATACTGTGTAAAAAAAAATGAAAATCAGTAATTTTATTATGACTTTAGTAAATTAATATATTTACTATTTCATCTGAACCATTATAAATACAGTAAAACCCCGATTATCCGAGTTTCTGCTTTAACCGAGCTATCAAAGATTTCTAAGATTTTTTTTTTGGTTCTACATTTTCCATTTTTAAAACTACCTAAAAAAATTCTGAACTTGATCTCATCAATCAACGAAGAGGATATACGTGACTGGATAAACGCTGACGAACAAAAAGACATTACAGATGAAATGATCGTCAATAAGGAAAATGAATCTAGCGATGATGATGAAGACAGTGACGATGAAAATCGACATATGAAAATCTCCCATACAAATGGACTAAAAACTATCGAAAGTGCTATTGAATATATAGAACAACAAGAAGAAGCGACACCAGCAATCCTGTTATCCTTAAAAAAATGGCGAAACATTGCTGCAGAAAAACGCCAAAGTAATGTAAAACAAAAAACAATTAAGTACTTTTTTTAAGTAAAAGAACTCTTTAATTATCGTAACTTATCTCTTTTGTATTTGTTAAAATATACATGTTAAACCTACACGATTTATTTTATTTACCATTTTCGGTTATCCGAGTTAGAGTAGGTCTGGGGGGGGGGGTAGCAGGGCCGGACGAAGACAGTTTCGCGCATAGGGTGTCGGAGGTGCTCTTTATTGTAATAGCACCAGGAAAAAAAAGAATTATTCGTTTACTTTATTTCAAATAAATTGAAGAAAATAATATAATAAAAATAAAATATTTTAGTCATTAACTTTCTGACGCATTTGACTCCCCATTAAACCTCAGACCCCAGGCTGCTGCCCGTATAGCCCCCTAATCTGGCGCTGATTGTAAACCCCATCCCTTCCCAATTACATCCGAAAAAGGAAAAGAAAAAAAAAAAAATCTTAGATTTTGGACCTGGTTTTTTTTTTTTTTTTTTTTTTTTTTTTTTTTTTTTTTTTGTGTGTGTGATGGAAAGTTAATCGTTTTGTTTGTAACCTTCCTCATCCCATTCGTAAGAATATCTTAAGTTATCCAATTCGGTTTTTTTTATTATTATTATTTTCTTATTTTTATTTATTTTAAAAGAAAAAAAAGTTGCATTTTAAATTATTAAAAATTAGATTCTAGCCAGCAACTTTAATAGTTCTGTTTAAAAAGAAATGCTTTTTTGAAAATAGAATTCGAATATATTTTGAATTACCACAATTACATTTTTTTCTTGAAGAAAAAAAAAAGGAATATTTTAAGATTTTAACAAATACCAAAATAATAAGATCCTTACCGATGCCAAGTGTGGTGCAGTGGCTCGATTGGTAAAGCCATTTAAACTCGCATACCTGAACTAACGTCCTGAAACGAAAAGCACATAAAATGTTGAATGAAACTCATTGCCATAAACACAATAAAATAAACGTACTAGTTCCTGTATAACTAAAGCTATATAGAACACATTCACATAAGTTTAAAAGTTCAACTTTTTGCAAATGATAACCTTCAAAATACAGTACAAAGTAAGTCAAGTGGAACTTAAGTTTTTTTTTTTTTTTTTTCCACAGAAGTAGAAATGAAAATTACATCTTTAAGCTTAGTGTGTTTATATAATTGGTGAAAGAACACTATTAGCGAAATTAGAAAGAACCACGTTTCTTTCTTGAATTTTTTTATTTTTTATTTCCTCCACATTCTTCTACACTGCTAATCATAGCTCCTATTTGCTAACAATTTCTAGAATCAAAATTGTGGAATCATATATTTAAGTCAGACATATGTAATTGGATGGAAACACACTGAAGGAAAATGAAAGTGAAAACTAATTTACAAATTTAACCAAATTTCTTATTAATAATTTTTTTTTTTTTTTATGTTTTTCTACAAAACTTGAGATGATCACATACCAGTGGCGGCTATTCAGGGGAAGTAGGTGAAGTGGCACTTCACCAATTATTTATAATACAATATTATTTATTTATAATATAACAATTATTATAAGGAAAAATTTATTTTCCTTCTCACGTCTGTTGGTTTTAATAGAAACGTATTTTTGTATTTGGTAAGTCCCGCGCCGTTGCGTTGGTGCGGGACTTTGTGCTGGCACCGAGCCAAGTGAAGCAGGCTTTTATATGAAGTTTCTCAACCTCAGGGGCGGAGCTTAGGAGCTTAACCGAAGCGATTGTTGCGATGACAACCATGACGTCACCCGCTGTATAGCATCGTATAGGTGAAGTTACAACTGTGAAATAGGCTCTCTTCTTCCAATGTGAAGTTCTTTCAGATTGCATCTGTTTCGCAGTGCTGTGCTGTTTTAAATATGAATCCTGTTTAAGATATAGTGCGTGTTTTATTAGAAACATCATTTTCACGTTGGAAAGACGAAGATAAGAAAGTTATTATAATATTTTATATTATATATAATATATATAATTTATAATATATATATTATGATGTATTATAATATAATTAGATAAGAAGGAAGTTATTATAATATTTTATATTAAATAATATAATATATTATGATATATTATAATTATTTTCCTACTAGCTCTTCACCTAACTTCACAGCCACGAGCTGCCACTGTCACATACACAAACCTAGGTTAAAAAAGTCACAACACTTGCTTGATATAAACCTAGATTCCAAAAATTCATAGCCACTACATTAGCACTACCACTATATTAACATATAAAATGTAATACTGTATTTGTAAAAAGTACGTAGATGATATTTTTCCTCAAGTCAGGTAGCACCAGCTGACAGATTAGAAGATCTAAGCACAACATGTTTCAAAATTACAATTAAAGAATCCAATTTTGATAAGTTTTTTTATTTTTCCCAACATGATGAAAACAGCTCAAAAAACACATCAATTGGAGATTTCATTATTTGCTTTATAACTCCTAGAAGCAAACTGTGTTGCAGAATTTGTAGACTTATTTTTTAGTTCATTGGTACACTGCTTTGTATCCTGGGTCATGTCCATTAATGTATTTCTTGTAGTCGGCTGAAGAATTACTCATGCCAAATTTTGTTTCATGCTGATAAGGTTTTAAAGATTATTAGGGACAAAGAAATCAACTCTTATCTGTCTTGAATTACAGCATTTATTTGAATGGAAGGAAACATCAAATAAAAAAAAAATGCTAAGTGTTACTTATATGCTAAGTTTTGCCTAGAGAATATTGAAACTTTTTGTTTAATTTGACTTTAATCTCCCCATTTTGATTTGGTAAACAAAGACTTTATTTAAAGTCCACTGCTAAAAAATAAGATTAAAAAAATATGGTGCATTGCAATTTCGAAACTTTCTTAACTTCGTTAACTAATTCAAGAATATCAAAACCATTACTTCTCTATCATATAGATAAACACTGAAATGATTGCCTTTCCTAACTTCCGTCTTAGAAATACTGGTTTCTAAGGATTTACATTCTAATAATGAGTTTTTATGATCAGAGGTAAAAGAACTAATTGGATTGACACAATTAAAACGGCAACTGCCCTAGGCTTAGATCAACTTAAAAGAAAAGTTTTACTTCAGAGAGAATGGCGAGAGATGGTCCAAAGAATCACCAAGAGTCGGACACGACTGAATGGCTAACAACAACAACAATGAGTTTTCTTTTGTTTACATTTAAACAGAGCAGTTCAATTATGGATCTCATTTTCAGATTGTTAGAATAACAAATTTAACTTTCCTACAACTACTTTTCTTTATATATAAAAATTTAAGTGCAGGTAAAAAAGTATAAATGTAATTAAAGTACTTTGCTTAACAGTGCAGCAATTCCTGTAAAAAAAAAAAAAAAAAAAAGAGGAAAATAATAAACATCTCAAAAATGATATCGGAATAAAAATAAAGAAGATTTGTATTAGGAAAAGCAAGTCCATAGGAACTCTTACAAGCTTGGCATCTACTGTTCAAATAAAATCTGATGTATTCTTATAGCAAAGATGTATGAAAATTTAACTTAAACAATTTGCTTGACATGTATACTTCAGAAAGTGCTGTATTTATGTTTTATAGAAACCTGGCTAATAAAAATTAATAATAAAAATTGATTTAATGAGAATAGTAATATTAACAATTGATTTTAGTATGGTTAGATGAAACCACATGGTATCCCTTGATGGCATTTTCTATCATTATGGGATAATGTTCAAAATCCACTGTGGATTTATGGCCAGGACTTCAGTTGAACAAAGTATATAGAGGAGTGCCAGAATTGTTAGAGTAAAACATTATGTAGAGGAAACATATAAAGATAGCTTCACCCACAAACTGTAATTAATTACAGGAGAGGAAAAACAAATGGCTAATAAAACTAGACAGTTTCAGTTTTGATTATATTGTTGCAATTTTGATTAAACTAGTCTTTATATCCTAGTCCTTGTTGTAGTAAAGGAATCATTTTTTTTCCTACTGTTTTGAAAATTGGTTCATATTGAATAATCTTTACTTATCTTAACTTCTTTATGAACCTTTGCCAATTGTTGGTCCCTGTTGAGCTCAATAGTATTTCTGTGAAAGAAGATTAGGTAAACCACTGCCTAAAATTTTCTATTTGTCTCTAAGTGGACTTTATTAACTAAGTCCAATGATTCACAATCTCAGATCTGGCCTTGACAGATTACTATTAAAACAAAGATGTAAATTTGTTTATCTAGAGAAAATAGGCATGTTGTTAAATATTTGGATGTTGTTAAATATTAAGAAAAGCAAATGTCTAATATAATCTGAAAACTAATTGAAAAATAAATTTTGTCAAGTGAAGAATATTTTGTAACTTTTGTTTTTAAATCGTCTGTAATTAGTATTATCTCTTCTTCATGTATTAAGAAATCTTTTTTTTTTATTATTATTTTTTATATATAATTCTAGCCATAAACTTTTATTTATAATCTGCTTTTTCTCTATTGTTAGCAGATTGCTGTCGTCAAGGATCTGGTCCTGGCTATGCAACACCTTTAGATGCCATGAAGAAAGGTCCAAGGGAGAAGATCCTTTACCTTCCTTGCATTAACCCTAATCCTAAGGAAAACCCTTTTCCTGATTATTTAGGAACAGTTGATGTTGATCCTTCATCAGCAAGTTACTGTAAGGTAATAAATACTTTTTTGTTTAAGTATATTTTTTTAGATCTATATTAACAATATCATCTTTACTACACAGTATATTAGATATCTTCTGTTAATAAGATATCAGAAATTCATTAATATGAGTAATCACTGTATAGTCCCTTTCCTTAGATATATATTTATTCAACCTATTGTTGCACCATGCATTTGCACACATGTACATTCAAATTATCTTACATTAGACAATTTCTTACAAATATCAAAAACATATTCTTCAAATAAACATCACTCAACAACAACACATCGCCCAATATTTCGATTTTTTTAATCAAAAATCTTTATCAAGGGATATTTACATTTTATAGAAGGAAAATATAGAAGGAGAAAAGTATCTTTCTCCTTCTAAAAAACGATCAACAATAAGATAGAATTAATCAAATTTAAACGTAAAAAAAAAAAATCAAAACATGAATAACATCCAATAATAACAAATAAGTTAAAACTACAAAACAACCAATTTTAAACAATAATTTAAAAACAAACTAAAATGTGAATAAACAACCAAAAGATTAATTAATATAACTTTAACTAAATTTAGTTTTGCTTTCAGATTCTTTGTATTTTTAAAATTTATTTTTTAAAAATACCAAACAAATTCACAATTTACTTTTAAAACCTTCTCTTTATTTATACACCTACTCCAGTTGATAAAACATGATTCCAAAAGTAATCTTTCAGTCTCATCCTGAGACTCATAAAGGATGCTTATGAGGATCAGGGCTGTGATTTAATTAAGACTGTGATCAGCACAATCTGAAATACCTTTCCTATTTCTCCTAAAGCTCTTATATGCTCATCCCTTGATAAAGATTTTTTATTACAAAAATGAAATATTGGGCGAAGTAATGTGTTGTTGTTGAGTGATGTTTATTTGAAGATTATCTTACATTCCTTATTTGCAACTCTGTCTTAGGACATAAGTTTGTCTTAAATTTTCGTTGGCTATTACTTTTGAAAAGGTTCACTATCATTTTGCCATTTGATATAAACAAGCTTAATGATTATTACTTTTTTATCTTGTGGTTAAAATATTATATTTTTTTGGATAGTTCCTATACAACTAACACATACAGTTCATTTACATACATTTATTCATGGATTAAAAAAAATCACTTTTTAGATATAATAGAATTTGTTAAAATAAGGCCTTTAGAAGGTGGCAGTATTTCCAAGACGTACAACTGATAAACTTCTCCCATGTGACTATTGTTAAAAGTAAACAAAACCTACACATGGGGACTGATCAAGGAAACCGTGGCCAACCAAGTGCCATTGACCATCAATGTTTTATCATCTGTACAGATGTTGTCTGCAGACAGCTGCATGAATGTCCAATAAATAACCAGGGAGCCACTCCTAATATGTCAGAGCTCATTGTTTCAGGGGCTGAAATTGTTGAAAATATGAATTTTTATCTTTTTTGTATGTATGTATATGATTTTTGTATTGGCATTTTTCAAATTTCAAATCACTGTCTGGCAGCTATATATATATAATATCATTTAACATGCATCAAAAATTCTTTTTTTCTAGGTAATTCATAGGCTGAAAATGCCACATGTAGGAGATGAACTCCATCATATGGGATGGAATGCCTGCAGTAGTTGTTTTGGAGATAGCACAAAGACTCGAAATCGTCTCATCATCCCAGCTCTTAATAGTGATCGCATCTACGTGGTTGATACTGGTACTGACCCTAAAGCACCAAAAATGTTCAAGGTAAGTGTCAAAGTTAACTTTTCATTAATCGATTTTCCTCAAATGTCATTGATGCTTTCTAACTTTATAGATATCTTTGTCTTTTCTACGAATAACAGAAATATTTTTATTTTTGTTTACTTATTATTTTGTATTATTTTATTTATTTTTTGTTTTTTGACATTAATCCTCAAAGATGGATTTGTAATACAATTATTTCCTTCATTTTTTTTTTAATATCTACATTAATATGTCCTAATTGCGTATCCTCCCTAACCAAAAAAAAAAAATCACCAATAAACATTGAAGTTTTTGAATTTTATCTCAAATTTTCAAGTTTCGTAAGAATTGATCATAAGATGTACCACTTAAATAAAAAGTTGATTAAAATATTTATAATAGATATACAGATATATTTTATGAACTTTATTAGTACAGTTTCCACTTACTAATATAAATATTTCATAAAGAATTTTTACGTGCAGAAATAAATGTTATGTAATGAAAATGAAGACACTCAACTGAGTTAAATAAAGTTAAAAGTATAAACATTTACTGGTTTGAAGATATATAATATATGACTAATTTGGGTGCTCCACGCAGCCTTTGTCGAATATGGGTAACAATGGACTTCTCAGGTAAAAAAGTTATTAAATTGAAAACAGGTGGAGGGACAACAAGGAGGAACCAATCAAGAGCTCAGACGCTTGATACTCTGGATAAAGTTCCCTCTGAAATTGAAATTTTGATGTTGTATGTGGTGAAGATGTATTGTGTGAAATGGTTAAGATTTAAGATTGGGACTATTAGTGATTGGAAGAGAAAATTCCATAAAATATAGTAAATGGTAAAATACGGCATTTGCTACAGCCATAGGATTATTTGGGGATTAAAGTTGAGATAATACTATAGATCAGGGTTTCTCAATCTTTTTTTATCCATGGACCTCTTTTCCCTTTTTTTTTTTTTTTTTTTTTTTGGTGGACCCCCTCATAGCTAAAAAGTAAAGGGATTATATTAATAATCAACAAAATAGTAAATGATTATGCTTTATTTTGAATGAAAACTAATGCAAATAAATTATTCTGCAGTGGTAAATAATACATATTCTACACACTGGTAAATAATTCATAATAAACCATTTTAAAATAAGTGTGATTCAATGAGATCCCTGTGGACCCCGAAGAATATTACATGGACCCCGGTTGAGAACTTCTGCTATAGATAATAGCTCCTGGTGCTAGGTATCATTACCACCCATCATTACATTACAAATAATAAAATACAATTTTTAAACTCATAACTTTAAACAATATAAAAATATGAATGTCTTTGATTTTAAAAATAGCTCCATACTTTGCTTTTATACATAATTTCTATATCCTACAAAAATTACCCATTTCTTCTCCATTTATAGAAAATGTCCGTAAAGCCCAGCACAGAATAAACAAAAACACAATTGCCTTTTCCGGTTGTTTTTGTTTATTCTGTGCTGGGCTTTACAGACATTTTCAATGAAATTTGTCAGCACGTTAACACATTTATTTTGCTTATTTATTTTGCTTCTGCATTTATAGTTCACTGATTTGACTTCTTCTTTGCAATATCAGTGTCACTTTACAGGAAACACACAGCAATCATCAGTGACAAAAAGTAGCAAACAAGCAGATGAACTGACTGATGTAGTGTTTAGCAATAACAAGCTTTAGATATCGTTAGCTTGAATCTTTATTGATGTACTGAATGGAATAATCTCAAAGCAGACATCGAGAAACCTCATCAAAATAGAGGGTGTTTGAAAAAGATGGCCCATATCTCAATACACATCCTAGCAAAATGATAGCAAGGAGTTAAAGGTTTCTGCAGATAAGGAGATCTAATATCACAGTGAATGTTTGAAACCCCACAGCTTTGACTTTATAGAAACATGATCTTTAGTTGAAATGTTAGCAAACAAAATACAGTTTGAAAGCTGAAAAATATTTTAATTTTCTCCAGAAGTAATGGAAAAAGGTTCTGTTGAGTGTTAAACCTTGCTACATTTATTTTATCAATCCATAGGTGCAGGTTTGGCAGATGCTTATAGAATATTCTATTTTAGAGTGCATTGTATGACCAGTGAAAGTGCAGTAGGTTGATTTACAGTTCAGAGCTGTATTCTTGTAGTATGGCATGCATTCTTTAGTAAGCTATCTTTGGAACCATGAATACTGAAGAATTCCTAATATTTCAAGCAATATTATGCTCTCTATGTTGTTTGGTTCAGATTGATAAATAAAATTTTTCTCAGTCTGCATCTACTTTTACACAGCAGTTTGTGAATAGAAATTTATAAAGGTGAAAGGGTAGGCAAAGAGTCCAGTTTGAACTTTACTGAACAACTTTAATATGAATTAGAATATTATGATCAGATCAACATATTACACTTCGATAGTTTGTTTCCAAATAATTCAGTGTGTTTCATGTTGATAACTATTTTACAGAAGGAAAGGTCAACTATTCAACTGCAGTCTCATTATATATTAATGGGACTCCATTTTATATTATTTCTTTATATCTTGCAATGAAGAGCAAACAGAAAATTACTCAATGATTTTAGTATAACATTTATTAAAATAATGAGAGTATTTCAGTTTTGACTTGTTAGTAAAATGGATTTAAAATGATGTGCCAATTATGGATCCCAAACATCTGTATGCACTCCTCCATGGTCTCTGCACAGGTAATGCGTCTACAGGTCTGTGTGTTCACTTTCTGTAGCGTGAAGGCATTATCACAGCAATCTGCAACTCATTGTTGGAAATGTACCATTGTTTGCGAACTTCCTGTTTAATGATTCCTCACAGAGAATTGTCTTGAGTTGGGCTGTGTGGTGGACATGGCAATGGTGAAGAAAGTTCTTGGATCCCAGCCAACCCATCTGTTTCGAATAAGCTCATCAAGGTAGAATTGCACTCTCATAGCAAAATGAGCTGGTGCTCCCTCTTGTTGAAAATATTTTTGGTCCAGTTGAAATGCCTTTCAACTGGAGTTCAGGCAGCAACCATTCATTAACATATGCAGATGAGTTGTCTGATTCACTGGGCCATTGAAGAAATACAGTCTAAGCAGATGTTCTTCTGTTACTCCTGCTCAAATCATAAAGGTTCTGATCTTTTGAACTTCGATAGATAGCATATTCATCACGAAACAGATCTTCTCTTGTTGGCAAATGTTGGAGAAGCATGCTTCTTTGCTCTGTGTTAAATCCACATCTGATAGCTCATTCACTGACAAGTGGGCGAAAAGGTTTCACTTTCTTTTTGCACGTCGACTTCACGGGAGATCACATTATGGATTCTTTCACAGCAGCAAGTTTCCAAACGTGTTGATGGTCTTCCCGTCTCATGTGAACCCTTCACGGATCCTGACGTAAGTTTTCTGTTCCCATGCCAATAATGTTCTCATGAATGGTGACACCTTCCAAAAACGCAGCTCAAAATTGGTAATAATTTGTGAAATGTTTGTCTCGTATGCAGTTGTTCGCGAATCCAAACTGCAGTCACTAAATACTCTTCAATCGAGTTTCCAACACTGACTTGCAGATTGCTGCGTGCAATGCCTTCACAACTGTGCTGTTACAAATGCTATGGAAAATGAGCATACAGACCTGGAGAGACTATGGAAGAGTGCATACAGACGTTTTAGATTCATTATAGGCACATCAATTCATTTCAAACCAGTTTACTGTCATGGTATACAGACTTTTCACCCACTCTGTAGAGATGTTAAATAATTTTTATTTTTCCTGGCTTTCAGGTAGTAGATTCAGAACAACTACACAAAGTATGCGATGCTAGTGCTCCTCATACATCTCACTGCCTTGGCTCTGGTGATATTTTGATTAGTACCATGGGCGATAGCAATGGAAAGCACAAAGGTAATTGTAAAGGCATTAGTCCTTTATTATAATTTATAGTTAATCTTATCAATGAAAATTTAATTCAAATCTTAAATTCATATAAATTTTAAATTTAAGTTCTCCATTTTTTTACTTCTTAGTAACTGAAATATATGACAATAACTTTAAAGTTCCTGGCAATTGTTTTCACAAAACAACACTTAAATGTAACTTATTAAAAATTTAAATACCGTATAAGCTCCAATAAACGGCGAGGCACTTATTGTCACCGGTCTCTAATAACCGGTCTCTGTGCCGGGCACAGAGGGGACACAGCCAAATAGTAGCCGGTCTCTAACAGTAGCCGGGTCTTTGATATTTGCTACCGGTACTAGTGTAAGTGTCTGTATCTTTATAGTCGTGCGTAATACCTTACGGTACATTGCCTTACGGTAAAATGCTGCTGAAACGGTAATTTGACATTGTCTTTATGATTCGCGCGGTGGAATACGCGAAAGAAACTTCCGGTGAGGCGGCCGCCCGTTGCGGATTCGGATGAGGAATAGCAGCGAAAGGTATAGAAAGACATTGCCATTTATCTTTAACAGTCTTATGTAGCATGTGAAATTCAAATAAAGTAACTGTAAGTAACATTAGCCGGTATTTATGTGTAAAAATATTGCGTTCTGAAGGTTTTTGTTAATAATGGCCGGCCACTAATAGCAGCCGGTCTCTATTAAGTGCCGGGAGCCGAGGCTAGTTTTGCAAATAAACGCCGGGGGCCTCTATTGGAGCATATACGGTATGTAGAGTTTGGCTTTGTATAATAACGAAGTAGTTTGGTTTTCTTTTCTAGTTTAAAGGAATCTTTAACTGCTTTAAATGTTTTAATTTATTTTTTGTGAAGATAAGCTGCACATGGAAATAAAAATGTTAAAATAATTTTTTAAATATTAGATAATGTATACATCAATTTATTTTTTTTTAAAAAAAAGCCTTTACAAGAACAAAGAAATGTTATGAAGAAATTTAATATCTTAATTATCAAAGAAAAATTTATATATAAATCAATACTGAAGAATATTTTTGAAGTCAGTAGATAAAAAACAAAACAAAAACAATTATAATGAAGGTTTAAAAACAAGAAGAAACTGGTTAGGAATTTTTAATATTCCAAAATAAATAAGAATAATTTTAGTCAAAGAATGGAAAGTGATTAATTATAAACTGTTTAGGCTTCTAAATCTTCTAAAGCAATACATTTCTTCTTAAAGAGAAAACAAATTAATTCAGTCATTGTTCTTTTTATTAGGAAGCTTTGCATTAATAGATGGAAAAGATTTCTTTGTCAAAGGAAAATGGGAGAAAGATGGTCACTCTGCCAAGTTTGGATATGATTATTGGTATCAGCCAAGACACAATGTTTTAGTGAGTTCTGAATGGGGATCACCTAAAGCTTTTAAAAAGGGATTGAATCTAAAGGATGTCGAAAGAGGTAAAGATGATTTTATTTGATTTAAAAAGTTTACCTTTAACTTATTCTTTTAAAATAATAAATTTAACGTGCTGTTCCCAAATCCTCCCCATAATTGAATCAGAAAAGGCAATTCTATTCAAGTGCTGCTGCTTTATTTTCATTTTCAACTTTTTCTTTTAAAGTTAAAAGAAAGTAGAGGAAATAGTTTTGCATGATGAATAGATGCCTGTGCAAAATGGACTTTTGAAGTGGCAGCTCTGCATCTGCTTTTTTTCAATAATCTTAAGTTTTATTTCACATTAACTCTTTGTTTTGTCGATTAACTAAACAAAAAAAAAAAGAAAACAAAGAGATTGCTATTTGATTTTAATTAGTTCATAGATGAACTTTTTCTAAATTAGTAAAAAGAAGAAATTATGAAGGAAAATGAGATTTTGCAAATATTTGTCTTGATTTATTTGAATTTGAGAATATGTATTATGATTACTGGTATTTCAAATATTCTTTTAAAAAAATTGCTTGAAATTAATCAGAATCATGGGTAATAATGTGTATGGTAGAAACAAATTGCCCCAAAATAAAAGTATGATTGTGTATATGTTTCTATTTACACAATCCTACAAATTGATACAGATTGCAGAAAGAAAAACGTTCATAATCTTGCTGCTTGTTGTTTTTCCATGATAAACTTCAGTTTCCTTTTAATAGTATACAGAAGTGAGTAAAGAAAATTAAAAATGTTGTATACTTTTTGATGGGAAATTAATATCTAAAATGCAAAAGAACTTTTAAATTAAAAAAAAAATAAATTAAGATGCTTTAAAAATGAAAGCACTTACATTCTTATCTGATTTAAGAAAAATCACTGTTCTGTGATTATATATTAAAGACACTGAATTATAATCACATAACAGTGATCTATAAGAATACAAATGATTAATCCAATGAATATATAATGTTCCTTTGTTTGCAATATTAGGAATTTCTTTACATTATTTTTGGCCTTGTTAATTCATAACTATAATAATTTCTCAGTTTTCAAGAAAGGAGGTAAATCTGCCATGTCAGAATTATCTTCTGATATATGCATAGATATTATGATCAGTGCTCAATAAACCGTATTTGCTATTTCCTTTTTATTTTTGCAGCTGCTTTGCAATAAAAATTATATTTTTAACTTGGCCCAAGAATAAAAGAAAGCAAATATAAACTTAAGAAGAATTAAGCTTATTAATGGCAATGTAGTTAGATGATGTTTCCACTAGAGCTAATAAAGAAAACTTAGACTTCACAATTTCAAATTAAACATTTGTTGTCATTGAAGCTCATGGTTTCACAGGTTAAAAAAAAAGCTGCTGACTAACACTGTCCCTTCATGTAGATATACACTTCTTAATGATTTTTAGTAATTTAACTAGAGCTGTTTGTTTGTCTCACTTGCTTTTTCCACATTGATTGTCAGAACAAAAATATCTTAACCAAAAAAAAAAAAGAAAATCCTAAAATTTTGATTGCTTTTTTTTCAAGGAGGTTTGATCCTTCTTGAATCATTGGTATTTGGTGTAAAATTCCTATTGAAGATACTATGCTAAGAAATAGGAAGCTATAAGAGTTATTTGAATCAAGATATTTTCAAGAATATTGGCACAAATGGAAAATGAGAATTTTTTATGTTATCCTGGCCTCTTTATATTGTTTTGAACAATTTATCATAAACAGACATCTTTATAAGTTTTTAAGCTCAGATTCTTTCTTTCTTTCTTCATTAGAATAGTGAGTATTTACGTGCGCTGATAAATTTACAATATTATATACGCCGACGCACAGATATTAGAAAAATAAAAACATAATAACAAAGAAATGGAACAACTAGTTTCGACATATATAGTGTCTTTTTTCAAGTTAAACTTTTTCAAGTTGAACTTGAAAAAAAGACACTATATGTGTCGAAACTAGTTGTTCCATTTCTTTGTTATTATGTTTTTATTTTTCTAATATCTGTGCGTCGGCGTATATAATATTGTTTCTTCATTAGACTTTAATCTTTTCAACGTATGTGAAACAAATTTTAAATGCTAAAGTTGTACACTCAAGTTTACTACAAACTTATTAGAGATCTGATTTCTACAAACTAAAAAAACAAAAACAAAACTGAGATGATTGCTTACTCAGAAAAATGTATGAATCTGCTAATTTTATAACTGAGAAATTGCTTTCAGTGTCAAGCATAGATTCAATACCATCTTAAATGTTTTTTGTAAACTTAACAATTCTAAAATATTATGTAGGTGAATATGGGCAGTGTCTTCATGTCTATGATTGGTCTGACCATACTTTAATTCAGACAATTGATCTGGGAGCAGAAGGACTTATGCCTTTGGAAGTGAGATTTCTTCATAATCCTGATGCAACAGTAGGATTTGTAGGCTGCGCTTTGAGTTCCAACGTATTCAGATTTTTCAAAGATAAGGTAAATGAATTTAATTAGTTTTAATTTAACAAATAAAAACAGAAACTTTGTAGCAGTTGGAAATAGTCATGTAATGAAGATAACAATATATTATTTATTATAAAGTAAATTATTTATTATAAAATTTTAAAAATAAGTTAGTTTCTTTTGCGTATGTATAAGAATAACTTCAGTGGTGTTTTGCAACTATAAATTTTCAAAACTTTTATGTTGTCTAAAGCAACAAACTGGATAAATCTACAGGGTGGCACACATAAAAATCAGCCCCAAAAGGTTTCAAGGTATATTTTGGTCCTTAAAATGGACACTATTTAATGCTATTGCTCCAGTTCATGTTATCTGTACATTATTGCCAGTATATTTTTATTGTCATTTTTATTATCGCTGCTGGTTTTGGTGCAATAGGAGTAGATGTTGGAAGTGGTCGCCATCAGCCTTGATGCATTTTTCCACCTGTGCAGCATGTTCAGGAATACACTCCTCAATTCTATGACTGTAATGCAGGCAATCTCTTGCCGTATTTGTTTTCAACTGATCCAAGGTGCGAGGATTGTTGCAGTATACTTTCCATTTCAGCAATCCACAGAGATAAGTCAGATGGTGATAAGTAAGGAGAATGGGGTGGCGAGAGAGTTTTACTTATTGTCCTTGCAGCAGGGAAGTCATTGTGGATTCGAGCAAGAGAACGATGCAAGTTGCTCCATCTTGTTGGGAAAAGGCATACGTGCATTCATGTTGAGTCAGTTGACTTGCAAACTCTTTGTAGATCCAAAGATAAACATAGGTGTTAACATTTTCCTAGGAAAAAAATGGGTCTGATGATTTGTTGCATTGACATCCCACACCAAACACCAATTTTTAAATCATGGAGTGATATCTGGTAGAACACATGTGGGCTGGCAGCAGCCGAGTATCATGTGTTTTGTGAATTTACATATCCTGATAGATGGAACCATGCTTAGTCTGTTGAAATGAACAGAAATGGATTGAGTACTCCTTCAGACACATACTGTAAAAGCCATTGACAGTGATGGCAACTTTTCTCCATATCAGGTTGTTTTATTTCATGCAAACCACAGACACGATAAGGCTTCAGGTTTAATTCATGCAGTGGGTGTTGAACTAACCTATGACTCATATCTGTCTGCTGGGCTAAATGTCTTGCTGAATTGTTAGGTCTTCTTTCCATATGTTCCACAAGAAGCTTTCAGCAACAGCTTCTGGGCTTCATACACATGATTGGGTTTCACCCTCGTTGTGTTGATTATTGAACCAGTTTGATGCCTTTTTTTTTAACTAAATCTTGAATCGCTGATTTAGCAGGAGCTTTGTCACCGGGATATTTTGCTTGATAATGTTCATGAACCAATATGAATGAATTTGTGCGAACATACTCCTCCTAAATAAACACGTGTTGTGGAATTGAATATGCCATTACTCACACGCAGGCCGATGAACAATAAACAACACTCATCAGCGAATGCACAACTGTGGCGAACAATATCCAGAGTGGATATCATCACATGCGCATGATTCTTAGCATTGAATACTGTCAATAGCAAACATACAACATATACCTTGAAACCTATTGGGGCCGGTTTTATGTGCACCACCCTGTAATTAAAGAATATTCAAAGTTTGACCTCTTTTTCTAATAGCTTGAAAATTAATAGGATAATAAATCTTGTGTATCATTTATGTGTTGAATGGTAACTTATAAATATGATGATTTGGAACTCTCAGTTGTAACTAACAAAATGCATAGATTTTTTTCTTTTTTGTCACAAAAGATTGGAATGGAGAAAAACTTGTCGATACATAATCTGGAATTGCTTATATATAAAGCCGGACAGTGATGTGGAATTTGAAAACAAGCCAATACAAAAACCATATCATTGTTTCTGCAGAAATATAGACAATTATCTTTTTGTTATCAGTGGCACAAAGAAAAATTAAAGTGACTATCAATAAAATTTAGAATTGCAAATGATTAATTGAAACCTTTGCTTCGTGAAACTTGAAGGGTTTTAACTTTTGAGTTTTGCCCCCTCTTGAATTTGGATATATATATATATACTAGCTGTACCCGGCATGCGTTGCAATGCCACTCAAAGAAAGAAAGAGCTCGTTGAGAAGGGGCCGTAAATATAAGGTCCCGGTGTCGATCGGGTGTGGGACACTTATGCCGTTGTGTCGCCATCGCCCCACCAGTGTGTGTTGTCCGTGCCCCCCACAGGAGAGAGAGTTTTTCCCTTTTTACAATTGACTTCGGGGGCCGAGAAGGGGCCCTAAATATAAGGTCCCGGTGTCGATCGAGGGTGGGACACTTAAGCCCTTGTGTCGCATCCCCCCCACCCAAGTGTGGTGTCCCTGCCCCCCCATAGGAAAGCGAATTTTTCCTTATTTGCAATTGACTTGGGGGGCCCGAGTAGGGGCCCTAAATATAAGGTCCCGGTGTCGGTCGGGGGTGCGACACTTAGGCCCTTGTGTCGCCATCCCCCCACCCATACGGGGTGTCCCTGCCCCCCACAGGAGAGCGAATTTTTCCTTATTTGCAATTGACTTGGGAGGACCGAGAAGGGGCCCTAAATGTAAGGTCCCGGTGTCGGTCGGGGGTGGAACACTTAAGCCTTTGTGTTGGCTTCCTCCCCACCCACCCAAGTGTGGTGTCCCTGCCCCCCATAGGAAAGCGAATTTTTCCTTATTTGCAATTGACTTGGGGGGGGCCCGAGTAGGGGCCCTAAATATAAGGTCCCGGTGTCGGTCGGGGGTGCGACACTTCAGCCTTTGTGTTGGCTTCCTCCCAGCCAAGTGTGGTGTCCCTGCCCCAAATAGGAGAGCGAATTTTTCCTTATTTGCAATTGACTTGGGGGGCCCGAGAAGGGGCCCTAAATATAAGGTCCCGGTGTCAGTCGGGGGTGGAACACTTAAGCCCTTGTGTTGCTATCCCCCCACCCGAGTGGGGTGTCCCTGCCCCCATAGGAGAGCGAATTTTATTTTATTTGCAATTGACTTGGGTGAAATCTTCTAATCTTCTAATCTCCTAAATCTTCTAATTAGGAGAGTGAATTTTTCACTTTACACAATATTGTGTAGTTCTCATTTTCACCACCAGGTGGATATTGGGTTTTTCAGGGGTTTTACCCCTTTTCAACCCCTTGGGGGGGGGGGTCCGCGTTCCAAGGTAGCCTATCTTTTTCGCAGGGTCCTAAAGAGTAGTTCTGCAAAGTTTGGTCCAGATAGGTCAAAGGGCCTAGGAGTCTATAAAGGACAAAGAAAGAAAGAAAGAAAGAAAGAGACAAAGATACATTCATTTTTATATATATAGATATATATATATACACTTCCGTGCAGCTAAATCGACTCACCCCTTCAGAGCGCACAAAAAGGCGTATATATTTTAAATGGCTTAACCGATTTTCAAAAAACATTTTTTTATTGAAAGCCTAATGTTTTTACTAAAATGACACCATTATCATTAAAATCTGTACAATATTTTCCAAATGAATGTGATCTGAACGTAAGCGTAGCAAAATGCAGTCTGAACGGAAACCACCAGTTGTGCGCCGCACTCCACTATAAAATCCCACCTCGACTGATATTTCTTATCAGTTGCTTATCAGACGTTCATCTGTACACATCTCTGCAAGTTTAATTCATTATTTTCACAAACCCATGGATACTATGCCAGAAGACACCGCACAAGTTGTTGCTTTGTTGCAAGCAGGCCACAGTCAACGAGAAGTCGCTCGTCAACTAAACTTGAGCCAATCTGCTGTCTCAAGAGTATTCAGAAGGTTTCAGGAAACTGGTACCTTCACTCGGAGACCACATACTGGACAGCACCGATGTACATCTGAGAGGAACGATCGCTTTATCGATTCAACTTCACTGCGAAATCGCCATCTCACGGGCGTCGATCTGCAACAGGAGCTGAGTGAAGTTCGTGGAGTAGCTGTTAGTCAGTGGACAGTCAGAAGACGCTTGAAGGAAGCCAACCTCACTCCAAGACGGCCCGCTAGAGGCCCAAAATTGACCGTAAGTCACCGCACAGCACGACTCCAATTTGCTCGGGAACACGTCAATTGGAGCATCGAGCGATGGTGATCCGTCCTATTCACTGATGAGAGCAAAATGTGTCTCCATGGTAATGATAGGAGAGGCCGGGTTTACTGGCGTCCAGTTGAGCGATTTTCACAGTGCTGTTTTGCAGAAACAGTCTCGTACGGCAGCGGTTCCTGCATGATGTGGGCTGGCATATCCGTTGAGGGAAAAACAGATTTTGTTTTCATACCTGGTGGAGGCCGGAGGGGGGGGTCTGACTGCTCGACGATACATTGAGGACATTCTCCTGGATCATGTTGTGCCCTACACAGGATATATCGGGGAAGACTTCATGTTGGTGCATGACAATGCCTGGTGTCATTCAGCACGTACCACTCGGCAATTCATGGAGGAGGTTGGTCTTGAGATGATGGAGTGGCCAGCCCTCAGTCCCGACATAAATCCGATTGAGCATTTGTGGGACGAGCTCAAACGGAGAGTCCGAGCCAGAAATCCGGCACCGTCTAATAAAAACGAGCTCAAGATTGCGCTGGAGGAGGAGTGGAATGGGATCCCCCAAGACTTTGTCAAAATCTTAATAGGGTCTATGAGGAACCGCATGCAAGCCGTCGTACAGGCAAGGGGAGGCAATACCAAGTATTGATTAATAAAAGTTTCCTTGTTTTGCTTGAATTTTTTGTTGTAATTTAATTTTAAGTATCCCCAATTTTTTTTCCTAAGCATGCATTTCGCTTGCGTTTTCATTCAAAATGCATTATAAAACAAAATATTGTACAGATTTTAATGATGGTCAGTGCCGGATTTAAAGGGGGCAAGAGGGGGCAACTGCCCCCGGGCAGCATAATGGGATTGAAAATTGATTCTTTTTTATAATTTAATAGTGAAACACAGCTACAGGGGCGGCATGGGGCTGACTTGCCCCCCCCCCCCCCGATAAAATTCCTAGATCCGGTATTGCCCATGATGATGGAATTTTGTTTTGTGTAAAAGAAAAATTTACATCAAAGGTGGCCGCTAGGGTGAAATATGGCACTGCAATACTCTAGTAGATACACATAATTCTTTGTGTGTTACATAAGGACATGTCTACGGTTTTCCCTGGTATTGGCAACATACTGAAATTGCAACATCATATTCTCAACCGCAGCACATAGTGTCACTCATAATATTGTGAATATGGCGTGTAGTGCTGATTTTTAGGTCCTCTATGTTGGCTACATTTTTATGATAGACGAGGCCTTTGAGATGTCACCAGTTCCAAAAGTCGCAGGAGTGGTGGCCACGTTGTACGAAAATGGCGGCTGATGATTCTGTCATCGATAAAAGTAGCGTGATGCTGCAATTGCTTGACAGGGGTGATGATGTGAGGTGGGGCACTATCCTGCATGAAAACCATTGCATCCAGACATTGATGCTGTTGAAGTGTGGGAATCACCTGGTTGGCGAGATGCATCACTCTGGCCAGTAACTGTGAGGTGATGGAACCCTCAGGACCGAGCTCTTCAGAAAAGGAAGATCTGACGATGAATGTGGATGTGAAAACATGCCAAACATGTCCATTTATCATTTGCATTATCCATTACAGTATTGCAGCACCAATTATCGTCCTAGCAGCCACCTTCAGAAGTATTTTTTTTTTTTTTACACCAAACAAAATTCCATTGCCACAGTCATCCTTATGTGAAATATGAAGTCGTTCTGCTGATTGGTTCTCCAGTTACAGCCTTTCAAAACGTGAACTTTTAACACCTTAAACTTTATGAAAACTTAGTCATTTTTTTATGCCTTAAATAAAATAAATAAAATGCAACCAGTTAGTTTTCATTAATAGAAAAAAAAAAAAAAAATTAGACCTAACTTGGAATATCTTTATTATTCTATAAACCAATTTTCTAAAACTTTACTACAACTATTTATTGACAACTTTTTTTTTTTTAATTTAAATAGACATAAAGGAAAATTTAAACAATATATTAAATGTAAATAACATTTATTTAATTTTATCATTTCTGGAGCATTTTACTAATAAAATAACTATCAGAAGTATCTGGCATTGCCTATAGCACAGGGAACAAAGAAATTAAAAACCTATTAATTGAAATAGGAATGATATTAAGGAAAAGAACTGGTGACTTTAATATGTAAAGGAAAAGATCTCTAGAATATTTTATAACTTACACATCTACATGCAAGTAGCTTTAAAAAGCCAATTCTTAGAATAAAATCTGCTAACAGTTTCTGTATTATTATATTGATTTTTTGTTTTCTTATCATAGGATGGCAAGTGGGCTGCTAAGAAAGTTATAGATATTCCATCAAAAGAAGTTCAAAATTGGATATTACCACAGATGCCAGGTTATAAATTTACTGTAGTTTTTTTGCAATTAATATAATAGAAGTAAATTTTATTTATGTATTTAAAATTAAATTCTTTTTCTTAGGTGTTATAACTGATATTCTAATATCTTTGGATGATAAGTATCTATATGTAAGCAATTGGGTTCATGGAGATATAAGACAATATGATATAACAGATACCAAGCATCCTAAACTTGCAGGGCAGGTATGTAACTGACAATTTGCTGAATATGCTTTTATTTTTAGTTTCCTTGACTACAATCTCGTCTGTGAAATTTTCTCTCTAAAATCTGTATAGGTTTTGAATTGTTGAAAAAGCACTTTTCAATTGTTGAAAAACCTTACTACGAAGAAAAATTAAAGAAAGATTAAATTATGTCTAATTTAATGATGAAAATTCTTTTTATCTTGGCAATTATTGAAATCCTATAAATGAAAGTTTAAAATTGATTAATAATAATCTAATTATTCTTACATTTTAGTTATTACAATGATTACACCTCTATGATCTTACATTTCTTTACTTTTGAGAATATACAGGGCGAGTCAGAAGTTGCGCACCATAGGGATTTAGGGATATAGCAAGTATAAACGATAGTGAATGATACAAAACACGTAGTTTACATAAATAAAAGTTATTTCTAAGTTTCTAAGTTAGAGGGTGTACTCAAACTACTCTCCTTCAACTTGTAAACACTTCGCGATTCCTTCCATCCTTATAAAGTTAATCTTATCCAGAATTTGCATGGGATGACAGATCATCAACAAGAACTTTGCAAGTGGAAAATGTTTTATCCTTTGATTCTATTCTGTTTGAAATATCTACTATACCAATAATTTTCCTAATACGGTCGCACATTGGCTGTTAGCTGAAAGTGTTTTTATTATTCCCAAGAAAAAATATACTATGGTATAGTATGAACGTTCTCAAATAAACCTCAATAGATAATAGCATCAAGAATTCATGGTGATTTCCAATCTATTATTACATTCATGGAAGAGATCAAAATAGATTGATCTGTACTAGTCATGTAACCAAAATTTACTAAGACATTATTTTGACATCTACATATCAGCCAAACAATTTGACTTGCAGATCTAGTCATTCAGAGTTCTGGAAAATTCCAATAAAACTTCTCACTATCCTTATCTCAACACTGTATTTTTTCAGATCTTACATATGGAATATCAAAATTTATTTTACAGATTCCTGGTAAACAGATTTTATTTTATTGATAATCCTCTGTTTTCATTTCAGATTTTTCTTGGAGGAAGTATTATTGAAGGAGGACCTGTTAAAGTTCTTAAAGATTCTGAATTAAAGGTAATTTTTAATGAAGATTTTGTAATTTTACATTTGAATTACTGTTTTGTTAAACATTAATGTTCATGGATTAAAACATTCCATAAATATTATAAATCAAACGCAATGTAATCAAAAATTCATTTATTTTACTTTATTTATATTTCCTAATTTATTCTTAGGAACAAACAAAGAAATGTATTGTCAAAAATAAGGTTATTGAAGGAGGTCCACAGATGATTCAGTTGAGTTTGGATGGAAAAAGGCTCTATGTTACAACATCTTTATATTCTGCCTGGGATAAGCAGTTCTATCCAGAAATGACAAAGTAATTATTATTAATATTTGAAAGTATTAAATTCAAGTTTTATTTTTTTATTTACAATGTATTTATTACTTTATTTATGTTTTAACATGCAATTATATAAATAATTAACAACCATCATTGCACAATATAAACGTTAAAAAGATTTAAGTTATAAAACATTTAAAAAACTTACAGTAGGCATTTCGAAGCTCATAATCTTATCAAAACTTCATTTTCAATATAATTAATTCAGTATAATTTAAAACTTTAACATTTATATTGTGCAATTTTGGTTAAGTATTTATTACTTCTATAATATGAGTTGTTTCAGTTGAAATAAAGAAGGGAGGCTGATTCATTGATATAAAACTGACATTTAAATAGCTTTGCATAATAGGATTTCTTGATATTTTACAATGGCAGGGATATTCACAAATATGAAATGGGAAGAATGCGTTTATAATTTGTTTAGTTTTATGCTTGCTTTACACTTTCTTGAAAACTTGCCAGTATCTGCTAGCAGTAATCGGTATTGCATTACATGAGGGAGTAAATTTCCAGTGGGAGAAGTCTCAGTTTTGTTCTTGTTGACATTGCGATTAAAAATGCTGTGTAATGAAGTGACCAAAGAAGTTGGTTTTGCAACTTTAGTTTTGCTATTAATTCTCAATTTATCCTACAGAAGAGAAGAAGAAATTGGAAAAAAAAAAAATCCCAGAAGAAGAGAAGGTGGTGAATGCAACCATGCATGAAATAAACAAAGTATTGGGTTTAATAACTCTAAAATTAATAACAAACTACAACTCAACGGCAATATTTCATCCTTTTTAATTCTAGGACTAGAGAAAGATTCCTCTCTTTCTTCTAACCTAAATAATAATAATATCACAACTCAAGAATTCAAAAAATTTACAATAATAGAACGTGACACTTAAGCACGTTCAAATTATTAAAGCCAAATAACAATTGTTAGAAATTTATTCTTTTAAAACTTTAAATTTCAAAATTTTAAATCTTAAAAATCTAAAAAATATATATAAACTTCTAATTTTTTAAAGT
Source organism: Thereuonema tuberculata (assembly GCA_023159025.1). Taxonomy (NCBI): domain Eukaryota; kingdom Metazoa; phylum Arthropoda; class Chilopoda; order Scutigeromorpha; family Scutigeridae; genus Thereuonema; species Thereuonema tuberculata. Next base: position 150,483,362 of record JAFIDM010012231.1, read on the forward strand.
CCTTTCCTGATATAATCTTCCAGTGTCCTTGTTTTTTAGAAAATTTCCAAATAGCTTAATAAAAACTTCAAGATATAAATCTATTCTTTAAAAACTCTTTCCAATTACTTTTATAAGATTTTAAGTTCTTCTTTTCTCCCCTTACACACACTATCCCCCTCCCCCCCGCAGGTGCAGAGATAATGAACCAATTCAATTGCTTACACTTTTCATAAATCCTCTTCTAATCTTGAACATCTATTAAACATATAAATTCTTGAAGTGTTATATTCCATCACCCAATCTTTAAAAGATGATTTATAATCTCTTAATTTCTCAAAAGCATTCACATTCTATTATTGTAAATTTTTTGAATTCTTGAGTTGTAATATTATTATTGAGTTTAGAAGAAAGAGAGGAATAGTTCTCTTTTCAAATTTTTGTAAAAAATGGCTCGTTAAAGTCCTAGAATTAAAAAGGACGAAATATTGCCGTTGAGTTATAGTTTGTTATTAATTTTAGAGTTATTAAATGATTTTTGCAGTGCTTTTGAGAAATTAAAAGTATTGGGTTGGCCAAAAAGTTCGTTCGGTTTTTAATTAAAAAACAAAACAAACACGCATTTTTCATTGTCACCAATAATTTTATTGAACAATGTCTTTAACGGTTTGTTCCATTACCTTCTGTCATTTTCAGGCAACTTCATAATTCCACCTTCCCAAACTTTTTATCTTTTGAATAAAAAAAAATGTTCCAGGCGCCTTTGGTGTTTTCCAGGGATTTGAATTTTTTCCATTTAGAGAAATTTGTAAAGACCTGAAATAAATGGAAATCCGAAGATGCAATGTCTGGTGAATACGGTGGATGAATCAGAACTTCCCAGCCAAGCTGTAACAGTTTTGCTTGGTCATCAAAAAAAAAATATGTGGTCTTGCGTGCTTATTGTTTTCCATCTTCAATAATAAATTGGTAATACAAAATTCACCAATTTGATCAGTTTTTGTTTTAAGTGCATGCTGATATGACAGTTGTCACAATACAATATAACAAAATGCTGTTGAATGATGTTAAAGACACCTAAGTGCTACTAGAGCAAACTTACGTAAGAGAAATGAAAGAACATTTTAGCCAATCCAATACATCTAGATTCCATCGTCAGATTATCGCTATCATAGTTATCAAATAAACTTTTTTTGCCACAATGTGCATTGTTGTTGAATTGCTGTAAAATTTACTTCTATTTAGATCAATGTCCTATTTAATTCAAGTGGCAGGTTTTTCAAGCAAGTACAAGTTTTTTTGAGCAACTTGCAGGTTTGAGAAAGTTTTCAAGAACATGTAAGCAGCCATTACTGTTTGGGAAATATAGTTACACTGGAAAAAAAAATACTAAAAAATTGGAAGAGAAGCTACATAATACAAGTATTTCTCCCTTCAAATAATAATTATTTACTTTATTGTTGATTTCATAGGTCAGGATCCGTGATGCTTTTAATTGATGTAGATACTGAAAAGGGTGGCTTGACATTAAACAAGGACTTTCTAGTGGATTTCGGTGCTGAACCTGATGGCCCTGTTCTTGCCCATGAAATTAGATATCCAGGAGGTGACTGCACATCAGATATTTGGATATGAACAATGTAGAGGTTAAGAAAGAAAAAGAATGGAAAAAAAAAATAGTTTTGTACATTAAGCATTCCTTTCGATATCAAGCTTTATTAAGCTACTGAAAAAATAATTATGAATTCAATTTAACAAATTTAACATTTTTAATGAATTTTAAAACCTTCTTTTCTTAACAATAATCATGCAATATAAGTTCTCTTATATTTAAATTTTCTTAAAATGGAAATCAGGCAGTTCATAGATTTTGTAAATACGATACAGAATAAAATGGTGGAAGATGATAATTCACATATAAGAAATTAACTTTTTTTTTGCTTCTTGATTCTTATTATGGGAAAATAAAATGTTTTTCAGATATTCACAATTTTCTCAGGAAACAAATCTGATTTATTCTTAAGGAGGCTTATTTCTTGACCAGAATCCTATTATAAATAATATCAATTGAATTTTACTCATTTTTCAGAGTAATGTTGTAACAAATAATTCATGTTCTTTCATACATATTAGGATCTGTCTTTTGGTCTCTCCCACATATATGCAATCGTTCTCGCCATCTTTACACTTAATTCTATAAACCACCCTCGTCATATCAAGATTATCTGTTATAGTTTTTTTACCTGCAAGTATATTACACAATGTATTACGAGCTCTATGTGCCGTTTTTATATTAACCTTATTTAGGATGAGACTCAATTATTGTCTAGTTTTTCATCAAAAGGTATAGAGACATATTTATCAACCTTACTATTATTATCATTAACCTTATTAATGAATCTTTCTGCCTTCAGGACCTTGGATATAATATGATTAATGAAATGAATGAGGTAATGATTTTTGATAAAAATAGTTCTAATAGTTTAATTCATTACATAGTAAAAACCCACTGTAACTGATGATGAGAGTTACAGTTGTATCATATTTTTTTATTAAGACATATTTTGTAAAGCAGCTACACCCCAGCCTTTCTTAGCCTATTTTTGTAATCCACAAATGCCTCTAATCCTAGCCACACAAAATAATCTCCAAATGACAATAACCATTCTCAACATTGCACCAAACTATGTAGCCCCATGAATTGTCATCACGCCAAAATTTTCAATACAAACAAACACAGTTGTAGGTTTCTCAGACTCAAAACTTTTGAAATCATTGCTTAAATCTAGTAAACTGGCCACATATTTATTTAAATGCCAGGCTCTGCAATAAATCTTGCACTGCTTAACTAAAATACCACATGAACAGACTCCATAGTTACCATTGAGTCACTAATAACCAAAAAAAAAAAAAAAAAATACAAGTTGTATTTTTTTTTTTGCTATTAGTGACTCGATATAAGATGTATTTTTTTTTTTTTTTTGGTTATTAGTGACTCAATATATCTTATATTGAGTCACTAATAATAAAAAAAAAATACATCTTATATTGAGTACTTAGTGTTTTTTCAGTTTATACCCTAGAGGACTGAGCTTTCAGAGTTCCTTGTAACTAAATCACATTCCTGCAATTGTTATGTTATGGTCAATAAATATATCTTTCCTTAATTGCTTATATGCTACGTCTTCACAGAATGGAACAGAAAAAAAAAAAATGAAATTCTTCAGCATATTAAACTAGCGGTGATGACATTAAATACTAAATTGTTACTTCAACGCATGAATAATTCCAAAGGTTTCCACATTCTTTAACTCCATGACATAGCTTGATTCTTATAACCCATATATCAGATAATGTAATGTGCAGAAAATCAATAACCAGTTCTCGCCTTCAAATTGATACTTTACAGAACAAGCATCTGCCAAGCAAAAATAACAAATACATCTTTTCAGCAAAGAGGATGCGTTGAAAAAACCCCGCTTCCTTAGATTGTCCTTCGGTCTTCTAACTCTAGACCAGTCAACTTTAGGATATTCAGACAAATTGATCCCCTGGATACTTCATTTAGCAAGGTAAGCAACTTGTAATAAAATCAAATACTGCAGACAGTATTACTTACACACACCAGGGCAACTTCCAGCTGAGGAAGTGTTATGGAAGGTGATTGGTGACTAGCAACACTTCTTCCTAGTGCATCCCAAGCATGTTCAACGGTATTCAGGTCTGGAGAACGTGAAGGCAGTCCATGCACTCAATTCCAGCCTCTTGCCAGAATGTATGTTGTTGATGAGATGTGCACAGTGGGGGCGTGCATTATCGTCCATAAAAAGTTGGCCCCAACTGCTCCAGTGTGTAGGGAACCACTATAGGCTGTAGAATTTCATCCCGATATCTTACATCATTCACTGTTACATCATTCCACGTTCTAACAACATTGAGGTTGATACAACCACCAATGCTGATGCCAGATCACAGCATAATTCCACCTCCACCAAAGGAATGTCTTTCTTGCATGAAATGTGGATTCTCCTGTGTTCCACATTCATGCCAGATCAGGGCATGACGATTTTGTCAGGCTACAGGCTGAATCTTTGACTTTCACTGAAGAGTGGACCACTCTTCACGGATCCAAGGAAGATGCATTTCAGCCCACCTTCTGTGGGTTCTGTGATGTTCAGCAGTTAATGGAATGCCTACCATTGGTCGCAGGGCATACAGTTCACCATGACTGAGTCGATTTTATATGGTCTGAGTACACACCAGTCGTCCAGTAGCAGCGAAAAACTGTCTCATAGCTCAGTCACACTAGCATGAAAGAACCGGCGAAGCATTGATGTCAAGTAGCGATCATCTCCTGCAGTGGTGGCACGTGGGTGGTCCTGCCCTTATCTTCGTGCTGTGTCAGTCTCTGAAGCAATTCCAATCTACTAACCACACCTTGGGAGATTCCAACTGCTGCTGCCACTGTCGTGTGTATGGCCAGCTTCACGGCACCCTATAACTCCATGCTTCAGATTTGGGTAAATCATGTTGCAGGGGCATTTTCTTGTGACACTCAACGATTCTGCCAGTTGTTGTTGTTACAAGAAAGTGGAGATAATGCATCAGCGCTACCCTCTTTACACAGGGTTGTGGGCAAACATGCACCAATGTGAAGGTAGAGGCAAATAAAGAAGAAAGAGGCTCCATTTGCATGAATAAATCGGAGGATTCAACCATTATTGACATCTCGACCAATATGATCAATGGCTTGAAAAGCTAAGTTAATATCACTTTTATAATGTATTGCTAAAAATAAACCTGTAACTAATTGAGTCCCTAAACATACTCCTAGTAATGAACCAACAAATTAACAATTTGCATCACATTTTCATATTCAGACAACTTCCATTTTTGTGTCTTTTGCTTCTCTGATGATATTCTTTAATAAATAAACTCAAATGCCTCTGATTTTTGGGTGTATTCATTTCACAATATCTCCTAAATTTTGTGAGCAGTGTATTACTTACTAGAAGTTGCCCAAATTTCAAAAAAATTAAATAAATTTAAATTTCAAATTTATAAAAAATATAAAGTTAAAAATATTTTTTATTTTTTATATAATTTTATTTAATCATTTTAATTCTTCTAGATAGGATCTGTTGGTTTCTAATCATTTAAGTTATCTTATGACAACTCAGGATTAAATCCTTTTTTAGGAAGTTTTGAGTTTGATTTGATGACTGTCACAGTTTTTCTAAATTTAAGAAACTAAAAATAAATACAAAAAAGAAAATAAAAAAACTATATAAATAGTAAAAAATAGAAAAAAAGATATAAAATACAAAAAAAATAAAAAAAGAATACGTACGATAAAAAAGAGCAAAAATTCTTTGAATACTGCGTTTTTGTTTTTCTAAATTTTAGTTACGATTTTTCACACTAGTGCCACTGATGAAGTGAAAGCAAATTGGGCTGTGGTTTTCACAGAAACAGTAATTAGAATTTTGTACTGGCATTTTTCAAATTTCAGATTACTGTCCAGCTTTATATGTTTCGTAATATAAGTTAATTTTATTCTTATATTCTATACTTTCTAAATTTCTAAATAGCAAATGATTGACTGAAATCTTTGCATTGCGGAACTCGAAGATTAGGCTTTGAATTTGGCGTTTTTGATATATATATAAACACCACAAAATAAGAAGTGCCTCAGTTCTTCTCCACACCTAGTTTCCAAGAAATTGACTAAATAAAAAATTTAAAAAAAATAAGGAAAATTGTTCAAGTAATAACAATTACTTAACAGAATATGTTCTAAAGGTAGAGAGGTTTAAAATGTTGTAATGAAATGCGTAATGCTTTGGCAGTGAGTTTGAATCCACTGTAAGCTTTATATATGTATTTTTTTTTTTTTTTTTTTTTTAATTATGGAAGATGGTTTGTGTTTAATTTTTTGAGTTGTTATAGAGAATTACATTTTTTTCAGAAATAATCATAAATCTGGACAACAACAACAATGCTTTTGAAATGAAAATTGTGAAGGTGAATAAATAAATGAGCAAAAAATTATCTTTTTGTATAAATTCAAGGAATGTTTATCTAGAAATAGTTCTGAGATTTGATTGATGTAGCAAAATGTATAATTCTCTGATGCTGATCATCCTCTGAGCAGCAGTATATTATCAAAAACAATATGCCACCTAATTATGAAGAATAGTGGAACTTTGAAGTTAATAAATGTTTTAATATAAAATATGTACAAATTTATTGAAATATGTTTTTATACATGTACTTGTGGAATAATAGCTTTTTGGTTGGTTGGAATTATTTCCTTATTTTGAATGATTCCAGCAAACATAAAACAAATGATCAATACAATCATTTTTGATAATTTCAAAAATACAAAACTGGCAAACTTGCAATAGATTGAAACTTTCTGCCAAAAAATTGTTTCACTCAAACACTTTAAACCACTTTTTCACTGAAACAACCTTACTTTTATCATTATTTGAGCTTTCCAGATATGTCTTTTTTTCTCAATTTCTCAGAAATTAGGACTTACAGAAAAATTCCTATTCAATTCAGCAACATTGATCTTGCAACTTTATTATTTTAAACTCTTACTTTTGAGATCTTGTTGAATAGGATAGGTAGAAGTGTTGTCTTAATGGCTCAAAAATAAGTAATGGAAACATAATAAAGGTTTTAAGATTTCCCCAGTTTAGGGAAACAGTCTTTGACAAGACCCTGGGAAGTCATTCCAGTCAAGGAAAAGCTGCAGGTGAGGACCTTAACATGTAATGATTTAAAAATAATTTCAAATTTTTTAAGCTACCTTAGCTGATGAATGGTGAAATGAAAGCAGAAATTTTTGAAATACTTAGAAAAGGTTTGATGTGAAACAGAATTAATTTTGGGAAATTTTTCAAAATAGATTAGTGAAGACCTAATTTAAAGTCTCAAGAACTTTAAATTAGCTTTCAAAATGAAACTGAAGATAATTCCTTTAATACCATTTAGAGTTATTCAATGCCTTAGACATTCACAAGTAAACTGATAGAAAGAAATTAATAGGTAATACTATAATTATTCAATATTTACTTGAAGTTTAGTAGAAAAATGCAAGTGGTTGTCAACCAATAAATGGGTCAATCAACTATTCTTTGTACCTAAGTGTGTCCCGAACACAAATTTAATAAATATTGTTTTTGGAAATAATTATTGGACTTTTATTTTTTACCCCAAAGTATTATTAGATCATTGATCAAAAACTTTACAGTGACTGATGTTAGTTTAATTACGAATATTTTAGAATTTTTACAGTAACTTAGGCGACAATGTTTTCCCGTGAGTATTTGGTTTCCCTGTCCCTTCAGAGACTTTGCAAACTCCCAAAGCGAATATTTTAATACAGATTGCTATTAAATATACAAAATATATGTTAAATAGTAGTAACTGATAGTAAGGATAAGCGACAATGACAGGGAAAATCTGAAATACTGTACAATAAAGTAGGTTGTTTGTTTTGTCCCGCAGGGGACAAATTATCACCATAATCTCACTAAATAAAGCAAAATATTGCTCTTCAAATTAAAAAAGTGCTCTGCCCGTTATCTTAACTAAAATTTCATTTACTAATCGTTAAAATGTGCTCCATAGGAAGTTAGATTTTCGATTTTTGTTTGTTAGAAAATCATTATGTTGTTGCTCGCGTTTAGTACAAAGAATAGTTGATTGACCCATATACGACAGAACACACTGGTTGGATTCACTTGCATTGTTCTATTAAAATTTCAAACTCAATATTGAGTATTTCTGTCAGTCCTTTATTGTGCATTATAAGATTTATACAATACAATATATTAATCATTTGTTTACTCTTATATTTTAAATACTGTCTTCGAGTCCCTTTATGAAGCTTAAGTACATAGTTCAGATGATGTTGCTGGGAATCCCAGTGGGCTCTGGCATAATTGGTTTCAACACAGTGAAAAAAAATCAGTTGAAAGACTGCAGAGTAACTGGGATCCCCAGGGCGCAACTATTACAGCAAATATGCCTCTGATTAGTAGCTTTAAAAAGAAGGGGATTGAAAATTGTTAAATCTCAAGTTATGACTACTACTATTAGCCAGTTAGAACAACTATTCCAATTTACCTTGGTATATGTTTTCATCAAGTAGATAATAAAAAATAGTTTATTGGTTGCCCACACTTCTATTTTGCTAATTACATTTTAACTGAATCGTCGAATAATTTTCTGCTTAACTCATGTCTGAAAATAATAGAATCAAGATTTACATGTAGATGGTTTGAAAAAAAGATTGTATTTCACTTTCAAGCAGTACTAAATATGGCAATGATCTGAATATTAATCATTGTGTGATAATGATTATGAAAGAAATAAATATTCTCTCAAAACGTATTAATTATATTACTATACTGTTATATTAGTCATAGCAGAACTGTGTGATGTAATACTGAAACAATCTGGGGATTTATGAAGCACTTAAATTATCAGACTTTTGTTAATGTTAAAATGAAAATATCATCTTTATCATAATATATTATATATTAATGTGATTGTGAATTCACAAATATCTAGAAATTTTTGACTCATTAAAATAAAGGTAATAGAACTAAATACCTAACAATTCTAATAAACTACCTAAAAAGGAAAGAAATTTTCTATCTTCATTAAAATACAAAATAAATTCAGATTTTTTGTGATAAGACACTTTTTTTATTTATATTTAAGTATTTTTTTCTTTATAATTGTTTTTACATTTAACCATAGCAGATTTACCATAAATGTAGGTAATGTAAGATTACACTTTTCTTTAAAAAATACTATCTATATAAGCTCACCGGACAAAAAATTAGTCGCCCTGGCGCGGATGCATGGAGGTTTTGTGAAACTGGTACAGACGGGTCATGTGGTCAACTGAGCACTGATTGTTTCTGTGGGATCATAAAGCAGTAACGTTGAGTGAGGAAGTTGTTGTTCAATGTCGGAATTGTTTGTCAAGATGAGTAAATGCAAGGATGTGATAGTGGCAAAAAGGGGCAATGGTGTTTGGCTGTGCCCATGATCACACAGTGAGTGAAGTTGCCAACAGGTGTTTCGAAGCAGACTGTCCAACATGTGTACAAAAAGTGGTGTAATTACTCGTGGCCATGAAACATGACATCAGAACTGTAGTCAGAAAAAGATCCTAAGCCAGAGGGACCAGAGACTGTTTCACAGCTTGTGAATGCAAATAGCTCCCAAATCCGACAGGAATTGCTGCAGTCAGTGAATGCAGGAACATCCCAACCTGTTTTGAGAAACATAGCGACGGGAACTGCATGCAATGAACATTTGGAGTCGGATACCTCGCAAGAAGCTATTGCTCACACAGGCACATAAAGTTGCACATCTTCAATGGGCCAGAAATCACTGAACATGGACAGTAGCTGACTGGAGGCGTGTTATGTGGTCGACGAATCACGATTTTGCCTTTTTTCAAATGATGCGCGGTGTTGACACCTGTCGGCCCAATGAAACATTTCATCTGCAATGTGTAGAAAGTGTAGTTCAGGTTGGAGGTGGGTCTGTGATGTTTTGGGGGTGTTTTCATACTGTGACTTGGGCCCACTCATTGAGGTGACCTTAACAAGAACCAGCATATTTATTTAAACATTCTCTATGATCAGGTGTTGCTCTTCAGTCGATATCTTCATGATGAGTTTGCTATTGACTCTCCCATGTTTCAAGATGACAACAGCAGAGTTTACATGGGTGCATGCATACTCACACACCTTATCGCACATTGACTGGCCCGCTAAATCGTCAGATCTGAATCCCATTGAAAATTTGTGGGACTTGTCGGAACAGCGGGTGAAACGCTGAAATCTCCGTCCCTGCAATTTGGTGGAATTACTTGATCTCATCCTCTGAGTGGTGCGACATACCTGTAAAACCTGGTGGACTCCCTTCCTAACTGAATCCAGGCGGTTAACAAGACCAGAGGCGGAGTTACATGGTATTAATGTGATTTCTCCAGGGGGTGACTAATTTTTTGTCTGGTGAGCTTACTATGTTTTTAAGTATCAGAGTTCACAAGATCACGATTTTAAGATTAGTTTGGGATTCAAATTATTTTGTTAATTTTATTTCTTATTAGTTAATCAGTTTTAAATCGCTCTCAAACTTAATAGAAACTTTTATTGTAAATAATTGTTATACAAGTAATTTAAAAAATGTTTCAACAATATGAAAACTTGAACAAAGCCGCAGGCTTTTTTATATAAAGAGTTATGTTTTTTGCTTTTTTGTGGTTCCATGCCTCTGCATGTGATGTTTTAATCTGTATGAACGTGTAAAGGCTATTCCACAAATGCCACAAGTGAAAGGTCTGTCTCCTGTATGACTTCTCATATGACGTTCTAAGGCACTTCGCTGAGGAAAACGTCGTTTGCAGCAACTGCATTCATGCGGGCGTTCTGATTCATGAACCCATAAGTGATCTTGCAGAGCTTCATTTGTATTGAATTGATGCTCGCATACCTAAAGGGCAAAGGAAAAAAATACAGAAAACATTAAGTATTACAACGAGATACCATATTAAAAAGCTTATTAAAGTATTTTGCTGTTATAACTTACTAATTGATTTCCATCAATCTAAGCTAATGTGGAAAAATGTAGAATAAACAACAATAACTACAGTCTTGGAGAATATGACTTTCATTGAAATAAAAAACTGTCCAGGAGTTAACAGCTAATTATATTTCTCCAGGAGTTTAGTGATAATTATAATTATCTTTCCATTTTAATATTACAGAGCTATTACTGAAGCCAAAAGAAAAACATAGAGAGAATTTGTCAGTTCTATGAACGTTAATACTCCACCAAGCACGGTTTGGAAGAAATTTAAAGCAACAAACGGAGAAACATCAAGAAAAATACATTCATTGAAACAGGCGAGCAGAACACTCCTGATAACGGACCAAGACAAAGCAAATGCGTTCGGTAAACATTATTCAAATCGATCAGGAAAGCGAGTGCCTTGGCCCATGCATTTAACAAAAGAAGAGCAATTCTTTACCTGCCGCCTGGAACTGCTATATCTACATGAAGACATGGATAATGCACCTTTTACAATGGGAGAGCTGAGAAATGCCTTGGCAAAGATAGTGCTCATCTCCTGCAGCGGATGACATCCATAACGCAATGCTGAAGCACTGTTCGCATGAGATGCTCAGCAATATTCTAACCGTGTTCAATGATGTCTGGAAAACAGGCGAAATACCGCAAAAGTGGAAAATCGCCCGAATCATCCCCATCCGTAAACCTGAGAAAGACGAAACGAAGGTGGATTCTTATAGACCCATATCGTTGACATCCTGCCTGGGAAAATTGATGGAACGTCAAGTGAACGCAAGATTAACATGGAGACTGGAAAACGGTGGTATGCTGAGCAATCTCCAATTTGGTTTCCGCCGTCAAAGGAGCACTACAGATGCGTTATTATATTTCACAGATCAAATTTATGAAGGTTTCGAACGAAAGAAGGCTACGGTTGCAGTGATGATCGACTATGAAGCAGCTTTTGATAAAATTCCGCATACTACAGTTATTCTCCAGAGTATGAAACTTGGTGTAAGGGGCAGAATGCTGAAGTATATCGCTTCATACCTTAAAAACAAGTGCATTCAAGTGGATGTCAATGGAACCATCTCACTTGAACACTTCGTCGCAAACGGCATTCCCCAAGGGGGAGTTATTTGTCCAACCCTCTTTAACATCGCTCTTCACGATTTCTCGGCCCAGCTCCCTCCTGGAGTGTCCAGTTGTACTTTTGCGGATGACTGCACTATCTGGGCATCGGATGAAGACCATCTCAAAGCGACAATGTTGGCTCAACTAGCTCTACACGAGATAATGAAATGGTGTGAAAAGTGGTCGCTTAACATATCTTTGGACAAGACGGAGTGCTCCTTTTTCACAAGAAGAAATAAACTGGCAAATTATATACCGCAGCTACGACTACAAGGTATTCCTGTAAAATTTAACCCGAACCCAAAATTGTTGGGAGTTATTTTGGACTCAAAATTGCGTTGGGCAAAGCATGTAGACTATGTTGTAGAGAAATGCACAGCACGATTAAATGCGCTTAAGGTTGTGGCCAGTCGAAATTGGGGTGCAGACACAACAACACTAAAAGCAAATACTTAGCCTTTGTACGCTCTAAAGCTACCTATTGCTGTGAAATTTGGGGAACTGCAGCCATTTCACACATTAACAAGATAGACCGCATTCAATCCGCGGCACTTCGTACATGCCTTGGATGCCCGAGCACTACTCCTGTTTCCGCTATGAAAGTGGAACTGGGTGTTGAACCTATTGAAATTTATATAAGGAGGCAAATGTGGACCAAATACTTAAAAATACAATCATCGACGTGCGAACATCCTTTACGCCGCGGGTTATACTCAAACAGTAATATCAAAAACTCTTTCAGGTTCCAAATTAGTACTATGGCCTCAGATTTAACTGTTGGTGTACCTGAAACCATTCCAGTGACATATGAAGATAGCCCGAGCATATGGAATGGAGTGAACATTGTTCTGGAATCAGCTAAAGAAAGACAATCTCCCTGAAATCTTAAAAAGTGAAACATTATCTATGATAAACGAGCTGTATGACCGCCACATTAAGATATTCACCGATGGCTCAGTGGATATTGACAGAGAAGTCGGTTACTTTAATGAAACAAATGGTGAACGGTACTATGCGCCGGCTAACTCACAGTCCAGTATGGACGCGGAATTACTAGCAATAAACGCAGCACTTGCAAGCTGTTTATTGATGAAAACATCACAGGTCTGTGTCCTTTCCGACTCCAAATGTGCAGGCTATCTTAAACCCCGAACCTACGGCATATGCTTTTCGTATCTCGGAAATTAGGCACTTACTGCGTGAACTACAGAGCCACAAAATTGAAATTACTCTGCAGTGGGTTCCTTCGCACTGCATATTTATGGAAACGAGGTTGCGGATCAAATAGAGGAAGCCTCTAAAATGCAGCCTATAGATCAGAAGAAGGTCTCCTTGCTTCACTGTAAAAGCCAAAGCAATAAATATTTCTATAAAGCCTGGTCGGACAAATGGAATCTCTCAACCACTGGGAGACATCTTCACAAGATTCAACCCCTACCTGCTGACGGGAACTTATATAGAGGGGTGCAAAGACAGATAGCCTCCTTCGCTGCACGAGCAAGAATCGGTCACATAGTGACACAGAAATATCTCCTCCGTTTCAACCTTACCGATTCGTCGCACTGTGCCTTATGCGGAGACGATGAAGAGGATCTGGAGCACATTCTTCTGCGTTGCAGTTACCCATTATTTTTTGCCACTCAAAAAGTCAACCTCACGTCCTCGTCGTGAGTGGCGGGCAACATCATAGGCTCTAGATAGACTAGTGATAGTTCTAGATAGATTACTATAGATGGCTAACGAGGCTCTGGTCTCCGAATCTAAGGTGTAAGGTATCGTGCCGATGGATGTATGGCACTATGGGGTAAAATAGTGTCACGAACGATCACTGTGGGTTGCCTGGCGACACCCACAGTATTTAAACTGCCTAAAGCAGTGCCTTCCAGGCAAATATGGGGATATGTGCCTGGCGACTGCTTTTTTCCCCAATTAAATAAAAATCTTGAAAATTACAAAAGGAAAAAACCCCACGGTCGAGGACCCTCAGAGGAACTCAAACGGTATTGAAACTCAAGGGTATTTTTAAACTATGAAGATTATTCAAGTAAATATATAGCACAGCAAGGCAGCAACCGCTACACTTTGCAAATTCATCTTAGAAGAAGCTGTAGACATCGTCCTCATCCAGGAACCTTGGTGTTACAAGGATAAGGTTAGAGGATTAGGAAATATTGGGGGAACTATCATTGCATGTTCTAACAATAAACCACGTACTTGTATATTTATTAAAAAGAATATTAAGTATTTTACTCTAACTGAATATTGCACCACTGATTTGGTAGCAATTAAAGTTAAGTTTAACGATAAGGAAAAATAGAGGGATGTTATAATTACCTCTGCAAACTTACCTTATGATTCACCTGAACCTCCACCTGCTGAGGAGTTTGTTAAACTTGTTAACATGGTGAAGGATAAAAAGGAAGAACTCATCACTGGTATTGATGCCAACACACACCACATTATATGGGGGAGTAAAGACATTAATAGCAGAGGTGAAAAACTAATAGAATTTATAATCACTTCAGATTTAATAATGGTAACACTCCTACATTTTTTAATAAAATTAGAGAGGAAGTTATCGACATTACCCTAGGTACTCCTTTTATTAGTACCAAAGTGGAAAATTGGCATGTATCTAATGAGATGACCTTTTCAGATCATAAATACATTAGCTTTACCTTAGAATCAAGTTATTCTATAACTAATCTCTACAGAAATCCTAAAAATACTAACTGGGAATCTTATAAAGATGACCTTAAAATAGTATTAGGTTTTGCCCACAACGGATTAAATCTGTTGAAGATATAGAGATAACTGTTGATTATATACAACATTCTATTATCTCTTCATATAATGCGAACTGTCCTGAGATAAAGCTCAGACTACCTAGACGAGTTTCTTGGTGGGATCAAGAGCTGACAAATCTCAGAACACGCACTAGAAGGCTGTTTAATACAGCTAAGAGAAACGGTGAATGGGATGTTTATAAACAATCACTCACTGAATATAATAGAGCTTTGAGAAAAGTTAAACGTAAATCATGGAGGAAGTACTGTGAGGAAATCTCTGATGTTCCTAACAATTCTAGACTCTATAAAATTTTAACAAAGGAACCTAATCTTAGATTAGGGACTTTGTTACAAAAAGATGGAAGTGATACTACCAATGGGGAAGAAACACTTAAGGTTCTAACCAGTGTACACTTCCCAGATTCTATCGAGATCGATCGGGACGGAAACGCAAACTCGCTAAATTTAAACTTGGGGTCTCATTTCAGAGCACCCAAGGAAAATTGGCGGACTGCGCGACTGGCCATAAATCGATCAAAGGTAGAATGGGCAGTATCTACTTTCAAACCTTATAAATCGGCTGGATTAGATCAGATCTTTCCAGCCCTTATACAAAAAGGAATAAGCTTTCTAGCTACACCTCTTTGTAATATTTTTAGAGCAAGCCTAGCACTGGGTTATATTCCATCTCAATGGAGACCAGTCAAGGTTGTGTTTATTCCTAAGCCGGGTCGATCTTCTTATGTCGATGCCAAAGCTTTCAGACCAATTTCTTCTGAAAACTATGGAAAAGCTAATTGATAAACATATTAGGGAGGGTGTACTTAGGACTTATTCAATACACCCAAACCAATATGCCTATCAAGTTGGGAAATCAACTGAGCGGCTCTTCATAGCCTTGTCTCTATTGTCGAAGCCACACTTGAAAATAAAGAAATAGCTCTTGCAGCTTTTCTTGACATTGAAGGAGCATTTGATAATACATCCTTCCTTTCTATAGATAGGGCAGCACAAAAACATAGTATTGGCCCGACCACGTGTGGTTGGATAAATGCTATGTTGAAAAACAGAACTATTCATACTTCCATTTATGAAGATACCTTAAGAGTTTCGGTGACCAGGGGATGTCCGCAGGGAGGGATTCTTTCACCTCTCCTGTGGAGCCTGGTGGTTGACGAGCTTATTGAGGGACTAATAAAGAAAGGTTTTTATACTCAGGGATTTGCGGACGACATTGTGATCATTGTAAGGGGTAAATTTCCTAACGTGGTTTCAGGTCTTATGCAAAATGCACTAAGTACTATAGAAAATTGGTGTGATAATATTAAATTATCAGTAAATTCCAATAAAACGGTTCTTGTCCCTTTCACAAAGAAAAGGAATTTGGCAGGTCTTACAGAACCTATCCTATACAACAAGAACATTAAATTATCCAAGGAAGTTAAATATCTGGGCATTACCCTAGATTCAAAACTAAACTGGAATTCCCATATAAATAAAACTATCAATAAAGCATACATGGCCTTCTGGTCATGCAGAAATGCTATTGGAAAAACATGGGGATTAAAACCTAGTGTAATCTATTGGATTTACACAATGGTTATTAAACCCATTATATTATATGCAGCCATAGTTTGGTGGACTAAAGGTAAACTGATTACAACCAGGAACAAACTGAACACCTTACAAAGACTGGCATGTATGGGCATTACTGGGGCTATGAGAACAACCCCTACTGCCAGTATGGAGGTCCTTCTTGATCTACCCCTTCTTCACTTGGCACTTGAAGCAGAGGCAAGAGCGACCATACATAGACTTAAAATTAATAATCTGTGGAAACCACATTATTGTAATGTGGGACATGCAGTCCTAACTGGGGACATTTCTAAAGAACCATTCTTACAAATGAATTCTGATAAAATGATACCTAGAATATCTTTTACAAAACTTTACCGCATTATCATTCCTTGCCAAGATGAATGGAATAATGACAACAAACCCACCAATGTCAATGGAATAATCTGGTTTACAGATGGTTCTAAACATAATGGGAAGACCGGAGCTGGAATCCGAGGAATGAAACCAAGGATGGACATAAGCCTAAGCCTAGGGATCTACTCAACAGTATTCCAAGCGGAAACATATGCCATTTTACAATGTGCCTATGAAAATATAAGACGTAAATATAGAAATAGAAATATCTATATATTTACAGATAGTCAGGCAGCTCTTAAAGCCCTGAATTCTCCCAAAACCAATTCTAAATTAGTATGGGAATGTAAACAAACCCTTAATAGTCTTGCTGAACATAATTGGGTTAACCTAATATGGGTGCCAGGACACAAAGGGATTGAAGGTAATGAACTAGCAGACAAGCTAGCAAAAAAAAGGAGCTGAAACCTTGTTCATTGGACCTGAACCAGTCTGTGGGATCTCTATTGAAACCACTAAAACTGCAATTCGGATCTGGGCAAGGAGACAGCAAAAGACCTATTGGAGTAATCTTCCAGGGCAGAAACACTCAAAGCTCTTTATTAAAGGGCCTTTAAGGAAAAGAGCCAGGGAACTTATTAGCTTAAATAAGAACCAGACTAGAATCTTGACAGGACTCTTTACAGGTCACTGTCACTTAATGAAACACCTTTTTAATATAAAAGTAGTTTCAAATCCTACTTGCAGACGATGTGGAAAAGCTGATGAAACAGCAGCACACATACTATGTGAGTGTGAAGCGCTTGCGAGCACTAGACACAAGTTGATAGGTATGGGTTTTCCCAATCCCTCAAACTATGTGACAATACCCCTGCATAAAACACTACAGATTGGTAAAATCCTAGGACTTACGCAGAATTAAGGACATTGGGATACACAATAGGCCTTTTGAGGCCGCAGTGTTGGGGACTTTATAGTACCTCCCATTTTATGTTATGTATGTACCCATTATTTTCGCGTGACCTTCTAAGAACTAAAGTTTCTGATTTTGATGATATTCTTAAAAACAAAATTCACTGGCAGCTTGCTTGTGCTGCGTATAATGGACACCGGGCCATCGGCTACGTTTGAGGCTGGACGCCCATACTAAGAATGAATGAAGAATGAATTTCCATTTTAATACCAACAGATTTTTTTTGTGTGTGGTTAGAAAGCAAAGCTCAATATTTTATCTTTCAAGAAAAATCACAACACTACTTTACTTTAATGTTAATTAAATTAAAATGAATAATACCTGGCAAACAAAAAACCTTTCTTCTACATGAATTCGAACAACATGACGATTGAGAGCATCCTTCCGATGAAATCTTTCATCACATATTTGACAAGCAAACCTTTTACCTAATGTGTGCATCTGTTCATGCTGCTGCAAGGATTTGCGGTTCTTTAAAATAATGCCACATGTATCACAAACAATTGTCCCAGTTTCCGATGACGGCAAATGGACTGTAGTTTTGTGAGTCTGTAATGCATTCATAGATTTGTAAGACTTTTTACATTCCTCACAAAAAAATGTTCTCTCTGCATGCACAGCCATATGCACTCTGAGGTTGCAGGCCCGAGGGAAGCTCTTGCCACAGACTTGGCAGTTGTGAGGTCCATGAACTACAAGATGCTGCTGTAATGCTGCATTACTGCCATAACCCTTTCGGCAAACGGGACAAAAAACTACCCTGTTTAATCGTATAATTGGAATTTCATCATCATCTTCTTCCTTCTCTTCTGCATTTGATTTATCATTTTCAGATACTTCATTTAAATTATTTGTGGAGCCAACATCTAATATGGAGCTGGGGTCATTTTCTTCTGTTTCTTCCGAAGGCTAAAATAAAAAGCAAAAAAAAAAAAAAAAATTACATTAATGATTTTTAAAAAAATAGTTTGATATCTACTAAACAATGTTTATAAACATTACATTAATAATTAAACCAACTTTGTAAACTTTTCTAATGTTTGATAAATTCCTAAGTAAAAATATTAAGTTTGCAAGTTAACATGAGAGAAGATTACACATAAACACGTAATAAAAAGATACACAAATAGTTTTTATAAACTTTTTAATTCAACGTATTTATCCAGATACATTTAGCCATAAACAATATATGCTTTAAATTTCTTTTCTTTATCTAGTTATCTTCTGAATTTCTTGGAAACAATGAGTAAAACTGAAATGGATGTCTGCTGCTTAAAGGCTATGGGAATGAGACTTTTTGAAAGAGTTGTAAAGGATGAAATAAGAAATGAATTGAAAGTATATCTGGAAGCAACAGAAAAACCATTACTGCTATCCGATTCATATGGCCTGGATATGTTTGAAGAATACATGATGCAGAAGTTTTAAAATAAACTGGAAATGAAGATGAGAATAGAAAACTATGCTGATGACATAGGGCATGAGAGTAAACATCAATGCTTTCATACTCCATAAGTGAGAGACAAAGAACAAGTTGAAGACTGGAGATTAGGAATTGTGATTGCACTGAGAAAAATGAAGATGTACTTGATGAGCACAAATAAAAACTACACACATATGGAATAGATATGTATTTATTTTTCTCTCTCCATTTCTTTTTGTCAAATAAGTGACATATTGTTACCAGTGGATTGGGTCACCTTCCCATCGGGTGAATCGACTCGCCCAACCTGTCATCCCTGGAAGGAGTTGACCGTTCCAGGACTGAATGCGAGGCAGCCTATGGGTATTTATGGAGCTGCAGAGCCGTATTCAAGCAAGTCGTTTGGGCGGCAGCAGCCGCAGGAGTAGGCTCTCCCTCCCCCGGAGCCGAAGTCGTTTAGGCGGCCAGGAGCCGCGAGAGTAGGGACTCCAACCGGAGCCATTGAAGCTGAGTCCAGTCGGCCAGAGAAGACGACGGAGCTCAGCCAGAGACCGGAGCTGAGAGTAAGCCTAGCGAAGTCAGCGAGTGGCTTACGGCAACGAAGACTACCCAGTCCGGGAGAAGTAACCTGTCTGCCGAGTGAAGTGAGGAAGCCGCAGCTTCAGGAAGTCAACGCCGGGAGAAGAATTCCTTCGGCCGTAGAAAACGCTCCGTTTACCGAAGACGACGGGGACGTCCGAAGACCAAGGGGAACGACTGTGAGAGAAGCGATCTCCAGCCGATGCCACCGCAGCAATTGCCGCCGGTCCAGAAGCCCTGGGTTCTACGAGGAGCGAGTACCTGTGAAGACTGCAGCGAAGCCCCAGTGACACCCGTGGGACACGGGACGATGTCGATGCAGCTCCCCACGAACTTTTAGTTTACGTTTCATAGACTCTTAGTTTAGTTTCAATAAAGATACACTGAGGTGAAGGATCAAATCTCCTATCGTAAAAATCCCTACCCCCTTGCCACCGGAGTATTGTGGGCTTTAGACCCATTGCCCCAAACGCCGGTAGCAATATTAAAAGGCTTTAAATATGGATTCAACATAATTCATATAAAAAAAAACTGTGATTTACATAACTGTTAAACATCTATATGGAACATAAATTCATGTATATTTAAAAGCATTTCTGAATTTCTTCAGTTTTTAATTTGACGATCATAGTCTATAGAGAGACCTTCTCCAAAATTATGAGGACTCCTTCTACTCATCCCAAAGATCGTTCTGAATTGGAAATGAAAAATAGAATCAATGATAAAAAAAATCTGTCAAATTATATTATATTTACAGTGGCCAATGAAACATTGTTTAAATTGATACTTTAAAATAAAATAATATCAAAAGTTAAAAACAAAAATACTTTTTAAAATGTTTTTATTATCTCATTTTTATACTGAAAACCTTCTAATATTCCTCTTGATTTTAATACATAGGAATATTCAAGAATGCACTGGAATCTTAAATGCAGTAATGCATATCTGAAAATCTGCAGATTACTTTTAATTTTTAGATTGTTAGAAGTAGACTTCCTTGATGCCTCTCTTTTTTTCAAAAGTATTTCAATCTTTGAAGTATTTCAATATACTGAGTTCATGATTGTTAGGAGTTAAAAAAGGTATAAATAATAATAATTATAAAATATACAGTTGAAGGACATCAGAATATCATAAGGAGAAATCCTATTGATTAAATGTTAAAACTGTCTGTTTGTAAATCTTTCTCTAATAATGGAACCTGCTGTGTTAGAAGTTTGGTGTTTAAGGATCTAACCTTGTTAGGAACAGGTTGTAATTAATCTGAATAACTTAAGTTTAGGCAAAGTTTTTTGATGAAGGTGTTTTTTGGAAAGAAAAAAAAAATCTACTTTAAAATTATTACTTTTTTCATAAAGGTTTCAATTATCTCCACCAAATTTAAATATGAAACTGTTGACTTTGAGGCAATTTTGTTAAACTCAAAAAATGTATTG
>JAFIDM010012231.1:150504224-150538223 GCA_023159025.1 Thereuonema tuberculata
AAAAATGTATTGCATCAAACATCTAACTGAATGAAATATTGGGGCCATATCTTTTCTTTTTCACAACACACTACAATTGCATTGTAGATGAAACTAATCTACCTTTGATAACTTAAATTTTTACTTTGTAATATATAATCTCTCAGGTAAGCTTTTTTATATGATTAAGATCATTCAACAGATAGCTGAGAGGAAATAAAACTTTCCATCTTCCTAAGGTCTTCCTTTTTACATTTGCTTTGTGCACTGATTAGCTATTGATTGATTCATCTTTGAAGACTGTTCTTTTTTTGATAATTTATTTTAAATCCTATTACATAAAAATCAATGTTAACACACTGTAAAACTTTTGTGCCATTACCCAAAGCTAAATTTAGTTTGTCAAAATCTCATTCACAAGGATTCCATTATTTTGTTAAGATGGTAAATGGGCCATTCCGTGCAGAGAGCAAAAAAATATTTTTTAACATTGAAAAATGTTAATGAATTTTATTTGTAGGAAAAACTGTGCTCTTTCTCATGATGCAGAAATTTTTGTTATTAAACTAAAATTTCATTAAAAAAAATACATTTTAATATATAGGTACATAAAAAATTGCAGAATGATGGAATTAAAATACACTGATGATTTCTGAATTTAAAAATTATTTTGCATACTTTATTTATTTTAAATGATAGAAATCAATTTATGAAATATTCAAGACTGTGAATAGAGTTAAAAGTGTATATTTTGTAAAAAAATTAATAGTTTAGAAAACTTTTGAAGAGGCATGATAAAACTATTGTCACACACGTAACATTTGAATCTAAAAGTTTTTATAACTTCTAATTTAGTCAAAATTTTAACACAAAACTTATTTTTCTCTTTTAACTAAATATTAAGATAACTTTTGTAAAGTTACATAAAAATCTATTAAAATATGAAAAAATTGTACAACTTTCAAAATATGTCACACACGTAACGTTTTGTTACGTGTGTAACAGATTTTGAAATAAATCTTAAAATTTTGAAATAAATTTTGAAAAAATTAAAAAAAAAAAAGATTAGGAACAAATTTAAAATACTTAATATTAAAGAAAAAATTATTTATAAAATAATTATGAATAACATTTATAATGTCAATAGGGAAAAAAATAATCAAAATAATGAAAACATAACTAGATACAATTGGTTAAAAATCCTTTTAATCTTTAAATTGAATAATAATTTTGGTGTAAGATTAGAAAACTATAAAAAATATAGATTATTCAGTCAAATTAATTGGAAAAAATATAATTCTAAAAGCACTAAAAGTATTAAAAAGGTTAAAACTTTATTAATAGCTGACATAATTGATGAGAATAATACTCTAAATTTTTAACTTTTAACTTTACTTTTGTTAAGTTTCTTTTGTATCAGATAATTAACAAAGGAATGTTTAGACTGGATGATGTTTAATTTATTAATTTTTTTTAATTAATTTTTTAACCTGCAGTTACCTTTTGTTAATTAGTATTTTTCATACATCTTAGGCATTAAAGATGAACTCTGTTTCAAAACTTCATTCTTCTGCTATGACAAATTCTGAACGCATTGCAAAGTACAGAAGAAAGAAAAAAATGATGGACCCTAGCTATCAGATCGCTGAAAATCAAAGATTAGAAAGCCAAAGAAAAATGAAAGTAAAAAATATGTCAGAAAAAGAATTGAAAATTTATAGAGCTAGTGTTGCTGATAGGCAAAGGAAATACAGGGCTAAGAAAAAGCAGATGCAACTGGAAGAAAATAAAAAAACAACAAGCACATCCATGGTTAAAAAGGCAGTATTTAAAAGTCCACAATCAATGGGAAAAGCTATAAGCAAATGTTTAAAAAGTTTACCATGTTCTCCAACAAAAAAGAGAGCTGTAGTGTCTGGTGTTGCAAATAAAATTGGTTTAAAAGTTCAACAAAAAATGGATGATACTCTCTCAGAAAACTCAAAAATTAACAACTTAGTTGAAGAATTTTTTTATAGAAGTGATATTGTTTATATAATGCCTGGAATGAAAGATGAAATGATAATTTGGGATAATAATGGAATAAAAAGCAGAGTACGCAAATATTATTTAGCCATGTTTTTAAGAGAAGCACACAAAATATTTGAAGAAACTTTCGAAAACATATCATTTTCAAAATTTTGCAGTCTGAGACCAAAAAATGTTTTGCTACTTAAAAATTCCCCAATAGATCAATGCAAATGCAAGCTCCATGAGAATTTTAGACTAAAATTAAAAGCATTAAAAATGACATATGATGGAGAGTGGTGGAAAAATAATTTATGCCAGTGCAATATTAGTAATTTAAATTCGGACTGTTGGAAGGGAAAATGCTTGATTTGTGGAAATGGAAAACTAATTGAATTTCAAATAAATGCAGGTTCCATTGTTTCTTGGGAAGAATGGATTAAAGATGGTTCTTCAAGTAAGATTAGGAAAACTACACTAAATGGATGTAATGCTCAATTAAAAGAACTAATACTAAATGACTTGCCCCTTTTTCAAGAACACGTTAGAATAAAACGTATACAATCAAACTCATTTGAACAAGACAAATCGAATGACAATAATAGAGTCCTTCAAATTGATTTTGCAATGGCTTATTCGTGTGATTATCAAAATGAAATTCAATCAGCATTATGGTCACGAGAAACTGTTCAATTATTTACAGCAGCATTATTTTTCCAAAACAAATGCACTACTTTTCTCATTTGTTCCGATACTAAAGATAAAGGCAAGAATTCTGTATATGCATTTTTAATGAGATTATATGATATAATAATAAAAAATAATGATTTATCAGTAAATGAAATTATTTATAGTGATGGACCATCGTCTGAGTTTAAAAATAAATATATGTCAAGATTGCTTTATATGCTTTCAGAAAAATTTCACAAAAATTTCCAGTGGAAATATTTTGCTACAGCTCATGGCAAAGGTGTAGTAGATGGAGTGGGAGGAAGAGTGAAATCCTTGGTTCGAATGAAAGTTATGAGCAAATCTGAAACTACAAATGTACAAAACTCATTAGACTTGGCTAATGTTGCATCCAGCTTAATGACAAACACTACAGTTCTCCATATGAGCCAAGTAGATATTGAGTCCGCTATAAGTTCAGATAATCCATGGATTAATGTTGAAGACGTAGTTGGTATTAAGCAAATGCATGTGATGAAATGCAATTTGCAAAATAAAAAAATTCAACTATGGAAAACAAACTGTTCAAATGTGATTCCTGATATTGAAGTACATTGTATCTCTATTTTAAGCTACAAGTCAACAGATCAAAAACTTAACATTTCACATTTTAATATTGGTGACTGGTGTGCAGTTACTTATGATACAAATGTTTATGCAGGGGAAATCTCTAATATTTTTGGTACAGATATAGAAGTGAATGTGATGATTCCTTCAGGAAGTTATTGGAAATGGCCCAAAAAATCTGATGTTCTCCTGTATCCAATTGAAAATGTCATAAAAAAACTTTCTCCACCTATTGTAGTTGGTTCAAGGGGACAGTTTAAATTTGAAGAAATGTAATTTTGTTTTGACTATGAAAGTTTCAATTTTATAAGTGACTGTTCAGATAAGAATTGATTTAAATAACTTAAAGTTGATTTGAAATGTTAAATAAACATTAATAAAAATAATTATTGATTGTCTTATTGTATAAATGTTTAAATATCATGTAATATTTTAATACGTTTTTACTCTCATGCATTTTTAAAAGCAAACTTTTACTTTGAATTCACATGGTCACACACGTAACGATCAGGGTGTCACACACGTAACGCAGATTTTTAATTTTTATTTATTCAATTATTTATTAAATTTAAATTTTAACTGTGATTTTAGATGATACGGTAAATAAACTATTACCATATTTTTTAATTTAAATGTGTGGCAATAAAACTCACAGAAATATATCATTTAATGTCATTACTCAAAATTTCCTTTTTTTCTGAGTCACACACGTAACGTTTTTTAAAAAGCTATTTAAAAAATAACTATTATATCAAACTGATAGGTTTCTGCATAAAAGAATATGGTAAAGTGTATATTATTTTAAAGAACTTTTGTTTGGATTTTTAAATAAGAAATATATTGGAAACTCCTTGATTAATTAGAAAAAAATGTTTTCCAAATGTCACACACGTAACACGGAATCGCCCAAATATAAAAATTTACTGTGAGATCAATATGTGTAAATATTTTATAGTTCTTTATTAATTTTTGTATCTTTATTTCTTATATTAAAAATATGAGTTTTCTTTTTTAATTGAAACTTTTCGTGAATTTTGCACATTTTAATTTTTTTCTTAATTGTTCTATCATTCCATTCAACATTCTACGACTCTTATAAATAACTGACTCATGATGCACATTTTCATCACACAAATTCACAATAGAACCCCGATTATCCGCGAGTGCCGCAAAAAATTTTTTTAATTACGAACCTCAAAAAAAAAACCAATTTTAATCCAGCCAACAATAGGGAAAGTACAATAGGCCCTACAGTGCGAAGGTCGAAAATTACTGACAGGTTTATTGTGCATCGTAATCCTACAGGCCTTCTCGGAATTTGTGGATGAGTGGCAGGCTCTTGCTCTGCAGAAAGGTTTCTGCTGTACTGTACATATTTTAAAAGTTTGGCATAATATGTTTTTTGTATAATAAAACGTAGTTTTTATGCTGAAATATTTTTTTTTCGTGTTTACGCCTCATTTTTAGTCTTTATTCAGGTTATCCGCGATTTTCGTTATCCACGAAGTTCTTGTCACCCAATCCCGCAGATAATCGGGGCTCTACTGTATTTCCTTTTATATAACTGCAGTCAATGGAAGACATCAATACAGAAATACTCAACTCCATTAAGTTTTACATGTGGCTATGTTAAGTTTCTTAAAGTCTGGGTCTAATGTACAATAGTTACTATCATAAATTTACTATATAAAATTATTGTTTAATGCTTATAATTATTTTTTTCTTTCTTGATAGAGCAATACAAGCAATCTTTAAAATTTTTCTTAACTGTATTTTCATCTGCCTTCTGCCTCTTTCAGATGTTGCATCACTCATCCTTCCTCCCCATGCCACTGCATATACAATTTTAAGACATTATATAAAGATCTTCACGAAAAATTACTTTTTGTATTATATTTTCTATCTGTGTTGATAAACCTTAAGCTTAATTTTAAATTTTATGAATTGCAGGACAATAAATCTGAAATCATTTTTATAAACTTACCGGCTGAAAAGTGTCTGACATTGTAGTCTCTTGATTTTGAGAACTGTTATCATGTTCGCTAGCGTAACTGTTCAATGAAGTATTTATTTCACTTTCATTCTCTTGAGGGACATAACTATCTTTCTGTGAGATAGTAGGAGAGTCATCTACTGAAATGTGGCAATTGAGTTCATCTGCAGACATTGTTTCTGGAATTGGATTTTCATTTGATGTTTGAACACAAGAGGGAGAGATTGTGGAAGAAAGAAGGGGTGGGGGTAAGATATGGTTGGGTGGACTCCTGTTTAATTCCTGATGATCCAGAGATCTGGTATCAATATGGATTTCTGATGATATTAAATTAGTCAATTCTCTTGGTTCTAAATTAATTGATATGCAATGATCCGAGGAAATCACTGGCCCTAAAACTGAATGGGAATTTAATGTTTGAGTGGAATTTAACATTCCATACATCTCCATAGTCCTCGGAATTTGGAGAGAATGTGAAGGTAAGGCAGAATGTGGAACAGAGGGTAAGGTCATGATATTTCTCACTCCTCGATCATCTTCAGAGTTGTGTGTTGACAGAAGAGAGAAATGCATGCCAACTTCATGAGGAAGTCGTGCAGGGGGTACAAGACCTTGTGCTTCAGGCCTAACGGTGGAAGTCAACGATGGATGGAAAGGTGCCATATGTGGGTGTAGGTTATGAACATTGTCTGGGGTAAATGGGGAGAATGAAGACTTTTCTGCATGCCGAGGCATCATACTTGGTAGTTCTGAAGGAGGATGACTGACAGGAGAATTCACAGTAGGATGATTTCCAAACCTGTATTTTAGTGAATCCATAGTGATTGGAGGCTGGTGATAGTATCTTTCAGTGATATCCCTATTCAAAGGCTGTTCAGGTAGGTAGGTGCCTTCCAGTTTAGGTTTCTGCAGCAAACTCAGAGCTGTTAAATGAGGTGGGAGTGTATGCTGATCCATTGATAAATGAGGGTGTAAATGACTCTCATTCATTATAGTTCCACATCGATTTGTCAAGTCCTAAAAAAAAAAAATTACAAAATGAGATCATTAATGAAACGCATTTTTTTTCAATGGCTTTTTATATAAAGTTTTTAGAAAAATGCGTTGAATTTAATATGAAAATTTATACAACTCTGCATTCCACCAAAACTTTAATTTAAAGCTGTTAACATTATATTTAAAAATATTAGAAGGCCTTTATATTTGTGTTAATAGTAAACCACCTTGGTTAATTTGATAATTACTTGCAGTTCCATTTAAGTCTGTAATATTAATAATCACATAATCTGCTTTAAGTATCAAAAATTAGTATTAAATTTTTAAAATATTGTCATTTTAATTAATTCACTCAAATTCAGGAAGAAAAATATTTACTATATGTTATGCATAGTGATTAAAAGATTTTTCTTGGATATTTTACAGTAATGTAGTTTAAAAAAAAAAAAAAATCAGAATTTCTAGATATTTTATTTATTACTTTTCAGAATAGAATTTGACTGTAACTGATTGCTCCAATAGTTGTTAAGGAATAAACAGAAGATAGGAAATAAATAGGAAAAAGTCTGTTTTATATTTAAATAGACAAATAATTTATCCATTTGATCTGAGTCAATGTAAGGAGATAATTTCTTATCTGAAGAAGTATTGATAGGTAAAGATAAGTTATATTCTTTATGACAGTCATTTTGAATAAAACTTCTTTTTCTCCTGAAATATAAGAGAAATATTTATATATTTAGGACAGGCTTCAGTTTCTTCTTCTTTAGGCTATGCTTAGGACCTATAAAAAGCCTTTAATTGCATGATAGGTTACAACAGAGCTTCTAAACCAGTGTGCTGCAACATGCTGTGTGTTCTGCAAGAAGATTCAAAAGTGCATCTGTAATAAAAATTTCGCTTCCCATACACAAAAATGGTATAAATTCTTGATGTCAAATAATCTGAAAGAACAGAAATTTAAACTACATTCTGCCAATCAAACAATTTAGGTTAATTCAGATTCATATCAACTGAGAAATGTTATTTTTCAATCATTTCAGTGTCAAAAACTATAGAAAGTATTCCATTATATTTGTCCTTCATCATTATACCTTCTATATTGAACGTCAATATAGAAACTGGCAGCAATTAGAAATAACGGATTTTTTATTGTAACAGATTTGATGCAACTTTAAAAACTGCTGAATTACAAATCAGTACATACCATTGTTTATTTTCTTGTTTCTTCTCTTTTTGTCATCATTAAGTAACTGCAGGTAAAGGAATTTAAAACGAAAGTGATTTAGCGTCTGTTTCAACAAAAATTCCGTTTGTCAAGTTCTCATATTGAGACAACTAGGACAAACTTCATCCTACCCTTCATCAACAATTTTCTAAGTCTCCATATATCTACGCACATCTACTGTTATTGAAAGGTTAATGAATTATTTTTGAAAACAAAAACAAAAGATTAACAACAAAGATCGGTGAATAGAATAATTAGATGTAACATTCAATTAAAATTTAAAAATATAATTTAAAATTTAAAAATTAATAAACAAAATTCACGAAAAGTAAAAAAACAACAACATTGAATACAGAAAAGAAAAAAAAAATCTACATTAAAAATTATAATTTTTCGGTAAATGTCAGAGTGATTTCTTTAAACTAAATTCAAGGACAACTAGTTTATTTACTATTTTATTCCAAACCTTCGAAATCCGATTTACAATAAGAAAACCTCAAAAAAATATCAAAATGAACTCTTTCTGGGCTTTGATAATAGTAGGAATTACATTCAAAGAATAATAATTATGGAAAATATTTTGAATTTGCATTTAGGTGAAAGATATTAACTTCTAAAACAAAACAATATCTTGTTCACAGCATATTATTTGATTGTGAAGCAATATTACCTGTTTTTGTTTTCCATAAATCTATTCACTTCTATATAATTTGCTGCTTGTGAAACTGGGTTAAATTAGTGAAATTATAACAACTTTTGCCTTCACTTATTTCATAGCAGTACGTTTTAAACTTTGACTCTTTAACAAGTTGTTATGTTTCTTTTTCCGATGTCAAATAACCCTTTAAAAAACAAGAAGTTACTAGAAATTTTTGAAACATTACTATAGGAAGTTAAGAAATCAAAACAACTTTAAACATATCTATTTACTTGTTATTGTGGCGACTATTGTTACAACTTACACATAGCAATTAAAGCCATTAAGTGGACGTGGGTCATCGTTAGTTGAAGATAGGAAATGGAAATTACCATTGGATGTCTTTAAATAAACAACGGCTAGTTTTAGCGTTTAAGATGTAGGAACACAATCTAAGAAGTTGCCAGTTCATTGACAAGAGTTAAATTTTAAGCTGAAGATCTTAAACTACCTAAAAGCGCTTTGCAATAAGGAGATCTCTATTCATTTACTTTATGTATTATACGAGAGAGCGCACCTGCCATTTTGTTTCCGCTTAAAAACCAAAATAATGAACTACTTCCTTTCTGTAAAAATTCTTTTTCTAATTTTACTTAATTTTAAATTATCAGTGGCTAAGACATTAAATTTCAAAGATGAATTTTTCTTTGAATTTCAATTTTATTATTTTTAAAGTTAAAAAAAAAAAAAAAAAGATATGAATAACAAATTGAAAAAACAGAAAAAGAAAAGAATATTTTTTTTTTTTTCTAAGATATCTAATTAGTCGACTTATTTTTTCCTTTCTTAGTTTATTGAGGCGTTTTACTGTTTCTTTGTATAATTTGTCTTAAAAAAAAAACAAAGCATAACAGACTCTCACATTTGCAAGCAGAATGGCATCCTTCAAATGCAGAGGATAAAATGGCCGGTGGGTGATCTTGTATACCTATGGCGCCTTAAGGGAAATATGACGTCATACCCTTTAAAACGCTTGCTCCATCTATTGGAGGAACTGCGCTTTACCACATGTAGTATGAACTAGTTTTGTTTAAGATAAGCTAACATCTTCTTCAAGGTCAGTCTGGAAAACGTCTGCTGTCAATACAGTTCAGGATGCTTAGCAAAAACTCTATCGATACAGGAGATGTCATTGCCATCGTGCTGTATTTTATTTTGGTTTTGGCGGCCGGATTATATGTGAGTAGCTATTTGTTGGTTGCTAAGCCTAGAAATGTTGCTATTGAACTCGGCCTTACCGAGAAATTTCTAGATACAGTTCTTTCAGTAGAGAAAAATATCCAATAGAAATAAGAAAAACATAAGACAAGCTATAAAGAATCATTAATTCGAATTTTTAAAAAGCCTTTTCAAATTTATTATTCAATGTTTTCTTACACTCGAAATCATTTCTTAAGATATGCCGTTTACCGAAAGCCCTCTCATTTGGGGGCGTTGTAGCTATATCTTCTCCGCATTTGAATCTTCTGACAGTGTTTCTGCTCTTAAAATTTTGATATACGAACCTAAAACCCATTTTAAATTTCGATTTTATCGTTTTGTTTTTCGACCCGCTGTTTTTATTAATCTTTAACTATTTAACTGAGTGCTTGTCATTCTAATAAATTAACGAATAAATGAAAGAAGAATCAATAAATAGGAACCTACTTTTTTTTTATTTGAATGACGAGCAAAATCTAATTTTTAACCAGAATTAAAAAAAAAAAAGTCTATCTTGGGAGGAATGGTATTCTTAATGCTATCTTTTAATGTAACTATAATTATTCACGAAGACACTTTAATTTTAGCAGGAAAGATGTGCTTTAATTTTTTTTTTTCAAGAAAATAAGAAAATGTCAATGCAGGTGCATAAATACCAGATTTCGTAATTCAAATTATATATGAAATGTTATTTGATTCAAATATTCTTGTTACTTTTACAGTTTTGGTTTATTTATTTTTTGTATTTAATATGAGAAGTTTTAGATGTCTGAAATAGCCTCTATGCTTTTTGTGTTTATTGAAATATTTTGATAATTGGCAGACTTTCGGCATTTGCTTATTTATGAAGTATTTAAGTGAACTCAGAATTTATTAATTACTATGTTTTTAAATTTCCCAGTTTGCAGCAATTTTATTTAATGCATATCTTTCCTTTTTATTCGCAAGTAAATTCTTCATTATAAATATGACAATAGTAACTGAAATAAAAAAATAAGGTTCCTTTGGTATTTTAATAGCGATGCTGTGATATTACGTTTCTGATTGACGTATTTAAATTGTTTTAAAACAGCAACGGGAATTATGATTTTGGAAATTGAATTTCTATTAAATTAGCAATTAAAATTTTATAAAAAGATTTCATTGACTGTAACAGAAATTTCATTTTTGATAATTTTCCGATTTCTTAAGATTTTTAATATTAGTTTCCCGTTATCATCAGTAAGTGTAAGGAAAAAATAAAGAAATGTTTATGTAAAAGAAGGGAGTACTTAATATGTTAAATATCTATAGAAAAAAATAAAAGACAATTAAAACTAACCTTTTTTTTAAAAAATAATTAAGAAGGTAAATTAGTTTCTTTTTCACAGGCCCATTAAGCGTTTTGATTTTCTTTTTGCACTGCCGCATATAAAGTTTCGAGGCAACAAATTTATAATCACACTATCCGTCCATTCGTTGTCAATTCCATCTTAGAACAATAAATATGTTTCATAGATAGATCGTATTAAGTCAATATTAAAATAGTGTAGATCACTGGTACTTTAACGCCGTTCATTAACAGACCTTTAATCTGTCAGCCCCCCCTTCATGAAATGGAAAAAAAAAAAAAAACAACAACAAAAACTCTAACATAATAAGATTTTCTCAAAGCTGAATTTATTTTTTATTTCTATGTGCTATTATAATTTGCCTTATAATAAAAAGTAGGCAATTGTTTTGTCGGTTCTCAATATTTTTATTTTTTATTTTTTTCGTTTTTCTGAAATTAATTTTTTTTTTAACCACTGGTATAGCTTATATTTTTGAGATGGAAGGGTTTAAAGAAGAACTTGTGGCCTTATGTATTTTATATAGTAATCAACAGATGGTAGCCTTGCACATTTAAGCAGTTATTAGAATACGTTGTCAGTTTGCAAGGTAGAAAGGTGAAATGTTTTGTTGTTTCAGAAAAAAAAGTGTTTTAACTTCTTCATATTCGTTGATAATCAAAAGGAGCCACAATTTTTAGGAAAAGGAAATAGCTCCGTGGTATATAATTTTATAAAAGACTTAAAATTAATTGGAAAAATCAATGTTTTAAAAATACTGATATATATATATATATATATATATTATGATGTATATCTGATATTATTTATTTATTTTGATTTTGGGTTTCTACTGACATACAGTGGAGCACCGTTTATACGTTTTTCAAGGGACTGAGAAAAAAAAAACGTATAAATGAAAAAACGTATAAACGAAATTCACAAAAGTTACGAACAATTTCGTAATAAACAACAATAAAAAGTCAGAGGTAAATTAAAATATTACATGAAAATGAAATAGAAGAGGAAATGAATTTTTTATTCCGGATTTAATGTACAACTAGTACTACTATGCATATTCATTCAGCATTTACAAAATATTTTAGGTTGTAGGGCTTTTTTGAATGCACAGGAAAAAAGTTCATTGTGCATGGTTCAAAGTGCCATCTTAACTTTATCATTTAAATCACTGCTAATGAGGTATTCTTGCATGGTGTTAAAACCCGCCAAAGCTTGTTGAAAACTTGGCAGAGGTTTTTCAGTGCAATTTTCTAAGACTGGACAATCGGCAGATGGGAATCTAAGGTTGAAATGCGCATTTTCTCTCTTCTTGAGTTCTTGAAAAAACGTATAAATGAAATTTGCGATTTCAGGAAAACGTATAAATGAAATTATTTAACGTTAATATGCATTGGATTTTGCCGGGACCATTCAAAAAAACGTATAAATGATAAAAACGTATAAACGAGAGACGTATAAACGGTGCTACACTGTATTTACATTTTTCGCATCTTTCCGATGTAGTTCTTAAATCAAGAAGACTAGAGAAGTGTTCCATTACCTTTCCTCTCTATGTAGCTGAAAAGTAGCTACACAGAGAAGTCAGACAATTATTTCTAGGCGATTCTCCTTTGGCCAGACAAGAACACAAAAGAAACATTCATATCATATCCTGAACTATTTATATTTAGAGCGGACGGCCAGGTCTGATGGTTTTCCCGATTTTGACAGCACTTGTATGTTCACTAGTGGGTTTTTAAATTCCATTTAGATCTGCATTCGGCTTAATTCGGCTTTTCTAAGGAAAAGAAAACAATGAATTGCCTGACGCTTATTATGATTGTAGTCGGCGCTTCGTTAATTTTTTTGCGTGTATTTTTCCTCGTCCAACCCTTCTATAATTTCATATCGTAAGGGACATATTCTGAATCTAAGTAAACAAACTCTAAATCTTATTAATTAACTGAAAGAATAAAAATTCTTATCATTTACTTTGTTCAGAAGAGTAAAAACAAAATAGCTCTATGGAGGATCAACCCCTTGGCTTACTAGACGAATGCCTAGCAAGATAATTTTCAGGGACACAAAAATTTAGAAAATGAATAAAATCGAATGAATTAATATATGAGGAAAAACGTAGATAAGCCCTATGTAATTAAAAACAAAGAATAAAGAGATTTTTACTTTCTATTGTCAAACTTCGATATACACTGTCCGGTCACTTTATTAGTTACTCCTTCCTAGTAGCGTGTTGGGCCTCCTGTAGCCCTCAAAACAGCCTGAATTCGGCGAGGCATGGATTCGACAAGATGCTGAAAACGTTGTTGAGGTATTGTGTACCATGCAGATATGAGTGCAGTAGCGTGCCAGGGGGGGGGGGGAGGCCCACCAGCCAGCCTAGGGGGCCCCACCAGCCAGCTTATTTCATTTTTTATTTGGTTGTAAAAGCAAGATTTCCTTTTTTTTGGTTGTAAAAGCAAGCCTAGGGGGCCCCACCAGTCAGCCTAGGGGCCCCATCCACCCAATAATTATTTCCTTTTTTTTTTTATTGTTGAATTGGAGATTCCGTTTTTTTTTTTGGTTGTGGAATAATGGAACTCCCGCCCCGGGCCCCCAAAGGCGTTGGTACGCCACTGTATAAGTGTGTCACGCAGTTCCTGAAGATTTGATAAAGGTGTAGGCCTGGAGGGAACAGCACGTTCCAGCTCATCCCACAAATTTTCAATCGCGCTGAGATCCGGGGACTGAGCGGGCCACTGCAGCAAGGAAAAGTCATCGCCATATTCCTCAAACAACCCATAGTGATGCGGGCTTTACCCTGCTGGAAGTAGCCATCTGCTTGAGGATAAACTGTTAACATGTACGGTTGCACTTGGTCAGCTACGATCTTTAAGTACGCTCTAGCATCCTGACGTGCCGCCAGAGGTATCAATGGACCCAACGTGTGCCAGAAAAACATTCCCACACCATGACACTGCCCTCACCGGCTTGAAGAGATGGTGTGAGATACGACGAGTCCAGACATTTCATGTGCACAGCAGGTGGTACCTAATAAAGTGGCTGAACAGTGTACATTTTACCGCATATGACTACATTCTTATCAGTGGTAAGCAAGAAAATGTTTGGATCGTTGAGTCCTTCTTAAAAGCGATTTAACTAGGAGTTAAAACATTTGATCCAGTTCTTATTAACAGCATCTACTTGGAAGACCAATCAGGAATTGTATTTTATCTCAATGCTAACTATAATAATTAAGAAAAAAATAATCAATTACTGCTGTTCGATTCTTCTGATTGGGAGGAAAGAGACGGAAAATGAATGGGTTATAACAATAGTCATGAAATGTCGTTTTTTTGCTTGTTTTTATTTTATTTTTTATTTTCACTGTGGAAATAACAGAGGAATGAGATGAGGATTGGTTCTGATTATTTCCAAATCCAGTGCGTTTCATTGGTGTCTTTTTTAGTGAGTACTTTCTTCAGTGGTTATCGTATATTGTTTTAAGAGATAATTTTCGTTCTTGAATTTCATCTGACCATTGGAAGAATGACTGTGGACACTTGTTCCACAATCCAGCAGCTATTTGTATAGGGTCTATATATAAAGCACAAATGTCAGGAAAAGAAATAGCTTCTTTCGTGTTAGTCCATTTCTTAGCCTCGGCTGCTGAACCTGTCATGCCGAAAAGAATAAACGCTGAATATAATAAATATGGATATAACTGAAAACTACAGTCTTAACGGCAAACCGAACAGCAATCCTCTACTAAAATTGTTGACTTCTGTGGTCTCGCTGCGCTGCATCGTGGTCTTGATGAATCCGCTGTCAAATTCATTTCAATAAAAATCTTGCTGAGTCTTACGTTTTCGTGGTTATCGATATATAAACTATATCATAAATGTTTGTTTGTTTTGTTATGTTTGTTTTTTTAGGATTGGTACATATCCTCCCTTTCCCTCCTCCCTATTTTTATTTTATTCCACTACTTCCAGAGGCTTAGGGTGGTTTTGTACTCGATAATGATTGTTCTTACTTTTCCGTCGAACAGTTATCGACAGTGTTAGTTTTGTTTGTTAGAATTTGTACTAAGTTTTCAATCGATGAGGATTCTTTTTTAATAAGGAAATATGCAGCCATAAATTGTCTTTCGTTATATACAAAACAAGATGTAGTTGGAGTGCCAATTTTCGAATACGTTGCATAGTAAAAGCGCATTAAAAAAAATATAAAATGTTCATTCAAAAAAGTTATTGATTTACTTTTGTTGACGGTTTTACGCCCTTAACTCCTTACCTACTAGTTCATTTGATTACCAAAAGCAATAGAGTTCTTCGTTGTAACAATTTATATCTGTCTCTAAACTTCTGGTTTCTATGGTTTATAGTTTTGATTTATTGTGATCAGACAGAAATGCGTATTTAGACTTAAAATTGCATTTTAACCATTTTCTTTTCTCTCCGATGTATATTAAGGAATATTACAAACGTTAAAATCTCATAAAAATCTCATTTAAAGGGAGGGGGGAATCAATGAACTTTTTAACTTTTTAACGAACTTTTTAATTCAGACAATATACATATCATAACCGATTTTTTTGACTTTTTGAAATCTCGCCAAGAGGGAGGGGGGGGGGTCCAAATTTAAAAAAAAAAAAAACACTTCACGTAATTAATGAACACCTCACCTTATAATAGTTTCGGACGCGTCAGAGACAAAAACAATCTTTCTAAGTTTCAAGTATTCGTTTCGAGATAACTGCTAGAATGCATCAAAGAATCTCTGCATTCTTTCACAGTCATCTTCACGACAAGCATCCGTATTGTTGATGGCTAATACCAACATCAGTATTCCGAACTTAACTGAGTGTTTTCAAAAGAAATTGTCAAATAAAAATCTTTATTTACCATTCAAGAATTATGAAGCCTCGGAGAACGATAAGTGATATAGTCACTAAGACTTCACTTTGATCCAATAGTTATTTTATTCTATTGAAAGTAATTGAAGTCTTAAAGTTTAGATTTCGTTTGTTCTGATAACAACTGATAAACACCTTAACTGTTGCTCTTTTTATTTATTAAGTTCGGTAACTTTTAATATTTTTAAAATGTTCCCCTGCTGTAATCAGCCTCGTCTGTACTTAGATCTAGATTAGGCTAAAAGGGCACAGGGCATAATGTATACTTCAGCTCCGTTAAAATTTGAGCTTGCACTGTATATCATTGACTATGATATTTTTGTTTCCATACTGCGTATTAGAGTTACTATGGTGATAAATCAGGATCTTTAATTCTTCAGGTGAAAAATTAGCTTTATTACTGAAATACAGTAGTTTGAAATGAATCTCGTGTTCGGGGCCTACGCATAAACTTCAAACGAATCGCTTAGTAAAACTGGATTCTACGGCTTGAAATTAATAAAGCCTTGAGCCATTATGTGAAATATTAGTTCAGCTAAGCTTGATTATGCAAATGTATTTGACTTGATTTTATCAAAAACATGTTAATGGATAGTGTTCTCAATATATATTTATGATTGGTCTTGACATTGGATCTTTTGTTTCTTTGACTATGGAACAGATAACTATGACTATGTCGATGGAGAATGAAACTTTTTACTTCTAAAAACATATATGAAAATGACTTGATGTAACTTGATTCATACAGTGAGCGTGAATTGTCCAAGACATGGAATTAAAGATATTTTGAAAGAAAAAAAAAAAAATCATCAGAGTGCAAAATAAAATTGTAATTTTATTTTAATTCGGTTAACAGTAAACCAGTAAGCAAATATTGTTCCC
Organism: Thereuonema tuberculata; assembly: GCA_023159025.1. Classification (NCBI taxonomy): domain Eukaryota; kingdom Metazoa; phylum Arthropoda; class Chilopoda; order Scutigeromorpha; family Scutigeridae; genus Thereuonema; species Thereuonema tuberculata. The sequence continues at coordinate 150,520,728 of JAFIDM010012231.1, forward strand.
AGTTTTTTTTTTTTTTTTTCAGTTTATTGAATTAAATTTAATGTTCATGAAGAGAGCAATATTAATTTTGGGTACATAAGACTGATGACTTGCTAGAACACGAAATCCTTTGCTTCAACCCATCCTACTCCATTCAGTTGGTTACGAAAAGCCGGGAGCCTCATCTCCCGCCACCCCAAGGCCCACATACGCCAGTAGTAGGATATTTTAGCTTTAATTAACCAAATTGTGTTAAATCTTTCATTTAATAATATTGATGATTGGCAGCTTTAACTTAAGGTAGATTTTATAATTACAGTTCACATTTCGAAATGCTGTTACTGGAGAACCAATCATATTTCATACGAGGACGTTCGTGACGATGACATTTCTTTTGTCGCATAAACAAATATTTACGAAGGTTGACGCTAGGGCGCTGCAATATTGTAGTCGATGTGGTTTCCCGTTATCGGCAACATATTAAAACCGCAACATCCTACGCTCAAGCACAACTCTTAATGTTGGTCTTCAGGTCCCCTAAGTTGGCTAGATGTTTACGATAGACAATTCTTTTGAAATTCCTCCACAGATAAAAGTCTTAGGAGTTGAGATCCGGCGAACGAGCTGGCCACTTTGTACGGAAATGGTGGCTGATGATTCTGTCGTCGGTAAAAAGGAGCCCGAAGCAGCCGCTTGACAAGGCTGGCAATGTGAGATAGGGGACCATCCTTCATGAAAACCGTTTTATCCAGACATTAACGCTGTTGAAGTGTGGGGAATCACCTGGTTGGCTAACAGAAATGCTTTACGCTGGCCAGTAACTGTGCAAGTGAAAAATAAAGATCCGACGATGAATGTGGATGTGAAACGGTGACCTTGGGTGAATGAAGTGGCTATTGTCGCAAGACGTGTGGGTTATCAGGTGCCCAAATTCTGTAGTTGTGTGTATAAGTGAACTTCGTCATTCCACAAACTTGTTCCATGGTCAGTCTGCTTCCAGTTCAGTTCGAACAAATGTTTCATGTACATCTCTGTCGGGAGTCAGTAATTGCTGAATATTGCAGATTTTGTAGGTTAAGGGTTTATTTAATGACCGTGCAACATGTCGTGCACTGCTACTTCCTACCATATTTGCCATCCTTTCTTCCTCCACCAATATGGCTACATCCTCCACTGTCTGCTGATCTTCGGGCTCTGCTAGGCTTCACCTCTAAGAAACCTGTCTCTTCAAATTTCTGGATCACTTTTTGAATATCATTTGCGGTCGTAGGGCCAATTTTTAGTCCTTTTACTGTCCTAACTTTCACGATGTTGTTAAGGCACAGCTGTTATTTTGATAAACAGCTTCACAAGAAGTGCACGATCCTTTGCTAATATTGTTATGCAATGAAGTGACGCATTCCTCATCTGTCTGCTTTTAAAGCAGTTTTCAATCATGTGTCATGGCATATGCATTTGTCATTTACATTATCCACTGTGTTGCAGCGACATATATCGCCCTAGCGACAACCTTGGGAAGTATTTTTTTTTTTTTTTTTCACTAAACAAAATTCCAACACCACGGATGTCCTCATGTGAAATATGAAGCCGCTGATTGGTTCTACAGTTAACAGCCTTTCGAAATTGAACTTAATTATGAACACCTTGTATAACTTGCATTTTATAAAGGAAGAAGCTAAACTTGAAATAGGCCTGATTAGCAATTATTAATATTATGATTATTGTGGTTTGATTTGTATAATCCTATCTTATTATCTCATTTCTTATTTATCTTATTTCTTTGTTCTTCAACTGGCGAATTGGCGTATTAACTTGAACAGGTCAGCTAAGCTAGAGTAAATTCTAATTTTTTTTTGTATATGAGAATGTCCGTTGTTATTGTGTTTCTTATTATCTTCTTTGCCTAAAAACGATGTAGAAGGTTGTAAGTTTGGAGAATGGTGGAATTATTTTTAAATTTATTGGAATAATGTAGTTCTTATCTAAACCAGTGTTTTGCATCCTATTTGCTGCTAAATTTGAGGCACTTCTCTGAAAACAGAAATTATTATCGAGAATTAATGATTATATTGTTTTGTTAAGGTCGTTTTGCAGCGTTCTCATAAGAAATTAGAATCTATTTACACACATTGAAATTGGGACTTGTCGGATTCAGATTGAATTTGTACAGTATGTAAAGAATGGTCTACTGTAACAACACAAAATCCTGGAACACATCCCTGCTGTTCTATTCGACGTTATTTCGTACGTGATCATCAGTCCTTTTCCAGATGAATATCACTGCTGAATGTGTAGGGCAGAGAGTCAGTAAGTTCTTGGATGTTATCTTGAGAGATGGTCTCTTTGCCTATTGATAGTTAACTCCGTTATATCCTTTGTGCACTAGTGAAGTCTGGAGACCTGGCTGGTCAATCTATCATTGCATATACATACATACATACACAGTAATTCAATCCGAAGATTGGTTGAAAGTTCACGGACCCTAGTGACCCCCGAAGGGCGACCCCTAGGAGAAACCGTAACTTATTCTTGGGAACAGATACTAGAGTGGTTTCCCGTTGCCTTCTCTAGGACGCCATTACGGAATGAAAAGAGCTGATAGAAATAGATGAAGTGAGCCGTACGGGGTAGAACATTCAGTGCCGGATTAAAGGGGGGGGGGGGAAAAGGGGGTGGAAAATTATTCTTTTTTTTTAAATTAATAAAAAAAAAAACAAACGGGGGGGGGGGGGGGGGCCCTCCCCCCCCCCCCCCCCCCGATAAAATTCCTAGATCTGACACTGAGAGCATTATAGTGGGTGAAGAACCCCATAGCTGCCAAGATTAGGATAGTAACCATTAAATGTTAATCACTGTGGTTCTTTTAACCCAAATGCTCCATTTTAACCCATATGCTCTCCATATGTCATTAGGTCAAACGTTCTGGAAATTTGCATTCCAAAATGGCTTCTAGCAGGAGTCTATATTAAATACAGTTCGCTTCATTTTGTTCAGTTTCATTTTCCACCAATGAATGTAAAATATTATTAAATTCGTGTTTAGATAAACTTATTCAATATTTAATTCAATTTCAACATTCAAGGTTGATTTTACTTATGGATAAGGTAATGGAGATTATGAAAATATATTTTATTGCTTTCTTATTGAACATTCATAGCTCACTGTTGTAATCTTGTGAAGATTGTTCCTTAAGAAAAGTTTTTTGTTATTTGCCAAGAGTATGAGCAACTCCATTACCTCAACTTGAATTGACATTGCTCATCAAAAGCAGGTAGACATTTTAAAAGCAAAAAGAACAACTGTATTCAACATACCAAAAACAATGGACTTGAAACGTTGTCGCAATGGAATATAGATGTCCTGTCAGAAATGAAATATACTGTCTGACTTCAATGAATCAGTCTATTAAATGACTGAAGACTCAGTGAATTTGACATTAAAGACAATTCGTGATTTAGGAAAGGAAGTGATTTTTCAATCCTGTGACGAAACCGCAAATAAATTTTGTAGTTTATTTTTGAAGAATTCGAAAAAATGTGAATCAAAACACGTCGTGGTTTCGCAGTTTTTTAAAATTTTATTTTATTTTTTTATGAAACTGCAGTTACATCCGTTGCAGAATGACAAAAATCACCGGAATTAATTACGGAATATATTATTAGCCTATTTTCCTAAGCAAAGTGTGTTTCGCGTAAAGTAACGGAATGATTTTTAATTAACATAATGAAAACCTTAACGAAATTTTTCAAATCGTAGTAACAGAAAACGCCAGTAACGGAAACATATATATATATATATATATATATATATATATAAAATAAAAATTTCATGGTTTCATTTAAAAAATGATTCATTGATTTTATATTTAAGAATTTCTTTTGACGTCTAATTATGCAAATTAATCCGTTTATTAATCTATTTTAGTCTGCGTTGATACGAAATATGAGCCATTTTCTTTGAAAGTGGTGTAAGTCCATTTTTGACAAAAAGTTAGTTAATGATAACAATGAATGCAATCTGCTATGACGTTTTATCTGTAAACAGTTCAAAACAAAATCCTTCAAAATTTCCATCATTTTGTCAATATACATTTTCGTAGTTAATGAAATTACAAATATAATTACTTTGCGGAAAGTGGACTTGCACCACTTTCAAAGACATAATATTTAGTTCAAAAAATAGAACCTTTATATCATCATGCCAAGCCCATCACATCCGAAAAATTCAAAGATAATGGATGTATTACATTATATTCCTCCAATACATCATGACTATTTTCAAAAACTTTCTCATAATGAAAAAAAAAATAAAAATGTTAATATAAAGTTGTAATTAAAGTAATTTAAATGGCATTACCTGAAGAAATATTGTAATAAAACCTCTTTATTTTTTTTAAAAACTAAAAAACTAAAATTTTAAAAACGATCACATTATAAACTTGGATCAATTTAATATTAAAAAAACATAAACTGAACATATTAACATATACCAATATTTTTCAAACCATTCTAATGCAAACCCTTAAATATCTCCATATAATATAAAATGGACTTACACCACTTTCAAAGAAAACGGCTCATATATTGGTTTGTTCTTGGCAGATATAATACTTTACAAATTACGGAGACTTTTCCTTTATTATTTTTTTCGACATAAGAAAAAAAAAATAACATTAAAGAAAAGAAGGCTTATTTGTTTTGTATTTTCTTCAAGTTTTAAGAACTTTTTTTTTTTAAAAAACTTTTTTTCTTTTACTTGCCGTTTGCCTAATCAACTGAGTCGCGAATTATTAATTTCTCGGCATTGATTGGAATTGAGAGAAACATAGAATGAAATTGTTTGTCTTCCAAATGTAAGTAAGTAGGATATCTTCTAAAGTAAATGTCATCTAGTGAAGATAGCATTTTTGAACTGTTAGCGACCGGTTCACTCGAATGAGGCGAGCCTGTATCTTTGCGCCAACGAGTGATTTTTATCAACATTACAGGAATGAAGTACACTACAACTTCGTTTATCCGGACTAACTGGGACCAAAGGCAATCCGGAAAATCGAAAATCCGGATAATCCGGGTAATATGGGTAATAAGCAAAAGAAATCTTTAAATAAGAGACTTATTGATCCTTAAATAGTTTTTTATCGTAATAAACTTATGTCGCTATGACACTAGTAAAGCTTTCTTAAACTCGACAAAAAAGCATTTTATTACCATAATTTATTGTACAATCTATGCAGGAACTGTATATTTAATCAAAATAAAAAGTGAATGTTTGGCGTACTTATAGTTATGTTCTTGTTATCATAGTTAAAATTATTATCTATGTGAACATTAAATAAAAAAAAAATGTCTACAAATCTGATACGGATCAACGAGGGCCGGATAAACGAGGTTGTAGTGTACATAGATTCATCGACGTACAAATAAGCATCTGCCTACATTACAATTTTTAATTTTTGTCATTGCTAAATACTGTATCAGAATAAAAATAAATACTCATGATAATTTATTTTGGATTTAATTATATATTAAGATAATCAGCATACAATTAAATATTTTTTTTTTAATAGTTTGACTTTGGTTAGTGTTATTAAGGGACACTAGGAGAAGAAATTTTCTTGTGAACATTGTTTAAATGTATTTAGTATTTCACAATAGCTGATTTTTATTTATTTTATTTTTTTTAAATTTTAATTTCTTTAAGTTTATAGTGATTTGGAAAAAAAAAAGAAAATGTTAATTAGGTTTTATTTTGTATTTCAATGATTTAATATAACATGATTACTATATATCGTATATGAAGAACGAATTGATTCCTCCTCTCATTATATGCTATCACGGCAAAGATTTTATTATTATTATTTTATTTTTTTTTAAACAAATTTTTACTACTTCATCTTTTCAATTCGCCCATATATTCCGATCGTGGCAATAGTCATCGGTGGTCCCGTAACCCCCAACGATCATCACCAGTTTTGCGTGTGATGTACATTGTCATTATTTAAGTCATTTTTGAAATAAAACTCTTATACGTTCTGTCGACTGCAAAGTTGATAAACAAATATCACTTTTACATCCAATTCATAATATTAATAAATCTTATCAGATTTGCTGAGGCTTTATATAAGTTTTGAAGGACTCTTTTTTTTTTTTTTTTTTTTTTTTTTTTTTCTTACGCGAGATGACAAACCGCATTACTACTCTGCAACTTTTACAATGCTGTCTCCGCTAACAGTCGCTGAGTGTAGTTTCCTTCTGGTTTTATGTTTGCAAACCTTTTTTAAACTGTTCAGTAATTCTATTTCATTCTGTGTTGTTTTTCTTTGGTTATAAAATGCGTTGCCATTAAAACTCCATCATCGCAGTGTGAAGAACTGTTATCCTCGGAAGCTGTAAATTGAATGGGAGATGTGTGCTCCTCGCTGGTGAACCCTGTTTATTTTGGTACAAGTGGGTCCTCTCGGCAAGAGCTTAGAGCTAAAACTATACCAATGTTTATTACTGTTAAATTAACTGAAAGCAGCTTATCTAAAAGCTTAAGTTCGCACGCGAATTATCGCTTTCTTGTCTTTAAAAATTCTCAGAAGATATTGTAATGATAAAAAAACAACAATGGATGAAACCAAATTATTCATAAGTGACATCCTGGAAAAGCTATTTCACGCTCGTTGGCGATCATCAGCCAGGAGAAGTCATAGTAAATAACAAGGTCTCCGTACTGAGGCTAGTATGAACAATATATCGGAAGCGCAGTGGTGCCTCAAAAGAAAAAAATGAGGAAATCCATGTGCCAGCGAAAGCGGCCTCAATGATTTTTTTTAAAGCATAAGACTTCAAACTGCGCATTTGAAACGTTAAAAAACAACAATAGATGAGACCAAATTATTCACAAGTGACATCCTGGAACTTGTGAATAATTTGGTCTCCTCCATTGTTGTTTTTTTTTGACATTTCAAATGCGCAGTTATGCTTTAAAAAAGTTCATTGAGTCCGCTCTCGCTGGCACATGGATTTCCTCACTGGTTTTTTTCATTGGTGAGTTTTTCATTGTGTATTTTTTCTTTTGAGGCACCACTGCTTCCGATATATTGTAATGATGTACCGTATATTTGGGCAGATAAGACGATAGTTGAATCATTAAAAAAGGCCCCCAAAATCCGGGGTCGTCTTATAGGACAGATACAAAAAAAAAAATAAGATTTAAATTTTTATAAATTAAAATCATTATAAAATAAAACAAAACACTCACTTCAAATCAATATATTGAAAATCCTATAAAATCCTCAAATTCATCATCTGAGACAAATAGCTTCTCAAGTACATCCTCACTTTCGTTTTGGAGAAGCTCCATAAGCCCGAATCAGTGTAAATGTTTGCAAGAATCGCAAATCAGTGTTGCCAGATGCAATAAAACAGAATTTGTTCTTTCGAAAAATTACGACTGGGACATAATTCTGCATACGCTATACCAGTGTTTCCCAACCTTTTTTGAGCTATGCCCCACCTAAAGTATGTAAAGTATGCTATGCCCCACCAAAAAAAAAAAAAAAAAAAAAAAACAACTTTTAAGTTTTACAACCAAAAAGAAAAAAAAAATTTTTCAATTTTCCAATTGCCCCCCTTAACAATCAAATTGGCCCCCTGTGGGGCGTGCGCCCCACGTTGGGAAACAGGGCGCAATACAGTATTACAGTAAAACCTCGTTAAGTCGTCACTCAAGGGACCAAGCATTTTTGACGACTTAAGCGGAGTGACGACTTAGGCGGAGTGGGCATTTTTGAAAAAAAAAAAACAACAACAACAAAAAAACACTGAAATACAATATTTTCATGAATTTGCTGTAGGATTCGATAAGAAAAATAAGATTTTCAGAAATCAATACATGCAAATGAATGAGTGGAAAATAAAAAAACAAAACAAAACACTTTTTATACTTATCACATTTTATTTTCTTTTACTGGCATTAAAATAATCCAACAGTGTTGATTGATGAAGGTGCTGATTACTGGAAATAACTTTCTTTTCTAATATACTTAAGGCTTTAAATTCTTCGTCTGTTGTATCTTGAATGGATGTTAAGTACCGTCGAATTTTCTCCAGGGCTTCGATTGTTTCTGTCTTGTTGGGTGGGATTTGATCTATATTTTCGACATCGCTATCCTCACTTGAACTGTTTTGGTTTTTTCCAAAAATTCAGATGTCAAAGCTTTTACAGTCGCTTGTGAGCAGATTGCGATGTTGTTATTGACGCTGCACCCTTTTTCATTTGCGGTTTGCAGCAAAGTCTCTAATGGTTCCGGGTCGATGATGTCTTCGCTAAAGATTTCTTCTGATCCTGCGTTTGCTATGAACCCTGCATGTCGGAAACAATTCGAAACACTTTGTAATGAAATGGAACTCCAACTTTTGTGCACATAGTTAATCGCATCTAAAACCGAAACTTCTAGCTTTTCGTTCCTATCCAATGCTTTTATCATGTCCTTTACAAGCAAGTTTTTGTACTTTCGTTTAAAGTCAAGAACTATCCCTTGATCTAAAGGCTGAAGAAGTGCAGTTACATTTTGAGGAAGACAAACAATTTCGATCGCTTTTAAATTTTCGGGTTGATTGTGGGCGGTACAGTTATCGACAACGATGGCAACATTTCTTTTATGACGCGAAAACAGAGAATCGAAATTAATGTAGTCCTGGGAAAATGATATTCTTTGGCAAAAGCTGTTTTCGAAACATTTGATTTTTCAAAAAGTGTAATTAAGGCTTTTTTTTTTTTCTTTAAAAGATAACGAGGTAAGTTTTCGTTTCCCTGACATGTTACAAATGTAATCGAAACTCGAAATTGCAAGATAAAAAATAGCCCTTATAGCGGGGCATACTCGCTATGAAATGAAATCCCACTCAGTAGCGGTCAAGAAAAACGTCTACACTTGACAAAAGTCGCAGCGAGAAGTGTGTAATTTCCCAAGTGAATTTCCCACGTGAAAATTCCAGTAAAGGCTAGGCTTTCTTAGAGTGAAGGGGCGGGGCTGAAAAGATAGCAGGCAAAATTGAGAAAAAAGATGCTTTTCGCCATTTTTGAGGGTGACGAGATATCCGGAGTAGAATTAAATTTGGTGACGAGTAAAAGAGGGTTATTTTACATTATTGTCTGTGAGACCTTGCCGGGACCAAAGGAAAACGACGACTTAAACGGAGTGACGACTTATCCGGGTGACGACTTAACGAGGTTTTACTGTCTTATCAAAATGATGATCGCTGAGTTAAACTGAATTCATAGGCCATTGATAGTTTGGGGGTCGTCTTTTAGGGCAGATATATGCTTAAACTATAAAAATTTGACGAAAATTTACACCTTGTCTTATCTGAAGGTCGTCTTATCTGCCGAAATATACGGTAACTAAAAAGTGATCATTAATTATTACTAGTATTTGTTCATTAATTGCTTTGCAAGGTTCAGACGTTGATGAAGAACTTTCAATAATAATAAATGGATTAGAGACTGCTCTGATTCATAATTTATATATTTTCAATATTTCGAGCGAGATTAAATAATTATAAAAGCGTTATTCTGTCTGTCATAAGACTTTACGTTTTTCCAATTTTGTGACCCAACTATAAGAGATAGATTGGTCATGCAAATGGATAAAATGTAGATCTTTTTAAGACAAACAAAATGCTACAAAAATCTTTCAAAAAACTTTTTTGGTTTCCAAGATGGCGCCTTTTAAAGGGTCAAATTTTGACTTTTTCTCAATCTAAACGAAAAGTATAAAAGTTGGAAGAAAACGTTTTATTGAGAAAATGTTGGTATTTGAAAGTTCTATCGAAAGATATATCAATCATTCACAAACGTTTCTGCGTTTGCAAGATACATGCGAAAATGTGTATTACGCAACCCCAGGTGTGTGGCGCCAACCCGCAATACACCTGAGTTAAGCGGAGAAGGCTACAACGGGCTGGGAAGTCGTATATTCTCCGTTCTCAATATTAATTTGCTAAATAAATATTTTTTTTTTTTTTTTAAATGCTATATATGCAAGGGTTCCGGAGCGAAGCGACGGTACCCGACTAGTTAAAAATAAAAAAAAAAAATAAGAAAGAAAACAAATATAGGCATAAGATAGATTTGCATTTTTATTTTTATTATAGATTTTTTTAATATTTTTGTTTTGTTTTGTTTATAAGCAAGAAAGGAAGAGAATCTTTCATAAATTTTTATTACCTTAGTTTTCATACATGCTAATTGACAGGCACTGAACACTTTGATCTGCTGAGATTGGTGCAGCTGTCGTTCTCCCATTTTCGAGCCGAAAGTAGAATATTCCGGAAAAAAATACATTAAATACTTTATATCGTTCACGGCTGTTATTTACATTAATCAGAAGTTAAGACCTAGATCTGGGTCACGTGAATCGTTATTGAATAAATGATTTAACCCAATTACGTCGTCTTGTTAACCTTAAGCTTTAACACATTGATGATTTTAAATCTTATTTGGTGATTTAATTACATACCTTTAGGATGTTTGAGTCTTAATTCTATTCCAGGCGGAGAATCGAGATTTTAATTGATTTTGAGAATTGTAATTATTTTAGTTCCCTGAAGGCCTTGAGATTCATATTAGTTTTGTCTTGATCACTATCAAATATACCATATTTATTATGATACAAATGATTTCAAAATTTATTTCTACATTTTTTAATAAAAGAAAAATTCTTGTATTAATGATAAACATGGTATTTAAGTGTCATTTGCAATGGTCCAATGATGCTTCACTGCTGTCATCCTTCATCTTCCTGTTAATGGCTGCTTAGAAAATTCATTGGTGCGGGTGATATAGGAAGTAGAGGTGTGCGAAAAAAGTTTCAAAACTTGTTTAAGTTTAATTTCAAACAGTTGTATTTCGTTAGCCTGATCCTCGGTGGACCTTCATATTTCTATACAGAATCAAAGTCCACAAGGAAATATTCTTTATCTCGTAAGTGAGAGGTAGAAAAGAAACTTCTAGTTGGCTTCACAGTGTCTGCGTCGAAAATCACTTTATTTTGATGGCTATTTTACCTTATCTTGGATGGATGATCAAAACCAAAATCTACATTTAAAATAGTAGTGGAATAGTTGTTTTCAGGGTTATTACAAACTTTAAACCTATAGAATTTTCTCCTCCATTCAAAATATCAAAAAAAAAAAATCTTGTTTAGTGGAAAAGATAATTTTTTTTTTTTTAAAAGTGACATTAAGTTTTTTCTTTGACAGATCGAAGATTTTTATATCAGTTTTATTTTATGCGCCTTTAACGCCAGAATTAGGATCATAAGTTAAAATAACTCGTCATTCAAATAGGCCTATTCTGAAAACATTCCATATTTTTAGTGTTAATATACAGTGTTAATTTGAACATTCTTCAAAATTTTAATTGTCTGAGGAAAGGCAAGATTTTCCCATTCCCAGTGGAGAATTGTTTTAAGTTAAAGAGTTGTAGTAATATGACGCTGAATATCTTATGTCTTTTAAAAGACATATTTCGAGCCATTTCACTTAACTGTGGAGTAATAAAAATTGAGATGTTTAAAAGGTTAAGGGAAAAAAAAAGTGGTTCATTCCAGAGTCTCTATGTTCTATTTGGCAATTGGCAAAATCTGTTAGTGAAACCACTTGCCTATTGCCAACAAGTTTTAGGTTGGCAACAGGTGATGTTTCAAAACAATTGCCAATATTTCTCTGCTCTTTTGGCAAAAATTAGAAAAACAGACATTTTTACCTTGATTGTTGTTTTTAATCAATTTACCTAAATCTATGAATTATAATAATAAAGTATAATAAGCTCTTAACAAACTTTTATTAGGAAATTGCCAGAAAACAATATTAAATATTTTTAGAAAAATCTTAAAATTAAAAAGTTTGTTTTAATTTTTTTATAATTTTTTAATAAAAATCGACATTTTATACAGTATGTTTTCATTTTAAGTTTATTGCATAAATTATTTTTTTTTTAATTTTTTTTTGCTCAGTTTATGTCTATTTAGAATAATACTGAAGATAAGCAGACCTGGGCGCTTAGGGATGCGAGAAAGCAAATATCCAGATATTTTTATTTTTATAACTTTGTATAATTCTGTTATTATTGATATGATTTAAAATTATAGTTATGCAGCACCCTTTTAGCCTTAGCTCAAAGACGTAGATTTCTTTTTAAAAAATGTTTTATACCTTTCCAACTGCAAATTTTTTTTGTTCCAAAAACGTCTAGTGATTCTTTTACTTATTTGTTTGTTTTTACAGTTTTTGTGTGAAGCGCAGGACTTTAATAATTTTTTTCCTCTCTGAAATCAATTGTTTTGTGTCGATTAAATCTGGACCAGTGGCGGATTAAGCGGGGGGGGGGGCTGACTAGGCTGCAGCCAGGGGCCCCCAAATTATGTAACTAAAAATTAAAAAGTTACCGAGGAATTGGCGTGGGTGCTCATCATTTAGTCACATTCAAATTTATATGTTTATATTTTATATAATATATAAATTTGAATGCACTTATTGCAATCGAGCGTCCCATTTAGTATACAGTCGTATACAGTCAGTGCTTTTATTACGTGTGTCAAATGCGCCGCTTAAAAAACCAAATTTTTCTTTTGAGTTCTTCAATTTTATTAATACTTTGTGTGGTGTACCAATTACGTATCTGATCAGAATATGATCCCTTTTAACTAGTAAACAGAACTTAGCTTGATGCAAGGACCCGACAAAATTTGTAGCCAGGGGTCCCATGCAAGAATGATCCACCACTTACCTGAACTATGTACTCACCATATCTCTACTGCTGGAAACAGTTTCTTTTGCTGGAAAAAGAATAGTCCAATCGGCTGTCGGCTATGATACTTAGGCATCACGAAATCAAGTATCGAAAAACATTGTCAGTAGGAAACGGTAGAATAGAGAAGATGGTATGAAGACCATCATTTTCATCATTTTTCAGTTCTTTTCAATAATTATTCTTCTATATGGCTTGTGCTATCAGTGTAGTGAAAAGATATTTTAAATCATAATATTTTAGACTTAAGAATATGCTATTGAAGATCAGAAGTCAACTTTTTCTAAGCACATCTATTCTTAGTATCTGCGATCTAATACGTAAATTTTCGGAGAACTAATTTTTTTGGTTTCAAATTCTGCCGTAAATAAACAGGAAACTAAAAAAAAAAAAACAAACTTACACAAATGTATGTTGAAATTAAGAAGTATGTCAATCTTCTTACATTGGGAAAGAATAGATTAAAAAAATTAAAAGACAATAAGCCATGGCAGAGCTAGCGGGGCGTGAGAGAGAAAGATTCCCAGCGATTTTCGATCAACAGGACCACATCAAGCTGTGACATTTGGTAGCTTTTTTTATATCGGATTCTGTTTGACAGAGGATTTGATGAACTTAGCTCGGCTGGAGGAAAAACAATCAAGGAAAAATCCCAGATCACCCCGGGCATCGAACTTATTTCTTGAACTATTTGAGCCCACCAGAAATAAATAAAACCTCAGGGGTTCCGGAGTACTCATTATCCAATACCAAAAAAAGTTTAGAACTGTAGGTATTATGCTAAAATACTACAAACTTTTTTTAATTGAATTTTGAATTGGATGCCATTACTAGAAAAACCATGCAGGCAAAGTTCGTAAAACAGGTTGACAAATTCAAATTATAAATGGATAGTAAAATATCAGAGGAAATTAATTTGTACACTCATGTTTGTGAAAATTGCAAAACCACGAAGAAACCATCCGAATGGAAGGAAATTTATTGCACACTTTACTAATAATGATACAAACAAACGATTAAAGTTTCAGAGCAATGCAACAACAGTAATTGCAAAAAATCAGTGTGTGTAGAACCTCCACGAGTTGCTATAAGCCGTGGCATCGAATCAAACAGGCCTTGGATGTGTTCCTGGGATATTGCCTGCTAGGCTGCTTCTATCAGAGTCCACAGTTCATCGGTATAGGCTACTGGATGACAATGCGTGGGTAGTTACCGAGTGACCATATCCCAGACATGTTCAATAGGTGATATTATCGGGCGAACATGCAGGCCAGGGAAGAAGGGGTATCTGCCTTGCTTCGAAGACGACCTGGACAATTCTGGCAACATGTGGTCGGGATTTGTCGTGTTGAAATATGACTCCAGAGGAGTGTGCTGAAGGAAGGGCACTACTTCAGCCTCCACAACTTCCCTGATGTAGCGGTTGCTGTTGAGAGTGCCCACAATTTGTAGTAGCCGAGATCTCCTATATACCCAATGATTGATCTCCAAACCATCGCGCCTATCGTTCGTGCAGTATAACGCTGAACAATGCAGTCTGGAAGATGGCGCTCGCTGTGATATCGTCTAATGCGTAAGCAGCCAGGATTCTAATCCAAGTTGAAGCGGGACTCATCCGAAAACACGACATGATTCGAATCTGCTCGCCAGTGGGTGTGTTCGTGAGCCCATTGCAGCCTGAGGCATCGATGGTTCAGGCACAAGGGAATCCTCCCCAAAGGAATGCATGCATGCAGTTCTCTGCGCAGCAGACTCGTGGAACCAGACAATGCCAGACCTGTTGCAGTGTTCCAACGTTATGCTAAGAGTTGAGAAGAAGCTGAACTGCCTGTCACTGCCATGCGATGTTTATCATCCCGTGGTGTCGTCACATTTTGTGGTCCACTTCCGGATTTTCGACTCGTCCTGTTCTCGTCAGTCCACTGCTTCCACACTCGCATCGCTGTCGTAGCATTATGCCCCCGTACGAGCAGCAATTTCGCGGTATGAAAATTCTCCTTCACGCGAGCAGATCATTCGGCCCCATTCAAACTCCGTAGCTTGCTATTAAGGCGCCCTTTGACTTCGACGAGGCATACTGACTCCAATAGGCGCGTGTATAGCTCACTGACAATGAAAAAACTACTTGTCTGGAGCCATAAGTCCTCTACATCATACCCTGCTTTACGTATCATGTAAGTTTCACTTCATTTGTATGCTTCCTTCACATTTGCATACAATTTTCAATTGGTGTTGCATTTTCCACAAACATGAGTGTATTAACAGAAGTTAGTAATGTATTTACTTACTTGGTATCTGATTTTAGTGAAAATTTTTAGTTTTGAATCCCTTGTAATTACATATATATTCGCCATTAGTTTATATTGTATTGAAAGAAACATTTATTCGTTTCTTTCTATTCGCTCTGACGGAAGATTTCAGGATTAAATTACGAGAATCTGCTGGTTTTTTTTTTTTTTTTTTTTTTTTTTTTTTCATTTAATATTTTCAGTGAAAATCCTTAGCGATCTGATAAACAAGAGAATTCACACGAGAAAAGAAATGAATTTTACGTCAATGAAAATACATTAAATGCGAACCTTGTTTCTGTCTTACGGAAGATCTTTGTGCCGTAAGTTCTGAGTGTTTGCTCTGATTCTTTGCATTATGGACATCTGCTGTTTCTTTTCTTTCATACCTTTATAGCCTATATCTTTTGTGCAGTAGAAACTCACGTGATACGAAAACAGCTGGTATTCAGCAAAATAGTGGTTTGGGACGTTTTGACGTTTGGGACAACAAATATGCCTTCGCACATTGAGCCAACATCAACGTGAATTCTGAACAGCTGTTTCATCCTTATTAGGAATCATCAGCAGAAGTTACCCTTGGTGTTTGGCTCAGTTGCGCGAAAGCTTTACCTCAAAACATTCTCGATCCCGGGAATGGGCCGCCGAGATAAAAAAACAATGAAATAAAAAATGATCCAATGAAATCCACAGTATTAAACCCTTGTCCTTTCACTGAAAGGCACCAAGGAATGTGATTACAAACAAGAAACATCATAAGTCAATGAAAAGCAAATTTAACATCCGTAATGCTGTTGATTCCTAATAAGGATGAAACAGCTGTTCAGAATTCCCGTTGATGTTGGCTCAATGTGCGAAGGCATATTTGTTGTCCGGTTGTGATTTTTTTTTTTCTCTCAATTTATGAATTAATCCGGACGTTAAATTTGCTTTTCATTGAGTATTTTAAGTATAAGTATTTTATATGTTTAAATAATATTTTTAATGTCTTCATTCATTTCGAGAAATGTCTCTAACGACTCTTCAGTTCGTCGCTGAGGGCGAGCTTCGGCATCTCATGCTCGTATGGCCTGTGTTTATAGTACAGGGTGGCCACTCAACCTGGAAACCGGGAGAACCGGGAATTGTCAGGGAATTTGAAAACTGTCAGGGAAAACCGGGAAAAGTCAGGGAAATTTACGAAAATTTCTGGAATTTTCTCCCCTCTCCTGCCTTAAAATGCATGTGAATATAATACAAAGTGTTTTTTAATTTAATGATAATTTACATCTATTGTGAAAACTCAAGTAATTTTATTACAGAAAGCAAAATTTCAATAAATATAGAAATTAAAATTTTCAAATTTTAATGATACTAAACACAGACCTGGCAACAGGTCTTTTTTTTTTAATCTAAAGTCCCTAAAAGTCAGTTTTTGTCGAATTTGGTCCGTTTTTTTCCTATTTTCATTTTTATTTTCAAGTTTTTATTTTGTTATTTATTAATTGATATTAAATTTTTATTGATTTTATTATTCAAAAATAATTTTGTTTTTTGCTCCCTTTTTTAATTGGCGCCCACGGCGGTGGCTAGTTACGGCGCTGCTTTTATTCCTCTACAAAATTGCTAATAGCAAGCATAAGGATCTTCCGATTTCTATCCCCACCCGCTGTTGTTTTCTTTAAGTAATTTTCCCGGAAGGTTATAAGAATGAAAGGAAAAAAAAAAGAAACTTATAAAGCGACAGAAATCGCCGTAATACTACTGCATATTCGCGTCATAATTTGAAACGATTAAGTGTCGGTGTATACTCAATCCTTTTGCATCTTTCCAAATTTTTTATTCTTCCATTAACCAAATGTTTAAAAAAGTTACTAGTGTGTTACATGGTAAACATTTAATATTTATTTCTCAGAAATACTTTTTTTTTTTTTTTTTTTGGGGGGGGGGGGGTCGTTTTATTTATGTGCGTTACAATGTGCGTGCGTTTTATGTAAAATATTAGTTTATACAAGTGCTTATGCAATCTCTAAAAAAGATTTAAAAAAATCAAAAAATGAATTAAAAAAAACCTTAAAACTTTATTATTTTTAAATATTGACTTAAACACATAACATCTTCATGTCACATTTCTTCTTAAGAGGGTCCAGGGCCCATTTTTTTTTTTTAATACTAATTAAGTTAAAAATTTGAAAATTTTTTTGGTGATTAATCACGCAATGACTACACAAAAACACCTCATAAAAATTTTCTTTAAAAACTTTAAAAAAAAATTAAATTTTAATTAAAAAATGGGGTAATTTAAAATTGATATAACTCAAAATATTATTAACAGAATTTCAAAATTTTTTCACTTAATTAAACAGAAATATATCACTTTTAATTTGTCTTCGGCATTTAAAAAAATATATAACTGAAATATTTTCAGTTTAAAAATTTTTAAACTGAAAAT
>JAFIDM010012231.1:150543223-150585897 GCA_023159025.1 Thereuonema tuberculata
TACAAGGTGGTTCTAAAAGCAGTCGTAGATTGAGAGAATATAGACATCAAAAATTAAATTAAAAAAAAAGCTTTTAAAAAATTTTAGTTTTAGTTTCCTTGATGTAATTTGTGTAAGTGTGTGTGTGTTCTAATAAATAAAAAATTGTTTTCCGTTACATAAGGGAGGCTTCCGGAGCGAAGCGACGGGTAGCCGACTAGTTCATACAAAAAAAAACAAATTAGAAGAGAAATCTGAATTGGCTGAACACTGTATGAATAAAAATCATTGTGTAAAAAATGAAATCAAAATTTTATATATTGAAAAAGATTGTAAAACGAGAAAAACCATGGAAAGTCTACTAATTAGAAATACCAAAAAGATGAATATAAATAGAAATGAAGGTGTTAATGTAAACAAATTTATTGTGGAAATGGCCAAAGAGTTTAATAATATATGTATTTCAAATTGTAAAAATAAGGTGAAAATTAAAGAATTAGGAGAATAACATTTGTAAGTATTGTTGTAACAATACAATTTCATGAATGTCTCACTGATGTATCGTTTTCCCCTACTTGTTTGTAACATATTGTTGTTGTTTTTCGGCTTTGAAAAAGAAAAGAAGTCATGTCTTTTCGAAAATTAAGAGATATTTATTTTAATAAATGTATTGTTTTATACATTTATTTTTGTTTTATTTTGAAGATTTGAAGACTTTACAATAAAAATAAAATACTTTTACATTGGAAGCATCTTGCTTGCACTAGACTCAGAAAACCACAATTATCAAGTTTTCTAAGAATAGAACTGTTGTTTTTAGGAATTCTTACTTATAACGACGTCCTTAATGAAGTTTTCAACTTGGACATGCGCAGTAGAATACCCTACATTTATTTCAGTATAGAATTTAAAGATTTATAAAAATATTAAGGATATTAATAAAGTAACACTACAAATACTTCATATTCTTTTTTTTTCTCTCTGGATTTTTTCACTTGCATCAAATTGTTACTTGAAATAAAACTTTATGAATATTCAATATGAATTACGTCAGCAAATGAAAGACAGTTGTTGACGCCAGTCATCTGAGCATCATAAAACCACAAGGATTCTAAACAATGCCTTTTACTGATCTACAGTACGGGAAATGTATTTCTAAAAATAACTGACTGGGTTTACGATGTTAATTCTGTGTTCTGAATTTTAATTGATCGAATCGGATAATATAATTTGATATGGCTTTTTTTTTTTTTTTTTTTCTTTTTTTTTTTTTTTTTTTTTCATAATTCTATAATTGGTCCACCAAAAAACAAAAAAAATAATTTAGCTTCAAATGTCATTTGCTTCTTAATATTTTTACGTCTTCATGATTAGGGTTCATGATTCTGCCACTTGATGGCAGTTATCACTTGATGGCCTTTGCTTTTCAGGCTCTTTGATTTTTTTTTTTTTTTACGACTACAGCGAGAAGTTTATGGCGTTGTTTTTCATGAGAGATTTATTACTTCCTTTTCATTTATTGGAGAAATTGATGGATTCATTTTACTCCTAGCCCATTGTTTGTATTTTTTAATTCAATAACTTCTTCGAAATAACAACATAAGAGTGACATAAACAAAAGTACAATCACAAATATTTTATCTTAACACGGAGACATCTGAATTAAATGCATTCTAATCAAACGCAACGAGAACATAAGTGAAATATATACATAAATACGTTTTTTTTTTATTTACCTGCCCGGCTTTATCAGGTAAATTCAGTATACCTATTATTTATGCATTTTTAAAATTATGGATTTAAAGATTGTAACTGGCGAAGGGAATGATTAAAAAAAAACTTCTGAAAAGTCAATTAAAATATCTTTGCTTATTTTATTAAGCAAAAAATTAAAAATATTACAAACCAAAATAAAATAATCATGAATATACCAATATTTTTAACACTTATTCTTAACTTTTTTTTTTTTTAACTTTTTTAATAACATTTTAAAATTTAATAAAGGAAGGAAAAAAAATCCGAATATTTATTGGTAATTTACTAATTTTAAACAAGTATTAAATTTTATTATTATTATTATTGTTATTATTATTATTATTATTACTATTCAGTAATATTAGTTAATTTCGAATTTTAATTTAATGTTGTCCGAATCGAATAAAGTCATACATATGGAACTTAAGAACTTGTACCTTACTGTTTATTCTATATGTTATTATGAACATGGAGTGTTTTATTGAAAAAAATATTTAACAATATAGTTAACATTTTTTTTTTAAGATTTCATAACTCTTAGAAAAGACAGATTTTAGATTTCGGGAAGGAGTTGGGGACGGCCGTAACTAGGTCTTGCCTTTCTGATTTGGTTTAGGGAAGGCGAGGGTTGGGCTGATGAGTCCGAAGAAGGACGAAACGGCCGTCCCCAACTCCTTCCCGAAATCTAAAATCAGAAAGGCAATTTCCTCTTTGTTCAGGTGCTGTTTCTCCTTTTCTTTTCTTATATTCTTTAAACAAATTTCACAGCACGTTAAGTTTTTCTTTACTGTTTTATAATTATATTTTCCAGTCTAAATACGTTTAAGTATGTTTTCTATATAATCTGAAATATACCGTATTTACGCGCATAATTTCCCCCATCGCGTATTTTCCCTACCCCAGTTTTTGAGGCTTACAAAATTCAATTTTTATTTTTATCGCATAATTTCCCCATCTCGACTTCAACTGACTGGCGGTGAACTCACGACGCGACAATGTACCGTTACTTCCGCATTTCTCTATCCCACGCTACTTCACCCCGGTACTATTCCACCCCCACCCCGGTCAGTACAAGAGCAGACTCCTTCTGAATCAGTACAACAATTTCGAGTGTTTTGTGAAAACGTGAAGTTCGCGAATAAAGTTAAGATTAGTGACACACATTCACAACATGGGTAAAAATAGGAGTTATACCGCAGAGTTTAAGTTGTGTGTAGTTTTCTCTGCTGAAAAGAATGGTGTGAGAGCAGCAGGCAGAGCAGAAGCAGGCAGAGTAGCAGGCCGTGCATGCCTATTGCTTAACTGTACTTTGAAGAAAAAAACAAATGTTGAGATGTGATTTCTTATATTTTAAATGTTGCGTGTTAATAAAATTGTTGTTAATTACATTTCTTGCTTTAAAAATCAATATTTAACATGGTTTTCCTTACACTTTCACCATATTTTTTTTCCTCAAATTGAAAAACATCGCGTAATTTCCCCCCCCCCTTTTTTTGTCAAAATATTGATGAAAAAAAAGGGAAAATTATGCGAGTAAATACGGTATAATTTGCCCAGTGGTGAATATGGCCAATGTGATTCTCTAACAGTTTTACCCGTTGTCTGTGAGAAGGAGAATTTTTCTACAAAATTCATCGAAAATACCAGAATTTTGTCATTAATTTCGATGAATTATGTATTCTTTAAATACATCTGCCTGTTAAAGTAGATCAGTTAGATATATGTACATTCCGTAAATGACTCATTTTCTGACCTTTTTGTTGAAAGAATCAGACATTTTCTTCGTGCTTCTAAAACCATTGAGACTGCAGAAATGACAAGATTGGAAATTACCTCCAGGAAACGTCTGGAAATTAGTCAGAAACGTGTCTTCTTACGACTTCTGTGCATATCAAGTTAGACTAAATTCTTATCATCTATTAGAAGAAGGTTGAAATTTTGATATCGTGGAACATTATCCTTAACAAAAAAAAAAATAAAAAAATAAAGATCTTTGAAGTGTTCCTTCCGTAATGCTTAAAAAAGTAGCAATTTTGAACTTGCGGTACTTGGATTCTGAGCCATTTATATGCATATTTCCTCCTCTGACCTTAGCTTGCTATAACTTCTTTGTAGTGAAAGGTGTCTCTCGGTCGGTTGCTATTTTTTATCATTTACTGTCTACCATTCATACTTTACATCCCACCCATCTTCTTTTTACCTTCTTAATGATTCCAAGTGCATCTTCCACCCTTGCTTGACTCTTGTTCCAATCATTCACTTTCCACATTTTAGATTTAAGAAGAATTGTTCCATTCTTTACTAAATTTAGTTTTAAAATTTATTGTCCTCTTGGAAGGCTTCACTTTTCAATGCTTTGTAAGTTCACGCAAGAGAAAGATTTAGCTTCTAAAGGTGATATATCAAATTTTATAAAGTTTATTAAAAATATTCCTTTGGGTAGTGGAGTAATGGTTGAGTTGTTCTTTACAGTTCTTTTAGTAATAACTCTTTTGGTTACTAGATACTTCCATGTATCTTAAGATTTTTTTTGTTTCATTTTCAAATAATATTTTCTTACTATTTGAGTTTTCTTAACCCTGAATTGATTCAATATCTTTTTTAAAACACTTCCTTTTTAACTAGTTCTCTGGTTACACAGAATAAATTTCTTCTGAGGGCCTGTGAAGGTGTAAAATTCCCTCTATTGTTTAAGTGCTCATATGACTCCTCACCTGACCCGTTTCTTATTTTGACTACATTGCGTTTTTAAATTAGAAATGTCTTTAACGTAAGTTGTAAATATAAACTGTTTACGATAAATAACTTGAAATCGATATTTGAAATTGCATCGTGATTATATCTGTATAACTTAGTTTAAAAATCAGTTTAACGTGTGTTGTGTTTTAAAATTTTATATTTTTAAAAAGCAATAATAACACACCATATCTTATTAAAACTTGAATTTAAAACATTTAAAAATTGCTGTATAAATTATATTGTCGCTGATGAGAGCATTCGGATCCTTTGTGCAGCGATCCCTTTTCAATCTTAAATTACATTAAAATAGAATCTCTATTTATATACAAATAAGCCAATTGAGTTTTATAAACATGTGATTATTTAAAAACACTTCCTCGCTTCTGTGTCCCTCTATCGGAGAATTTTTCAAGAAGATGAACTTTCTATCATTTGTTTATAAGTCCTTCAATTGGTGATTATATCTATATATTAAGTAGAAAGTATTCAGAGGTTTGGTTTAAATTTTGTAATGCTCATTAATATACATTGGAGAGAAAAAAAAAAGTTTAGAATAAAAAAGTAAAAATAGAATGCTGTTGGATGTCGAAATAAATCTGTTATGATTAGTAGAATACTATTTCTTTTATACTAAAGCTGAATTATTGTGGACTATTATTATTATTATTATT
This sequence comes from Thereuonema tuberculata, assembly GCA_023159025.1. Lineage (NCBI taxonomy): Eukaryota > Metazoa > Arthropoda > Chilopoda > Scutigeromorpha > Scutigeridae > Thereuonema > Thereuonema tuberculata. The sequence goes on from JAFIDM010012231.1 coordinate 150,548,368, forward strand.
TACAATCTTTTTGTACATTTTAGACTTTAGATAAAAAGCTGTAAGTCGGAGCCTTCTGAATACATTTTAGTTAAACATTGTAATCACTGTAATTCAAGACATGTTTATTTTAGAAAACAACTCTCGTACGTTTAGTCTATTAACTACAAGATTCCTTCTGATTTTGTTACATGTGCTATAAAACAATGGGTCAAGAATCCTAGCTACATAAATCGCCATAAGCAATTCAAAACTACGATGATCGATCAGAAAAAGGCTTACAACTGCTAAAAATAAAATGTATTAGTCTGCCATAAAATTGCTGAAATATTTGGTAGCTTGCTATACTGGTCTTTCTCGTGTGTCTTTGGAGGTGCGTGCTTTCATTTCAAATTTGATGAGTTGTCATTGTGCAACGCATCGTGCGGGATGAGTTGCAATACAGGAAGGTCTGTGCATGTTGGGTGCCCCGTGCGTTAACAGAAGACAACTGAGCGGCACAAATGATTACATCTTTCAAGTTTACGACGGTGGAAGGCTGGATTTTTCTGAATCGTATTGTCTTCTGGGACGCAGCGGGAGTGTTATTGGTTGATGTTCTGGAACATGAATGCACAGTCAACGTCGATAGTACTGTGAAACCTTGAAGAAATTGCGCAACAACATCAGAAAGAAATGTTCTGGGCTTCTGAATTACGATGTGTTTTTTTTCATGACAATGCCCGACCACACGTTGCACAGAATACACACATCTTGCTGCACGGTTTCTACTTGGTAATTTTGGGAATCCTCCAAAAAAGTCCGGATTTGACTCCCAGTGATTTTCATCTGTTCTCTGCTTAATAAAAGATCAAATGTGAGGTCAACGCTCCACATGCAATGAAGAAGTCCAAATGATGCAAAAAGTGTTTACAACAGCAGGGTCCTGACTTTTATACGGCTGTGATGGACAAACTGATGAAACGTTGTAACAAATGCTTCAGTCGTCAAAGTGACTTTGTAAAAAAATAACCGTGCCACTTAAATGCAGCATGTTATTTTCTTCAATAAAGATTTGCTTTTGTTACAACAAGCTTTATAAACTTTTTTTCTAAACTACGTATTGTACTTGCCTTAAAACGCTGAAACTTTATTGATAAACGGATGTTGCTTAATAATATTTTTTTTAATAATAATAATAAACTTTTTTAATAACTAGAAAATTTACATTTTTTTTAAGTTTATGTGTTTACCTCACTGTCTAAAATCACAATTCCTGACAGAAAAGATATCGCATCAGATAATCGAAGGCTCATCAGCGGCAACCTTCGATATTAAATTCCGACGGAAGACAGAAACAGTAAATCCTGAAAATACTGACAAATGATGGAGGCCTATGAAAGAGCGACACTAACAGTAAAACCGAAAAATAGTCATATGGTGCAAATAGAATTGATAAAGAAGCCTATCGGAATCTCCTATTTCAGTGAGATAGAAAAGTCTTATGATTCTTCTTAATAAACAAAAATGCTCCATCCGAAAACTTCTTATAGGGGAATTCCAAATAAATGAGATTAAACTTCAAAATATTGCTTTCGTAGAACGAAGGACAAGCAATAGTATAAAATCAAATGACAATCTCTTGCTATATATCTAGCAACAATTCCGTTAAACCCTATCCTGACAACAAAAGAGCGAGAGTCTGGTGTATGTAGCCGAAAGAACTAAAGTCAGAAATGGATTTTACAGATGGACTGGTATCTCGGAGACACTTAGCATAACTTTATTATATCTTCTGAGTTGCTTAACATATTGAATTGTGTAGAGGAGACGTGTGATTGAGGTTCGCGGCATAATTTATTATCACTGCTATTCTCCGTAATGCACTACAGTCCGACCACGATATCTTGACGATTGGAAAAATTCCAGTGTCTCAAGACGTCAGCACTAAGCCTTTCTCAGGTTTCGAAGAATGTTATGTTGCTGCTATCAAACAAAAAAAAAAACAAAACAATTAGTATAAAAGAATTAATATACTATTAGTTATTGGTTGACTGCTTTCAATATATGCTTGGCTGAGAGTTGGAGGTGGAGGATTCGATCCCCGGCCTCGGCGGAGATTTTTCCAAGCTCCATTCTCCTCCAAACGGGTCCTAGGGCCTACTCAGCCCTCTGTCGAATGGGTACCCGGAAGTTACAGGCGGGCGGGCGTCGAGCTGACCACCCGACCTCAATGTCGTCCCGTTGGTCATGAAACATCGGGAGCCTTACCTCCCGCGCCCCAAGGGCCTGCATAGGCCTGTCATGGGTACTGTTAACTTAGCTTTCAATATAAGATTTAACTGTTATATTTAAGTTTTATACTTTCCTTTAAACATTACGTATTTTTAAAGCCTGTGTTTTGAGACGCGCTTGTTTGTGACTGGCTGAAAAATAGATACGTCATAATAACGTGGGGTTCCTTCCAATCGTCAAGATATCGTGGTCAGACCGTACCGGTCAATCTGCCTGTTAGCGAATACTTGTTTTAGCCACTTTTTTCTCTGCTTAAAAGAATGCTAATATTGATTGTTGCAGGAATTCTTAGAAATGACATATGTTCGAGAATATGCAGGTAAGCGATCATTGTAACTGCAAATTGGAAACAAATCAACTACAAAGAGAAAGAACATCCTCTACTTAAGAATCCAATGATGGGCTGAATGTTTATCAATAGTAGTGGCGGATCCAGGGGAGAGCGAGGGGCAACAGCCCCCAGCCCCCCCGTGACGACCCTTGGTCGTGCATTCCGTTGTTTGAAAAGATACTGACAAAGAGTCCGAGGAGCTATCTTCTACTCTGTTTTGTTTCATGAGACGACGGATTTGGCTCACAAGTCTCAACTTAGTGTAATAATCAGATATGTATATAAAAATGCTGTATGAAGATTTCGTTTCTTTTCTTGATGCATTTGCTGATCATGAAAGTGCTAAAGAAAAAGAAGATAGTACTTACGAATCAGATGAAGATGCAGGGGACAAAACTCAGAAATCTACGAAGGATAAAGAAGAGCATAAAATGACTGGGAAAGTCATAATATTATAACTCGATTTTCAAAGTCTGGTAACCGCCGTGTAAATTTTTGTTTGTAACTTTTCTGTGTAGTTTAATTTCATTCTTCTTCAATCTTATCAAAAAAAAAAAAATTATAATAAACTTATCGTTATTGCTGAATTAAACATCTTCCATTTTCAAAATTTTTCATAATTTAAATGTCAAGAGTATTTGAAAAAAAAGATGCATTCACCTTTTTAACGGCTTGTTTCAGGGAAGTTTTTCACTGTACTATCAATACTGTAAAAATAAATTCTATGAATAAATTTCTATCATCTTTATACGTTTCAGAAATTGTTTATGGGTATATGAAGTACTTACAAAAAATATATCGCTTTGTTAATATGCGTTTTACATTATTTTGTCTTAAAGAGAACCCTAAACTCATTTTTCTCAAAACTGAAGTTTTTTTTTCAATTTTGTCTTCATACAAAATAATTAAGGCTTTTTTTTCTATTGCTTCAAATGCTTAGATTTTTTGTATACATGTTTTTAATGATGTGTTAATTAAAGGATAGTGTGATTTTTTTTTCATTCAAGCTGTAATTTTTGTTTTATGTGTCTCTAAACTTCAATTTTTTGAATTTTTTGCTAATTTTCTACGTTATCTCAGTAATAATTTTTTGAAAGAAGTTCAAATTAATTCTGACTGAAATGGATGCCACCCCCTTATAGACATAAAACAATGATTACATCCAAAAAAAAATTAATGAAAAGAAATAGAATTTTAAAAATAGTTAAAACTTAAAAAAAGGAACTAAAATAAATTTAATTATTTAAAAATTAGGGGGAATCTCACGTGAGGGGGGAGGGTCCCACCACATCTTACCAAATCTCACCAAGGGGGGGGGGGGGGGGTCAAAGTTTTTTAAAAACACCTCACGTAATTAATGTACGTCCCCTTAAACCAATGCTGGAAAACGTTACATAAGGAAATGACGGAATGATTTTTGTTTAACGAAACGAAAAACTTTAATGAAATTTCTAAAATAGTAGTAACAGAAAAAATAACGAAAAAAAAATTCTTTATTTAAAGTTGAAAGATTATAAATTGTTTCTATTTTAGTGGCGCCGTTTCGAAGGAAAGTGGTCTGTTCTGGTTGCCAATTTTTCATAATATTAATTACCATTTAATTTAATTGAAAAAATTAGGTTTAAATTTAATGATTTTAAAATGATCTGTAAGTATATTGAAATTGTGTATTTCGATTTGAGTTGAGATTCCAGAATTTCATGGTTTCATCTCGTCACCACCGTTTGTTGAGTTTTATATTGATTTTATTTTTTCAACAAGAGAGAGATAGTTTCCTGTTCATAAATATAAGTGTAATATAAGTTCATAAAAAATCCTCAATCATGTGGACTGTTTGCACGCAAAAATGACTGCCTAACCTGCTCGATGTTTTCGGGTGTGCTGACGGTTCTTGAACCTCTGATTTCCAATCAGAAACACGACCCGAGGGCGCGATATTAAAGTGATTCCTAAATGCACGTTGCGTGGCGATAATTGAACGGCCGCTTGAAAAATACGCCTCTACGGCGAACGCGCGCTCCTGCTTCGTCCACTGCATGATCGTAAACCTATATGACAGAAAACGTTAGGCCCCGCTCTTTCGAATGAGCGCCACCCCAGCCTTCTCGGAATAACGGTCGCTTCAGCGCGCGCGTTTCAAATAAAGGAAGTTGCTCTGCCGCACCCTGTACATACAGTATGTCCCAGGAGGTCAAACATTCGAATATTCTGGGAGGTTGTTCTAAGAAAAAGAAGAAAAAAAAAACCACTTGAACATATGTCTTATTCTGAACGTTTATTTTTTAGCTCGATCTGTTTGAGTATACAAGGATTAAGAATTTGGCGCCGAATATTGTCTCTTCCTTTTGCCTTAATGCGCCGTTGTCTGAAGTTAACTGATGCAGACTGCATACCATACCGAGGTAGGTTAATCCGTAGATTGGTTCAAGTCTATGGAACCCTAGTGACTCCCCGAAGGGCGATCCCTAGGAGAAGCCGTAGCTATACAAGGGAACAGATACAGGAGTGATTTCCCGTTGCCTTCTCCAGGACGCCATTACGGAATGACGTCAGACCGAAGAGAAAGTGAAGAAGAGGCTGACAACACAGGAAAGGAAATTGAAACATCCATGCTCTCGACCGGGATTTGAACCCGGGTACCGGCACACTGGCCTCACGGCAGACCGACACCTGAGACCGCACGACCACGCCGGCACGCAGAATGCATGGCGTTGACAAATGGAATTTGTGAAAATTTATTAAAAACTGTAACAAATGTGTCATTTGAACAATAAATAGTAGAAATAGTATGTAATACCCTTACCAATTAATAACAATGAATGAGATCAAATTATTTACAAGTGATATCCTGGAACAGCTGCTTCACGCTCGTTGGCGATCAAGAGCTGTTCCAGGATATCACTTGTAAATAATTTTGTCTCACCCATTGTTATTTATTAATAATTCAAATGCGCAGTTTGAATTTTTATGCTTTAAAGAAATTTATTGAGGCCTGCGCACTGCTGGCACATGATTTTCATTTTCTCACTAATGTTTCATTGGTGAGTTTTCATTGTGTATTTTTTTCTTTGAGGCACCACTGCAATTCCGATGTATCCTTATCAATAATTTTGCAACTGTACATTCCAGTAGCTCTATTTCGAAAACCATTAGGAATAACACATGCATCATATACTTGTGTTTCTTCTTAGAATTCTCAATACTGTGATGTCCCCAAATATTGACCTTTCTTCTGGAACCTTAGGCGTATCCAAGAATTTGGAATAAAAGGGTCGTAGTAGTATAACCAAAAAAAAAATAGATAGATAGATCGTCTTTACATGATTTCCTTCGGAAAGTACACTAAAACATGCCAACAAAGAAACAAAAGTATATTTCTAGCTTAAATAAATATTCCAACCTGTTTTATTTATGCATTAAAATATGTCTGGATATTCCTTAGGAAATTCCGTAAGTGTTTCTAGTGTAAAATAAACTAACTTCCTACCCTTGTCCAATTAACTCGGATGATCGGCATTCCACTGTAATTTAATATGAAAAACTTGCATGTAGTTAAATGCTTCTTTTTTTTTGCACTTGAATGAAAAGGCTGTAAACGACTTTCCTGAAGCTTCTCCACAGGCGTTTTCATCGTCCTCGAGTTAAACCTCTCATTTTGCAAATTTGAATATAACTGTTTTGCTCATTATATAGAATAAAAAATACTTGTTGTTCTCCCTTCTCTCATATTTCCGTGTTAATGGAAAGTTTCTTTGCAAAATGAAACTGCCTCCATTCAGGATTATTTGAAAGTAACTGCTAAAAATGTTGACAAACGAATTAAAAAGGTATAATTTTTTTTCTGTGAATGCAAGAAATAAGTATAAAATAATACCTATATATATCCTATGTAGGTGGGCACTTTAAATTGCGCAGTTTTAATTTATAAAAATGCTATATATGAGTATAAGAAAAAATACACATTTTTAACATGTAGTAAATAATGCAACGAAACAGTCTTTCATTAGCCTTCCTGCCTTTGAAACAGACTTTGTAAAGAAGTTTATGTAGATGTCCCTCTAATAATCCTAGGAAATTGATTTGCATATTTACAAGAAATGATTCTTAGCAATGTAAGGCTTTGTTTTTTTTTTTCAAAATTAAAAAAAAAAAAAAAAAACAATAAAAACAGAAAGACTGCAAAGAGAAAAAAATTAAGTAGGTTTATTAATTTTTTTTAAGAACTTCTTGTATTTATTTACTTTTCACTATAAAACTAAAAATGAATAAATAATTTAAAACAGATGTTTGATTCCATTTCCGCAATACTATGTTTTACTTATCGAAAACACATTTAACCTCATTTTTTTTTTATTGCGAATTTTCAAGGATTTTGTACATGACTGTTCTTCTGCAAGGAGTCATAAACAATAATAAATACTTAATTTTTGTTTAATGTAGCGTAGGTAAACTTATCGTACTTTAGTTATTGTAATGAACAGATGAGAACATTAAGTCAGTAGAGAGTAATTCGCAGGAAATGGATTTGTTTTTTAGCCTTTTTTGAATAGGAAAATGAGATTCATCAAATCAGTTTGTCACATCCTAGTAACTTTTGAAACACTGGAAGGATCTTCTTGAAGCTTTTTTTTCTTTTTCTTTTAATGTTAACCAGTGCTGTTAGGTAAACTTATATGAAGAATACCTGTGATTTAGATGCAGCTTTGTTAATAGTTATTAATATATATATATTGGACAAAGATTGGAAAATAAAATAAATTATAATTTATTTAGTCAATTAAATTGGAAAAAATTATGATAAAAATTAAAAAAAAAAAAAGATATAAAAATCAAATTATATCTGACGAAATTGATGAACTAAGTTTGCATTTTTTGTTTACAGCATATATAGATTGTAGATTTTTTAGATTTGAGAATATATTATCATCAACAGATTCCTTATATACAACTATTAACAAAACATTTTTATTCCCTTTCGAAATAAACAGGTTTCACAAATTCACAAGTAATGTTAGTTTTAATTTATTAAAAAACATCTTCATACAAGAATTAAAAAGATATCTTACTATTAATTCCAAATTAGAAGATTTTTTAATTAATTTGAATTATCTTATCAATGAATTTACAAATAATAATTTTCCAAATAAAGTTTTAAATACTTATATTACACAATTTCAGAAAAAATTCAAATTTCAAATTTACAAAAAATATAAAATTAAATATATTCATAATTTTATTTAATCATTTTTTCTTCAAAACAGGACTTGTTAGACTTTAATCATTTAAGTTATCTAATGACAATTCAAAATTAAATCCTTTTATTTAAGGAAGTTTTGTGTTTGATATGATAACTGTCATCTTTTTATTTTTTATTTTTATTTTTATTATTTTATTTATTTTTATTTTTATTTCTATGTATATAAAATAAGTATAAAAAAGTAATTAAAAAAACAATATAAAAAAAGCAAAAAAATATTATATAAAGAAATTAAAAAAAGATAAAAAATAAAAAACTTAAAAAAGAATATTTACAATAAAAAAAGAGCAAATTTTCTTTTTATAATGCGTTTTAATATTTCTAAATTTTAGTCTAGTTTCAAAATTTAACACCAGATGCTGCTGATGACGTGAATGTTATTCGAACTTTTGCATTCATAGAAACAGTTTTTTGAGATTTATATTGGGATTTTAAATTTCAGAAAACTGTCCAGCTTATATATATATATAGGGCGATTCATAAAGTACTAGAAAGTACTGGTGGTTTTCACCGCCCCAAACTACTGCTCATAAAAATCTGCAACTTTTTATTTAAAATCGTCAAACATGTAAGAGTTATATTTTCATGTTATTATTTATTCATTATTATGGAAATTCATTTTATTTGCGTTCAAACACTCCAAATTATAATTTTACCAATTTAAATGACTAAATAAATTGTAATTTATTTTATTTTCCAATCTTTGTCCAAAATTGTTATTTAATTTTGCAATTTGAAAAATCCTTAACCAATTTTGTCTAATTGTTTTTCCCTCCATTATAACAATTGTTATTATTTATTATTATTTTTAGCAATTATTATTTGGGATCTAGTTGACATAAAAAATGTTTTCAAAATAGTTTTGTGAATAATTTTTTTTTTAATAGTGAGTATCTTAAATTATTTTCTGATGTTTTTAGCTGCCCCTAGGTTACAGCTTACCTGTAAAACATAAGGGACCGCTCTTGGTTTTATGCTTGCTGGATTTCACACTCTGTAGTGGCCAAACGGTTCGAGATATTAGAATGAAACCTTCACCATTGTGCTCAGCATCAAAAGTAGATGACCACGTCCGAAATATCAGACCTCTAGAACCAGTTCCTGACCGAAGATGGGGGATCAAAAGTGATGGCGTCCGATAAAATTTTGTTTATAACATTGTGCATATTATGGGGCCGTTTTGCTTTTGACGCTGTCTAAAAGCATTAATTATCTTGTTTTATTTCTAATAATGACATTTTGTTAAAATTATTATAAACATTATTAAATATTTTTAAAATTAATTTATTAATATTTTTAATTTGTTGTTTGTTCATAAAAATCCAACATTCCAAACCATAATCTAAAACTGAAGGATTAATTTCTGTTTCAAAGGAATTATATGTTTAATGTGGAAAAAAAAAGATGTGTGTAGGTGTTTAATTTTTTGGTTTGCACATTCGGGACCGTCTAACTTTTATATTTGAAATCTTTTCAAAATGGGCCATCAAGTAATTAACGCGAGAAGGAGACAAAAATTCCCATAGAAAAGCATTGGAATCTAAACAATGGACTCCTATTTGTTATTTCTCTCATTGTCTTAATGAATAGTAATATATTGGCTCGGTTTGATACGATTAGAATTAATCCCATTGAAAAATGCATTTTTAATTAATTTCTTCAGAAAATGGAAAATGTGCAATGTTTGTATTTAGCAATTATTTGAAAATAAACAAATTCTTTTCGTTTTTTGTGACTTTAATTCTTTACTTTAAAAAAAAAAAAAAAAGAAATTTTAAGAACTTACATTTTAAGGAAATAATTGTTTGAAGTTCTTCGAAATCTTGTTGATATTTTAATTTATCATTAATTAAATAAGCCATCCCCCGTGTACTTGCGCTTATTTTTCAATATCACATGGAATTTGGTAAAGTAAGAATATTTAAAATATTGCAACGTTTCGGCAATTATAGTTCTAATTGTCATTTTCGAATTACAAATAAACAGACCGATCGGAAATAAATAAACAATCTTGAGATTCAATAAAAAGGTTGAATAACAATTCATTAAGGATGGTGGGGAAGGGGAAGGAAACATAAGTCAAAAAACAATATAAAGTGAGATGTAGTCCCGGTGGCCTAATGGATAAGGCGTCTGATTTCGGATCAGAAGGTTACAGGTTTGATTCCCGTCGCGGACGTTTCATTGTAAAAATTATTTCTATTTTCCATTCTCACAGGAAATTGCACCGAACAGACAGACAGAGAAATAAAAGATTTTAGTAATGTAGATTATGAATGAGGAAAATTGCTGTAGTGAGTTTTTATATTATTGGATCTTTTGTTCTTTCCGTTTAATGGATTCTGAAAAGACTGCTGACGATTTTGGCAATTACATTAATTTTCTTAGAATTAATTCCGTAGTATTATTGTCGAAAGTTGATTTTCTTAGTAAGAGATTCACTTCAATACGTGATTCCGTGTTGAAGATTCCGTGTTAGTGAACAGTTAAGAATGGCTATCGTTGTATTTTTATATTTAAGTAAGTAAACATAAATGAAATGATAATCTTTTCTGGTTGAAAGATGATGTAATGAAGTCTGTCTTGTTATTTACTAAAATGGCAGACCATCAATAGAAATGGAGGGTTCTTACGTCAGTAAGGAACGTGGCAGTAGCTGTAAACTGTGTATGTTGTGGATTACCAGAAGCGTGCAGCACTTACGATTTGGCTCGTGTCCATGTAGGTCGATGACGATGTCTTACAGCATGAATGAACTGATTCATATTTCCTTCCTTCGCTGAATGCGTAAAGAGATTTCTTCTTCTGGATCTTTCTTTTGGATTTGTACATACTAAAATTAGATTTTTTTTAAAAAATTATGATTCCGCTGAAGTTTGTCATTGTTTTGGGTTTCTCAGAGAATTCTGATGATTTCCAATAACTCTTCTCGCGGCAACATTAAAATTTTTTTTATAATATAGACCTATATGGTGCTTCTGGATTGTTAAATAAAAACTATTAAAGAAAAACCAGCGTTATCTAGTGAAAAATTAAATTAGGTCTATTAAAAAAAAATGATTTGTTACTCTTCTTCGCTTCTTGATAGAATAAACATCTCAGTGCACCTCAGGAAAATTCGTGTCTAAGGAAAGCAGAATTTTGCTTTTTCTCTAATTGATTTGAAACCGATAATTAAAGTTCAAATAACGGAAGCGTGTGCTATCAGTCTGTCATAGATACCAATGATTGTGAATTGCCCTTAATTATTATGATAATTACGAAAATTAAAAGCAGAAATTCAGCATTGATTGTAGATGACGCTCGATATTCATCAGTGTTCTGACAAAAACCGTAACAAAAATGATCATTGAAAGCGCATTAACAGATCCTTTTGTTTCTCTGGTTGAATGATGTGTGGTGCATCTGTAATACGTGAAAATCACACACTCTCCGTTTCGTTTGCAAGGAAGTCTTTATTATCATTCGATCGACTTTCTTGAAACTTACATCCAACCAAATAAGTGAAATTTAAACACCAAATAACATCCAGATTGGATGAAACATAGTCTTGAATTTTTATTTTTCCGTAAAACTTTCACAGTATATGCAATTCAAAGTCACTTTTCATTGATTGCTTTTCGAACAATGAAAAGCGAACGCAGTCAATAAGTGTAAGGGTTTACCATTCTTTTTTTTTTTTTTTTTTGGTTGGTTAAGATGTTTTACGTATGGATAGTCTGTTCAAAAACATTTATCAAACTAATTGTTTAATTGTAACTTTCTTAGTAGTGAAATGTATCGCGGAAACGCCAAATAGATAATCATTCTCAAATACATAGTAGATGTACAAGGTGGTTATAATTAAAGTTTTCCTATTTAGAGCATCCTGTAGCTACAACCAATTGTCGGAGAGACATCAAAAGTTGACACATACAATTCAAAGGATGCGCTCAACGATTCTGCAAAAAAAAAAAGTTACAAAATCTTCCACGAGAGAGCGCTTTGACAGCTATATGAAAGGAAAACGAAAACACAATGCTCAAAACACATTTATTTCACACAAACTGTATCAGACATTTGAACGGGTCATGTGATATTGCTCAATATGTTCCCCCTGACAAATTTGTGTCATTTGCAGATGATGGACTATATGCTCAACCGCTGATCGTAGGTGATCACCCGAGATAGTTCGCACATGTAGCATGATACTATCTTTTAGTTCCGCTAATGTTGCAATTCCTCCACGATACACGACATCCTTTAGATATCCCCCACAACCAAAAATCGCATGGAGTCAGGAGAATGTGGAGGTCAGGCAGTAAGGAACATGCGACTAATTACTCGATCATGGTAAACTGTTGACGCAACAAAGTTTGCATGAACCTTCCAACAGAGGAGGTGTACCTTCTTGTATAAAAGAGGTTGAATCAAGACACTGTCTTTCCAGCAGCTTTGGTATCACAAAGTTCTGGAGCATGTCACGATATCTAGCCGTAGTCACGCAATATATCTGAGGACCATTAGCAGTAATTTCTTCAAAAAAAATAAGGTCCCAGGATAAAGTTGAATGTGAACCCAAACCCAGACTGTAAGCTTGGGCGAATGTAGAGGCATTTTCTGGAAAACTTGTGGATTTTCCTTGGCCCACACACGGTTATTGTGAGGTTCACAATGCCATTCAAATAAAAGTGTGCTTCGTCGCTCCATAGGATGTCCCATGGCCACGACATATCAACTTCCATCCTCGCCAGAAAGGTCAATGCAAAAGTGAGTCGTTTCTCCTCGTCTGCAAGCAGTTCTTGTCTGTGACTGATCTTGTATGGAAAAAAATTAATTAAGTTTCTCAGGATATTTCTAAGTGCTCCAGGGTAGATCTAATTGTCGTGATTCGGCTCGGTCACTACCTGAACCTTCAGCATTCTCCAACGACTGCTGAACAATTGATGTGGCAACGTCTTCAATCATGTGATCATCGATGTATTTTCGTCCTCTGCCACGTTGCACACTTAAAGATCCGGTTTCTTCAAATTTTTTCATAATTTTTCACATCGGTCCACGGCGTACCTTTTTAGCAAGACGAAATTCACGAATCGCAGCTGCACCATTATGATGACTTTCGTAATAAAACTTGACCATCAACGCACGTTCATCGTCATCGCGGCTGTTGCTAATAACACGTTCTCAATTCACACCGATGTCGGCTGCGTTCCTGGTGTCTATGCAAATCAGATTGTTTTCTCTTTGCATAAAGATTAACCCTATGCAATTGTGATGACATTTGGGCCACTTTTGCAATAAAAAAGAAGAAACATTACAATTAAAGCCGTACTCTGTTGTTATAGCATTGCTTGTTTAATATTTTTCTACAATTATTTTCACTGTTTAGCAAAAAGCGCCCTTTAGCAAAGACGATTTTGTAACATTTTTTTTTTTCAGAATCGTTGAGCGCATCCTTTGAATAGTATGTATACAACTTTTGGTGTCTCCGACTGTTGATTGCAGCTGCAGGATGCTCTAAATAGGCCAACTTTAATTATAACCACCTTGCATATTTGTTATATGAATTCAGTAGACTGATTCTACGTCACACCTGAAAGCGTTTTCGAAAAAAATCTAAATCTTTGGCAGATGTTAGGAAAAACATCTGTCAAAATTCACGGAAAGGACATGATTAAACAATAATGAAACTTGAAATAATATCTTCCAAGCCCTATCGTAATAAAAATTACCGTAATAAAAATTATTTCGGCTAAAAAATACGTTAAAGTGAGGAAGGGGAAGAAAATTTCTCAATTTAAGTAAACTTCGCTACACTTCCCATATCGATTTCGCTTCGTTCCCTGTAAAGGTTCCCAAGAAATAAAAGGTATTCGAGTGCTTTGGGTAAGCCTCGTCGTTTATTAAATTGAAGGAACCGCAACGATTGGACAGCATCATCGTTTGAGGGCTTTGATATTGCGAGGTCAGAAGCCATAAAAAAAAAAAGGTCAAGGAAAATTTCGCGATCAGATGGCAAATGGTACTCGATTTTCTGAATAAATTCAAGATGAAAATGCATTTCTTTAATTGAACTTACAATTGAATACGTTTAGATATTGGGGAATTTCAATAGTTAAAAACCCTAAGTAAAACACTGCTGATGATCAGAATTTTATTTCGTTCTTTTGATAAACTGAACAATAAATTATTATATCGTAGTTAAAGCTTATATTTCATCACTAAAATTCATATATTCTAGAATGTACTTTTTTTTTTCTGAAAATCTAGAAATAATTCATTAATATAATCTTAACTCTTTATTGCATTGTTAATTTGTTATTAAACTTAAGATGTTACCAATTGAAAATTAAGTAAATAGCTTTTAATTAGCTTGTACCCATCGAATGAATGGAATTAAAAGAACGTATCATATCGATCTATGACAGTTTATTAGGCTTCTGAAAGACGCATTATATCTCCGGTTTGTCTGTCTGTGGACACGTATCCCACAATGCTTCGCAACGGCTTGTGTTAGCACAGTTGTAGGTGGCCTGTTAGCTGAGTTGGTTAGAGCGTCGTGCTAATAACGTGAAGGTTGTGGGTTCGATCTTCTCATCAACTTAAGTTTTTTTTTAATCATTAGGAATTAAGCATATTAACATGGTTTGAGTTAAGAATGACGATTATTATTGAGTTAAGATGACAGACTCGCGCCAGCATTTTCTAGACGCACCCACCCCGGCGCAATCTATTCTAAAGTAAAGGTGACTCAGAAGCCGTTGCGAAGCACTGATTGGTTTATTGATCGCTGTCCTACCTTGTTACGTATTAGTAAGGTAATTTCAAAAGGTTTTCTGAAGTTCTTAAAAGAATAAAAAGACTTAACTTTTCTTGTTTAAGACTTTTCTGTTTCACTCATAATGCTAACGATTTGTTGAGTTGAAAGTAATTTTAAAATGCTGAAAATAGTTAATATGTTGGCACGTGCTTTTAAATCGAAACAATGAGGATTAAACACACGCCATCAATAGGCAATCAATTTATTGAAGCCAATGTACATTAATTTCTACACATTATTAAAACTTAATTATTCATTTCCATTATTTTATTTGAGCACAAAATCCCCAAAGGTGTATTGGCGAGGATAGAATTGATTTTACCATTTTGACTGACGTCTATTGCCCTAAAGCTTTGATTTAATGATGAATATTATAATTGCGTTCAGAATTAACTTTTTTTTTTTTTTTTGGCTTTGTGTTAATATAAGCCTAATAAACAGAAGTTATTAAGTATCGAAAATATTTTGCAGAACAAAATAGAACAAGATATTTAAATGGTTAAGATAAGTAAGAACTTTAACGCGCTTAATTATATATAATAAAAATTAACTAGTACAACTTTTAAAAGCACATAGGTTTATATATTGTTGCCGGACAGTTTTATTGTCGATAATTAAATGTTCAGCAGCGGGTAGGGGTGTCTTGAGATCGGGTGGGCTACTCGGGAACTCTTCGTCTCCAACAGCCGGAAAAGCGAACTGGCTTTCTTCAGCGATGGTAATCAGCTTCTTTGCCGTAGACTCTCCTTGAGTCTGTCGGGCTTAAACGTCTCCTAAGGCGGGAAGGCAAACTGGCTTTCCCTTTGGGCTCCTGCCTAGAAACGAACTCTCAGTCTTCTTCTCTGGCTGGAAAACTCCGTGTGTGGCTATCTGCCACAAGACCAACTCCTTCTTCCACTTTAGGCTCCTGCTTACAAATGTTCTACTGCTTCCTCCTCGGGCTCCTGTCCCGAAACGATTTCTGTCTTCTTCTCCGGCTGGAGAACTCCGCTGTGTGGCTATCTGCCACAAGACGATCTGTCTGGCTTCCTCCTCGAGCTCCTGCCCCAAAACGATCTGATTCTCTCTGCAAGATCTCCACCTTACATCCCCGATTCCGGCCTCACATCATCTCTGGAACGGTTGATTATCCTCAGAGGTGATGAAGAAACCGAGAAACGAGTGAAGGTGGAGTCTATCTTCCTATGTCTTAGGGGGGAATGGGTAAAGGAAAAATTGACAGGTAAAAATATAAAAGTTAAAAAATTACAAAATTCACGTAAATTCATGTAATCTTTTAACTTTATATATAAACCTATGTGCTTTTAAAAGGTTTACTAGTTAATTTTTATTATATTTAAATGGTAAGATAGCAAAAAAAAAAAAAAAGTTGTTTATTTATAAAGTAATAGCGAAATTACGAAATAAGTTCTTGTTTTCCGTTCCGTATGCAGCCTTACTATTTGAAAACACGTGATATGTTGATATGTGCAAAATGGCATGTAACTGGTCTCTCAGTAAAGGTCGGCTGTGATCAGTAGAAGCTGCGTTTTTATTGAGTTTCGAATATGGATGAGAAAAAAATGCATTTTCAGCATGTGATGCTATTCTTCTATAGAAAGGGAGAAAACGGCGCACAGACGTATAAAAACGTTTGTGAAGTGTATGGAGAGGGTGCTGTTGGTGAACCAACGGTTCGGAGATGGTTTGCGAAATGCAGAGCCGAAGATTTCAGCTTAGAAGACGCGGATCGCCCTGAAAGACCTTCAGCAATGGGTGACGATCACCCGGAGGTCAATCCAAAATTAACGACTCGGGAGTTAACAGATACTCTGAAAATTCCCAAAAGTATTGTTCATGGACATTTGGTGAAGCTTAGGTACATTTCTCGTTATGAAGTTTGGGTCCCACACAACCTGTCTTGAGAAAAACTGCATCGACTGGTATTCCATTCCATATATGATAAGCTCCTGAAAAGCAACAAAACGGACCCGTTTTTGAAACCAATAGTGACTGGAGATGAAAAATGGATTGTCTAAGACAATGTAGTGCAGAAAAAAACCTGGTATCAGGTAACGAACCACTAAAACACACACCGAAGCAGAATATTAATGCAAAGAAGGTCTGTGTCTCGTAGGATTTCAAAAGCATTCTTTACTATGAGCCACTCCCACACAAACAGACGATCAATGGACGCTGTAGCCAGTTGGAGAAATCGCACCACACCATTCAACAGAAGAGGAACACAACTAGCGAACAGAAAGTGTGTTGTGTTCCAATAAAAAGACTCGCGTGTCTTCTGTCACTCCCAAAAAGTTGCCAGAGTTTGACTGGGATGTCTTACCACATCAACCATATTCACCGGATATTGCACCATCCGACTTCCACTTGTTTCGGTTCCTGCAGAATGCATTGAACGGAATATCATTCTGTGATGTCAACGCTGTCAAAAGCACTTGAAGACTTCTTCGCTTCCAAGCCAGCCCAGTTCTCAGCGAACAAATTTTTAAAAGTTCCAGAAAGATGGACTAAAATCATGGAAAAAAAAAAGGGAGGAAAATTTGACGAATAAATATTGTTTCTTAAGCGCATATATTTGTTTCATTTCCACTTGTCAGAACTTACCAGACCACCCAATATACGTATATAAAGAACGAGCTGTAGATTGATGTGGTATTCTTTGATACGTTGCGGTTTTTGACCGTAGCTTCTTATCTGTTGTTCCAATATGTACCAAAATCAATAAGGTGGTTCTTTAAAAATTAATTAAATAATAAATTCGAGAATTACGATGTCAACTAGATAGTCACATCTAGAATTATTTAACTCCGAACGGACTAATAATTGAGACGAGTTGTAATAATAAAATATGTTCTATTTAAGGAGATCTTTCTGTAGGTATATATCTTATCACTATACAGGATGGGGCAACTTCCCATACATTTTTGCCCATTGTCCTTTATAATACCAGCTTCGAAACTTTAGTCAGGACATCAAAACTGAATATCTTACCATTATAAGAAAAGAATCATTATTTCAGCCATTACTGCGATAACACGAATAAAAGAATTTGACTGGATTTTTACCTGACCACACGTTTAGTAGTAGTAACTACTACCATTCTGACGGCCGGTTTCTCCAATTGATCGTAAACCACTATCTGGATTAAGTAAATTGAATCCAATTTAGTTGCGATGTGAATTAATATTTGAAGAAATCTGTCGTAAGAATAGGAAAATTGATAGCGAGGATTAACCACACCGAGTATCTCGGAAAAAAAACAAAAACAAAAAACAAAAAAAAAACCCTTGATATTCTTGCTTTTTTTTTTATTCTTTATGTTCTAATGCAGTTTAATAAATAAATAAATGATTTTTTTTTTATGTAAGTAATTACAAGTAGGTATTACCCTTCACATCTCATGGGGAAAAAACTGAAAACATAACAAAAACTTTTCAGAGATTTCAAAAAATAATAAAACTTCTCATTAGAATCAATCTTGTTAACTATCTTTAGGCTACATACAAAAATTTGATCATTTAAAAAGCAGGCCTTTGTAGCTATAAATGCAATTTTTATTTAAAATCAGATCTTTAATTACGAACTTAATTCTATGAAACGGCTAATTTGGGATGTAAAAATTTTTTTTTTTTTTTTTTTTTTGAGGTAAGATTATTAAATATTAGCAAAGTTTTGTGCCAATTATAAAATAAAAATAATTAAAAATTTACTAGCACTTTCAAAATAAAAAACAGAAATAAAACTCCAAACAAAGGTATAGTTTTTTTTTAAAAAAAAGGCCAGATACGCAATAATATAAAAACATAAAAATACATTAAAATTTCGACCAGGTCCCGATCGAAACCTGGTCTAGATTTTAATGTGTTTTTATGTTTTTTAATTATTGTATGTGTCTGGCCTTTTTTTTAAAAAACTACACCATTAATTCCACGCCCTTTAAATTTCTACATCTATAAAACAAAATAAATTAAGCTCTATTTTGGTCCCGATATACCAGATGAGTTGTTAGCGGATGCCTGATTAACAATAATTTCTGTATGTTCTATTACCAGTTACATTTAAAAAAAAAAAAATCTATTTTTACATTTTCTTTTCAAATTTTTACAATTTGAATATAATTTATCTACATTTACTGCCCACGATGGAACCTTTACCCGATCAAGCGATTGGTTTTGGGTTGAGACACTGATATAAATGGTAAGATAGGAACGAAAAGGATTATTTCTTTAAATATGATTGACTCCGATGGTGCTCTTTCGTCAAGACTGACGGATTCCTGTTTTTTTTTTCCAGCTTCATCTATTTAAAACTAAATAAAAAGCACTTGAATCAACTCCCACTTCTCTAAATGAAGAACACAGGAGATTCCATTGAAAATTTGCAGAATTCCTGGAAGAACGTGGAGATCACTTTCATAAGCTTTTTATTTATCTTTATTTTTATTTATTTATTTATTTATTTACTTTTAAAAAAAAGTTCTGAAAATAATACAATGGAAAATGATTTTTCCGTACATACTTAAATTTAAATTTCCGCATAATGAGATGCACTGAGAAATTATATAACCTCTAGATGTAACTGAATTATAAAAATAGTTTCATCTTTTATTTAATACGAGGATCAAATAAAACGGCATAGAATTAGTGCGTTTCAGATTTATCGAAGTTGGGATTATAGGGCTTCGAGTTTCCAATTCTCTGGCTCCAGCTCTTCTCCCGTTACTGTTAAGCATTCAAGTTACAAATAAAGAGATGTGATATTTTTTTATCTTAATTTAGCTATGTATATATGTATTAAGCAAAGCTATTTATGGAAAATTTTGACCTTTTTTTTGTTGTTGGAAAGGAAATGCTATTGTTAAGGTTTATAAATATAAATATAGCCTTGATTGGTTTGTAATGACATCAGTGGAAATCTTCCATTGGAAAAGATAGATCGAATGCCAGAAATGTAAACATGTGCTATAGTTTCACCTATTGATATTTGATCTATCGATTTCACGTAATCAAAAGAAAACAAATCGAACTGTGAAGCCGAAAATTCCCAAGTTCACTTAACCATTTAAAATAGTCTGAAGGTTACAGTTTCCTAACGGTTGTTTTCTGTCCTCGTGATTATAGTTTCCCTTTACAAATTGATTTTTAATTTGTTCTAAAGATAGCAGTGTGGAGAAAGAAATAAGCTATTTATATTTCTAGCGTCCGTCCGTCCAATTTTGTAACGATCTGAATGATAGTTTCAATAAAATTTCAATTGGGGATTTCAAGATCTTCATCAGCTGATGTAGCCTGATTGTTATCTTCCTATTATTACCTGATCAATAATACATAATCGGTTATTGATACGTGCAACAACTGTAGATAACTATTTTGTATAATTACGTAGATGATTTTTAGAATGTGAGTAGTAAAATGTACTTTACAGGCCGGTATCTTTAACGTTTTACCACCAGGTAATGCGAAAAAACTTTGTTTTCGCCCTAATTACTATAATCATCAACCTTGAGTACTTTGATAATGCATATAATAAAGTATTTTATGTACCTTATTTATATTTCTGTATCTTATGGTTTCGGAGGAGATAGGGCAAAAAAAAAATCTACTTTTACATATATATGCACTACAAGCTGGTGCCGGCTTGGTCGAGCGGTCTAGTCGGCGGTCTGCCGTGTGGCCAGTGTGCCGGAACCTGGGTTAGAATCCCTGTAGTGGCATGGCTGTTTCTTTCTTCTTCTGTGTTTCGTCAGTTCTTCCCTGGGACTCGCTCTCTCAGGTTTCTTCTCGACGAGAGGTGAATTCTCGTCACCCTCCCTGAATTCCTAGCCTTGTCCTGACGTTGTCAGGTTGGGCTAGCGCGTGGTCCGTCGTGGCCTATTCGCGGGTAATAATATACTACTACTACTACTAATAATAATAATAATATATGCATTACAAATGTTAATTAAGTTACAAATGCTATTTTTCCAATTAGATAGTAATTTATTCTAACTAGAAAAATTTAATTACAGGGGAAACGAAAACGAGCGAACAAACAAACATTAATTCGATCAGAGAAAGGGATATGATGTGTTCAAAATGCAGTATCTTTTTAAAAATAATTATTACTGCTTTTTTTATTAAATTTTTCGACGTTCTCAGGGTAGCGTCAGAGAAATTTACTGCAGTAGAAAAAGAAAAAAAAAAACAAGCAAGCGCATATTTTATTTCATATTTCAAAGGAAGTACGTATTTCAGATCCGAAATTTACAAGATAATTTCAATTCCATCTGTCAGCGAGATCATTTAGATATCTTTAAAATGCTGGAATGATAATTCAAACAATTTATTTTTAATAAATGACTAGAACTGAGAAATTTTTATCTTATGGCTACATAATTTTACGAATGTGAACGTGATTTGAGTGAAGACCAGTACAATCACATCACAGATTTTTTACTTTGCATTGTAACCACATCACAAGTTATGGTGTTTGCTTCTGAGTTACGAATTCTTTGTGAACTCTGCCGCCCTCGCAGTGCATTACAGTAGAACCCCTCTCGTCCGCCCTCGGTTGTTCGCCACTCCGATTGATCCGACCGTGCTCGAGCCGGCCGAACTTGTCCCCGACTCGTCGGTGACTCACAACCCGTCGCACCATTGTGTTGTTTACTTGCATATACAGTGACGGTAGATAGTGAAAACGCTCTTAAGAATCGCAAAACATTGAAAAAGCCTAAACTTGAACTGCTTGACAACGCAATAAATCCGTATATTTTACTGTAAATCTGTATTTTTCTGTATTTTCTGATAATCCGACCTTTTTTGCGTTCCAACCATACCCCCAGTCACAAAGGTGACGGATTAGAGGGTTTCTACTGTACTACTATTTAGAACTATTTCATCAGATTGTTTTCAAAGACCGTTTCGCTTCACATTCTTCTCCGCTTGTCTATTTTCTCTTGGTGATTAAATTGATAATGAAGTGTTTGTAACTTTTATCTTAGTGTTTTCTTGTGATTAAAATAATAAGTTAATAATAAACAGAAAATTAAGGCAAAATTTAATGTTACATAGCCTCTGGTTGTGGTATTCTCAGTGAGTTGACTAGGCCTAATTTAATGTTAAAGTGTTTTGTTGTGATTAAATGAGAAACTAAAGTGTAGTTTCTATAGCTGATAGAATTTAAAGCAAAAACTGTAAGGCTGTTACTTACATTGGCATTTATTATTTATTTTATTAACAATTGACAGAATATTATTATTAGCAAAGAAGGCTTTGTCTTTATTGTACAGTAGAGCCCCGATTATCCGCGGAATTGGGTAGCAAGGGCTTCGCGGATAACGAAAATCGCTGATAACCCGAGGTGTAAACACGAAAAAAAAATATTTCACCATTAAAAACTACGTTTTATTGTATAAAAAACATAATATGTGAAACTTTTAAAATATGTACAGTAAAGCAGAAACCTTTGCTCTACGTTTCCATCCACAAATTCCGAGAAGGCCTTTAGAATTACGATGCACAATAAACCTGTCAGTAATTTTCGATCTTCGTACTGTAGGGCCTATTGCATTTTCCCTGTTATTGGCTTGGATTAAAATTGTTTTTTTTTTTTTTGAGGTTCGTAATTAAAAAAAATTTTCGCGGGACTCGCGGATAATCGGGGCTCTACTGTATTTATAAATGTTTTATTTACATTAATTGGCATGAATTTGACGAACCAGTACACTTACGTACCTCATTTGACGATCGCAGTGCATTAAAAGTACATTGATAGGTTAAAAAAAAAAAATACATTCCTTTGACTTATGGACACGCTCCGGAACTTAACCTGCCGTAAGTCCGGAATTTGACTGTACCTATGAAAAACAGCAAGAATTTGCCATCTTATATTAGTTTTCAACACTAAAATATTGACATCAAATATTTTCGTTAATAGTTATAATGGAAGTATTAGAAAAAAATTGGAGCGCGGGCCCACAAAGTAAAATAAAAGAAAATAAATAAATGTAAACGAACATTAATTACCTAATTGAATAGTCTACTATTTACACGTGCTTACAATAGAATAAATAAAGTCACGAGATAACGTCCACAACATATTAACAATGCGAGTAAATTTATTATGGAAATCAATAAACGAAACAGAAGATTTTAGCTATTTTATTTTTAACGAGCAGTCGATTAATGTACATGCGCCAAATAAGGCCCGGTTCCCAAATAAGGCCCATCCTTCATTTTATTAATAGAACGTTGACAATTTCACAAGATTAGTTCTGTTTCGGAGAGGTCCTGGCTTCTAGGGGCTACACCAAAACTTAGGTCCGTTGAAGTGAACTATTCCACCACGTTTGTTTCAGTTGAACAAGTAAAAGTCGTCCGAAGCTTTTGTCGTTACTATTTCAACTTAATTTGATAAATCGTCCGCATTTTGGGGCAACTTAATATGCTTTAAAATGACATTAAACATGTTCATGTATGTAATGAGTAGAATAAGATACTGTATTTGATATTTTCCAGTTAAATATGTGCATTTAAATACTTTTTAGTAAAACAATGAATGAAAGCGTGGTTAACAGGAGCTCCAAATAATTAGACCTTCCACTGATGAACCAAACAAGGCCCTTTTGGGCATTACAGTTGACTCGCGATAATCCGATATTTGGCAGTCCGACACGCTCGGTAGTCCGACGCAGGTTGATTCGAAAACCGACCCGATTAAGGCGGTCACGGAGGTGAAATGCACAATCACTTGCGGTGACGTTATGTCGGGTGCTAACACTTTGATACGTTGGTGTGAGGAGAGGGAACTCGACTACGAGAACATTTTAATGTTAAAAGATATTCAAGAAAAAGCCATGACAGACTCTTATACGTAAGAAGAAACAAAAAACGATTACAGATTTTTTTAAGCCGTAAATATATATGTATTTTTATTTTTTTTTAAGACATAAAATTATATTTTACATTATATACTGTAATTTTATTTTTTTAAGACATAAATACCGTAATAAATTAGTATTACATATATACGTACGTATTCATTTGTGTAAAACTATGCCTAATGAGTTTTTATTTTATCCCCAATGACCGTAAAATATGTACTCAATATGTATTCTAACAATATACGTATTGTAGTATACATATTGTATACATAATTTAAATTTTCTTGCCTTAGAAGTCAAAATTCAGTTTTAAAAACTCAACCTTTGGTAATCCGACATTTTTGATAATCCGACACCCCCTCGGTCCCGTAACTGTCGGATTATCGTGAGTCAACTGTATTTGGAACATCATTTATCGTATATGTTTTACTTATTATGAGCCTCATAAGCACATTCTGTAACATAAAGTAATTATATATAATGAGAAAAAATATTAAAAAAAAATACATCAAAGCTAGTTTTAAATTCACCATTTTATAAATTAATTATTAATTAATTATTAATTTTTAGCGTAATGTTTAGTCAGGACGAAATTTTGGAAATTTAAACCTGACAAATATTTTGGTTATGTCATTTGTAACATTTATATTAGCCTACTAAATATCTTATGGGGAAATCTTTTGAACAAAGCCTTTGGTGACGAATTTTTAAGATTTTTCAACTTGGATTGAATTGATTACACAGGTGGAGTAGCAGAAAGTTTTAAAGTTTTGTTTTTCTGGGTTAGCCTACAGGCCTTCTTTGGGTCAATCAACTATTCTTTGTACCTAAGTTTGTCCCGAACACAAATTTAATAAATATTGTTTTTGGAAATAATTATTGGACTTTATTTTTACCCCAAAGTATTATTAGGTCATTGATCAAAAGCTTTAGAGTGACCGATTGTAGTTTAATTACGAATATTTTATTATTTTTACAATAACTTAGGAGACAATTTTTCCCCGCGAGTATTTGGTTTCCCTGTTACTTCAGAGACTTCGCAAACTCCCAAAGCGAATGTTTTAATATAGATTGCTATTAAATATACAAAATATATGTTAAACAGTAGTAACTGATAGTAAGGATATGCGACAATGACAGGGAAAAGTAGGCTGTTTGTTTTGTTTTGTCCCGCAGGGACAGTAACGCAGGGACAAATTACCGCCATAATCTCACTAAATAAAGCAAAATATTGCTCTTCAAATTAAAAAAAGGGCTCTGCCCGTTATCTTAAGTAAATCTTCATTCACTAATCGTTAAAATGTGCTCCATAGGAAGTTAGATTTTCGATTTTTGTTTGTTAGAAAATCATTCTGTCGTCACTCGCGTTTAGTACAAAGAATAGTTGATTGACCCCTTTACTTCCCCACGGTTCATTCATACCATTGGACAAAATATCTGAAGGAATTTTTTAAGATCATGCATCGCTTTTTTTATTAACAACCATCACTGCATGTCCCGTTTCATGCATCGATTGTCCCGTATAATTAAGTAATTCGAGAAAGACGTGAAAAAAAGTCTGTCTTCATAGCAAATCTTGATTAATGATAAATTTAAAAAAAAAAATCCTCCTCGTTATTCAGTTGACTGGGTTTCTATTAGATGTCATAAAAAAAGAAAAGTGAACATCTCTGCCTCGTATTTTATAGATTGTTCTAAAAAAAGTCCCTTTTGATTGACAAGTGAGTGTGGGGTAGCAACCCTAATCGCTTTACGCAGTAAGACAGCATTAAACACATAAATAAGATATGTCAAGAGTAGATATTAAAAAAAGAATATGAAAATTTTGTTGCCTAATCATCATTTTTTGACTTCTATATAATAAGCAGTCGAAAAACGAAACTTATAGAGAACCTACGCTTTTCATTCAGATAACTGGGGCATTCGTCGTAAATCGAAAGGCTGGCAGAGAAATGTTTCTTTTTTTTTTTTTTCTCTGCTGCGTATTTTACTGAAGTATTGAGTCACATCGTTATTATTACTGTTATCAGTGTTTATTTTGGAAGTGATTTTTTGTTTTTTCTCTTTCTTAGAGGGAGGTGGTTAATGAAAGCAAAGGGTTATTTTGAGATGCTGGATCGTCTGCGATTCGGCATTCAAGTCATACGTCAAGGTCAAGTCTGGAGTTATTTTGTTTTTATTTTGACAGCAAATTTTTGGAATTCTATAAAGCTATTATTTATGACGTCATGTCGCGAACGGAATAAGAATGCGATGCAAAATGGTAATACAGTATTTTTAGGCAGTCAAATAAATAAAAGATTAAAACTAGCACAGTCCAATCGTAAAAACTAAAAGCTGTAAATGTTTGCACGAACCAAAGCATTTGGTCGTTTCTCGTTCATTATTCAGTTGACATTTTTCTTATATTGGGAATAGACTTCCATCTGCAATTTCTTTATCTTATCTACGTTTTTATCTTTCCACTTTCAGTTGACTTATAAAAGTAAACTTCAAAAAAGCTTTGCTAAGAAAATGTAAAAACTCGGAATGAAAATTCAATTTTATTTTAAATCAAAGCCAGTTAGATTGAAAGAAAAGATAATTCTGGGTTGCAGCCCATTTTCCATCTGATTTCGTTATGATTTACCTAGATTTTAATTGAGTAATTTACGAATTTTTATTTCAAACTTTCTAAAACACGACGGTGTATTGAAGGAGCAATACCAGGAACAACTGGACGGGCACACCTTTGCTGCACCTTTCATGATTGAAAGGGAATAGTAGGAAGAGAAGGATTACATGCGTATTTTGTTCCCGAGCCACATTAACATCTTTGTACCTGGACCAGGACAATCTAACGACCAGGGCCTGGGGCCCCGCGGCTGAATAAGGATTTTTTTTCTATGTTATTATTAAATTTCCATTCGGCCACCCCATAAAAATTTTATGATTATTTCCTTTATTTAAAATTCGGCTTACTCCAACAAAGCCCATGACTAATGAGCTGTAGACAGGGGCGTAACGTGGGTTTCAGCCACCCGTGGCATAGGCCAAATTTGCCGCCCCTTATTCACTGCCTGTGGTAGCTATGAAAGCCCGTAGTCGAACTCGTTCGAGCTTGAAGTCCTGTTCGTCAATTTCAGTTAGTACAGACGGTGTTGCCAGTCGCTAGAGCGAGCGAGATGACTACACTCACTTAAATAAAGGGGATTCCCCGGTTCCGTCACAAATTAAATAATAAGTTACGTGCTCATTTTAATCCGTCCGAGATGTAGGTATGCACAAAAATATGAAAAGAAATGGTTCAAATTTTTAGTTCAGATAATAAGATATTATTATTTATTGTGAAATTTTGCCGCTCCCAAAAAGTGCCGCCCCCGCCATGCTACGCCACTGGCTGTAGATAACCAAAAAATATGAAATTTTAGAAAGTGTCTGTAAGAAAGTTTTAGGGAAGTTGGATTTGGGAAGAGAGTTATCCTGATTGACATTATCATTGGAGGGGGGGGGGGGCAGCAGAACTTCTAGTTCGCCTAGAGCTAGAGGCCGGATCTGCATGGATCATCATGCCACAGGTTCTTAGGCAGTTCACCGATCAAATGAAACACCAACGTTGTAGAAATACATTTCTGAGTTTGACAAATTTGTGGGAAGTTGGTACATAGCACTAGCTACAGCCTCTCATACAATCCGTAATGCTAGCACACTATTATTTATGTGGAGAAAATAATAGATCTTAGACGCGGGTACTGCCGCACGTACGGCATCAGTGAGCATGCGAACTACCATCTGAATGGCTTCATGTTAACAGTTACTTAGTGTCTATAATATGTCTCTCTACGATGGCCTTCATGCTCACAAGATCTCTCACCGATTGAATGTAAATTGCCATCTGACGTCTTTCTGGGCTACTGATTCTGGTCCGTGGCCTAGAATAGAGCTAGCAAGGTGTGACATTCTTCTGGCGACCAATCAGAATCAGCTCCGCCACGTTATCAAAGTTATGAGGATCACACTCACTATTGAATGTTTTTGAGATCTCATCACCTACATGATATAAATGATATATTTACTTCTTACATAATAAGATTCCTACATTTTACATTTGAATTCACTGTCTTATGTCTCGTATGGTATTGGTAAGTTTATAAAGAGCATAGTTCACAGCAAGTTGTAATGAATTGGCTCCTTTTCCTCATTTTAATTCGCTGTCAAAACCTATCTAAGTGGTAGGTGGAAGACATGAATTGTTTCAATTATTTTTTATTATGCATTTCTTTTTGCTTTTAGTTTAAGCATTTTCCACATTTAATTCGTGAAAATCTACTTTTTTCATGAAAACGTTTCATGAAACGTTTTGGATAAATTCATTTTGTTTCATTTTCGATTAACTTAGTCATTTAGTAACAACACAGTTTAAAAAAAAATAGTTACTTTTTTTAGTAACCAGAACCAAAAATCATCAATTATAAAAAGATTCGATTATAAGTATAAACTGAATTTCAGCTACAACTTAAAAATATTGCAGACACTACTTAAGAGATTGAAGTAAGCAGATATTAAAGATCTTAATTTCTAAATTAGATATTTTTTTTATATGTTAGATATATATCCACCAGTGGCGGATTAAGCTTGCATGCAGTTCCTGGCTGAAAATTTTGTCGGGCCCTTGCATCAAACTGATTTCTGTTTACTAGCAGAAAGGGTTCATATTCTGTTTAGATATACGTAATTAATATAAGACATAAAGTGTTAACAAAATTGGAGATCTCAAAAAAAAAAATTGCGTTTTTAAGCGGCATATTTGACACACGTAATCAAAAGCACTGTCTGTATACTGTGACTAAATGTGATTGCAATAAGTGAATCGAGCAAATATATAAATTCGAATGTGACGTAAATGATTCGTACCCACGCGAATTCCTCGTTAACTTTTTAATTGTAGTATATTTTTTAATTACATAATTTGTTTGCCCCTAAAATATTGGAGGCCCATAGGTAGCTATAGCCCATATTAGCACCCCCCCCCCCCCCCTTGAGGTCCTTGAGATGTAATTTAAAAAGACCCAAGAGTCTGAAATTAAGTATTCCGGTAATTCTTTTGAAGTCATTGAACTTCTGTAGGAAACCTAAATGGAGTCCTGTTGATTACAGTGATGATAATGACAATAACAAATGACTTTATTTTGTATTGAAAGTTTTAACACAACATGTAAATACAAGTATGCTCAAAGTTATTTTTTTTTAACTAATTTCTTCCTAATCGTATATCTGCAAGCGTTTCTGGTTACTGCTGTGAAAAAAAGCAATTCTCATTCAATACACGGACGGACATAGAGAGACAATGCAGCTATTTTGTCGTCTTTGTTTCAATGACACAAGATGTCATCGTTCGGAGGAGAACGGTATCATTTAAAAATTAATTTTCCGTGAATAATGACCATTTGCATTATGTATTTTACAATGACAAATTTTTTCAATGATTCTTATTATCATTCTTAATATCAGTGATTTATCAGTGATTTTTATTAAATTTTAAAAAATTGTATAATAACAAGTCTTTACCTTATTTTATAATAGAAAAACGAAAGAAGAAAAAAAGAAAAGAAAATGTAGATATCGACATGACATAATTGTCCAAACTCAGACTAACTGGAACAATAACTTTTTTTGTTGAAGAAGTTCCTGTTATCATTTCCCCTGCAGTAAATCATTATTTTTCTGTATCTGTTTCATGAAATTTCTAAAAATTGATCGTTCTATTTTGTTGGTAGCTGTGGAGTTTGAGACATTGAACTACTTTTATAGTTGACCCAACTTCAAAAAATTAATTCCAAATAAAATGTGTTACAGCCGATATTGAAATCACATATATTTTTTTCCTGTGTGGGAAAGCAATATTCAAATGAGCAGTTGTCGATTTGATTAAATACTATAAAGTTGTTGGTTGTTTTTTTTTGAAAGGCCGCTAATAATTAATGTTCAAATTATCATAGGTTATTGCTGAGAAAACTTACAGCATTATTATTAGTATATTTAATTTCAGTGATTAAATTAAGTTTAAACTAAACATAGCTTAAGAAAATGAAAAAAATAAAGCCTACAGTTTTGATCAAAGCTAGTATTTATATGTTTTAGTCTTTTTATCTGGAGCAGATTTTCTAGAATAAGGCTAAATACTGTCGACGTATTACATGTGCAGGTATTCCTTATTACAGACTAGTTGTACCCGGCGTTGCAATGCCACTCAAAGAAAGAAAATGTTTGTGTTTAATTCTGTTTATTTGAAGTGCTTTTGGATACACAATATTTTTAGTTTTTCCGTCTGGTGCATACACAAATAAATCGATGATTTTCCGACGCGTGAGCAGGCCACATACAACCATATGTTGTATGTGTCCCTATGTTGTCCCTGTGCTTTGTTGATGGCATTGCAAATGCGAGTCGCACCGAAACTGCAAAAGTTGAACTGGAAAAATACTCATTTGTTGAAACGACTCTCGCACAAGATATTGTAAAATGGTTCTACTAATTCAGAAACCTTCACGGGCGGGCGCACAATAACTCACCAAATTTTCATCGCATTATATTGAATGGTATAGGAACGCATACGGGACAAACAAACAAACATTCATTTTTATATATTAAGTTTCATCATCAAAAACACCACCCCACACATATTTGGATGGATAAGAATAATGTTAAAAAAAGAAAGATTAAATGTATCAAAACTACTTAAACAAATAAATCAATAAAATGATAGAATAGTGTTTTCGTAAACATTATTCTTATCAAATATTTCAATTATAGACACAAATCTTCACCAACATTTCGTTCTTTTGATCAAAGAACTTCTTCAAAGTTTACAAAAGAAGAAAACATCTTTCTTTTCTAAAATCAACAAATAAATGAAACACAAATAAATCTTTCACGATCTAAACGTGAATAACAATAAAATCAAACAAAATATTCATGATCGAAACGTGAATAATAAAACGAAAATAAAACAAATAATCACGAACCAAATAACAATAAAATTTTATCTTCTATAAAATAACAAAGACATTCGCTACAATCAAAAATGTGAATATCAATAAATAATACATAAAGTTCAATATCTCTTTCAATTCCTTAAATTTTGTAAAATTAATTCTAAAACACAGATTTATTTGTGCTTAATTTATTTGTTGATTTTAGAAAAGAAAGATTTTTTCTTTTCTTCTTATGCAAACCTTGAACAAAGTTCTTTGGTTAAAAGAACGAAATATTGGTGAAGATTTGTGTCAATGATTGAAGTATTTGATATGCCTAATAGTTTTTTGAGATTATTCTTATCCACCCTAATGTGATTAATCTTCATTTTTTGTGATTAATATATATGTGCGATTATTTTGTAATTAATTGAGGCAAAGTAAGTTTAATTTTTTTTTTTTTTTTTTTTTACAAGTGCTTTTGTATTTTGATAATTTCTACTCAGTCTCGAATGGGATTCCGTATTCTCTTTTACCGGCATATACGACACAAAATAATATGTCATATAAATAATATACGACACTAAATAATAATATATAGTAGTTAACCCTATTTACTTTGTTAGCTACATTAAATAGTAACTTATCACATTTGAAAAAAAAAAAAAAATATTATTAGGTTATGTGCATTTTTTCTTAAAATAACAAAATAACTAATTATACTATTTTTCCTTTAATTAAATAACTCAGCAGGTTTAGATATTTCCTAAACAATGTATGGCTTAGAAATACTTACATTATTTACATTAAACGCCTTCCCGAAAACGTTTCAATAACGTTCAGTTTCATTATTAGTCTACTTTCCCAGGAACATCAAAATCACTCAAGTCTGTGTGTGTCTCAATCACCCCTTAATTTTTTGAATCTCTGGATAGATCTGTTTGAAAATTGACATGCAATTGAAGGACAACAGATGATCTAAATTTTACATTTTTTTGTGTGGGTCCTTGTTAAGAAATCACCGCGTGAAAGTGATTTCCCACAGAAAAGATCAGAAGCAGTTGTTCTAGGAATGCAAAGTAATCCGTACTGAGGCTAGTATGAACAATACATCGGAAGCGCAGTGGTGCCTCAAAGGAAAATTGTTCATACTAGCCTCAGTACGGAGACCTTGTTATTTACTGTGACTTTTCCTGGCTGATGATCGCCAACGAGCGTGAAACAGCTGTTCCAGGATGTCACTTGTGAATAATTTGGTCTCATCCATTGTTGTTTTCTAACATTTCAAATGCGCAGTTTGAAGTCTTATGCTTTAAAAAAAATTCATTGAGTCCGCTCTCGCTGGCACATGGATTTTCTCACTGTTTTTTTCCTTGTGTAATTTTTTCCTTTGAGGTACCACTAATCCTTTTAGTAATTCATTAAATTTGCCCGAATTAAGAGGAACAGACTACTTCAGTATCATTTGGATATTTTACTCTTGTCTGTTTGCAAATAAGACGAATTTTTTTGAAGTGATTCTGCAAACAAATTGAAATTCATTATTAAAAATTGAGACAAATGTTAAAATAAAGTAGGGTATCAGGGGAACATGTCTTAATTAAAGCAGTATCTCTTTCCATTTCGATGGAATAATTTCAATCATCAAAGCTATATTTGAAAGATAATCACGATCATTTTGCTGTGATTAAAAAGTTCTGATTTTAATTAGCGTTGAGGTAACTTAAGCATGACAATTTTCGAAAGCTAATATTAATGAACATTGCATGTGATGGCTAGATGAGCTAGTAAACAATCATTAAAACTCGGATTAAAAAATGCGAACTTTTCAGTAGGAATTGTTTGCATTGCCGCCCTCCTCTGTTTACTTGGATCACTTCCCATTCGGTTGAAGTCATTATGTTTTCTCGGTTCCTTAAATGTGTTTTTCAATTCTCCGACCACGACATCTCGGTATGCTCGAAAAAAATTGAGCGAAGGTTAAGGAGTTGTCCTTTTTCTTTCTTTTAAATGGCTATAATTGCTTGTCCACTCTTTCGAAGCTAAAAATAAATTTACAAATGCAATTTAAAAACATGTGGGGAAAATGGAACTTCGATTTGCTGACATAATTCTAACAGTGGCGAGTTATAAATGGACTATTTTCTTACACAGGTTATTTTGTAATATGTCGTATTAATATCAGAATAATATAAGTCATTGTGCTCCCTAGTCAAATATAATTTAGTTGCGGTATAATATAGTAACTTAATTCACGATATGGTAAAATAAGGAGTTAAGACACACACACACACACACCTCCGTCAGTGAAGAAACAAAAAAAACAAAAAAACTATTTTAAGCCTGCGACATGATGCACATTTGTTTCGAGTATAACATTACAAAAAAAGAATGAAACATGTATCTTTTACGGATGCTTTATTTTAATTTAATTTGTCATTAAATCTGATGAATCTTATTAAAACGGGATTTTTGTTAGACAAACAAAATAATTTGTTGAACAGAAAAGTATTCAGAGATAAGGAACTTTACATTAGTGTTATTTTAATCTCCTACACTTCGTAATTAAAATACTTCAAAGTAGATTAACCTCTGTTGAATTAAACTTGGATGAAAAGACCATTGGGTCAGTGCTACTACTTTGATTAGCCTCTAGATTGAGTGAATGATTTCTGTAATTTGCTGAGTGTTCGCAATATACGCTTCGCAGATAAGATTGTGCTGATTGGTATATCCATTTGAAAGAGTTCACTAATCACTTGTTTGTTCCTGTAGTTTTGCTACAATCGTCCATCGCCTTTAGGGAATCCGATCGTCACCGAGCAACAGATTTGTTTATCTGCTGAGAATCATCGAAACTCGTCGAATGCTTGGAGAATTTCCAGACTCCCATCCACAATGCTCATGCAATCCGATCGACTACAATCTGATCTGCATTGAGATGTTTCCATGGCACGAGGGCAAACGGCGAGGAATTTTCCATCCACAAACAGCCTTGCCCTTCAATGTAGGACAACGTTTTGTTAGTAATTTTATACTAGCAAAGTTTTGGTTTCATTAAGACAATTTCAACTTGTGTGTTCCCTCAGAGTCTGGTATTGTCTTCTGATAAAATCGTAGGTCGAATGAAATACTAGACTCTTTGACATTTCTTTTTCTAGAAACGTACAATAAATTGTTAAATGAGAAAAGTATCTACTACACAGAGAAAAATAGGAAACCATCTACCAAATACTAAGTAAATAAATAAATAAATAAATAAAAAATAAATAAATAAAAATCAATCTTTACATGATTTCTTTTTGTCTACGTAATTTCATACATAATTAGAACTCAATTCTGTTTAGGACTACTTTGATTAGAGGCTTAATCTCTGGCGTACCTACAGAAAAATTGTATCATATCTCTACACTGTAACATTTGATAGTAATACAAATTTTAATGCAAATATAAACTTACTGCGTAATTTACAATAAGAATAACACTGAAAGAACTTGAATACTACTTTTCTTAAACTATATTTTATTAAAATCCTTAAATACTTGCTAAATCCTATGAATTAGAATAATATCGAAGAATGCAGATGTCAGTGATTAAAAAACGGAGTAATAAGCAGTGTTAGACATCATTGTTTGGCTTTGATTGATTTGCTACAGAAGTTCTGTCATCTTCACGCATAAATTTCTCGACAGAAACATACAAAGTTTTCCAAATACAAAAGTTAGATCATCTATTTCAGAACTCATAGGCGCACACACACAAAGGCGTACGGCACACTGTCTGATTTTGCCTCTTTCTAGTTCACGGGTGAATCGAAAGTACAGGCTCCGACTTTTCTGTGACCATTGGGGAACGGTTCAGATAGTGGTCAGTCGAAAGCTCGCACAACTATATAGGGAAAGGAGAAGGGTTTTAATTTTAGGAAAAAACACTAAAAATTGTATGGCTATATTAAACAGTATAAAATGTTATTGGTTTTTTTTTTTTGTACTTCAGAATTTGAAAAATTCCTCATTCGAAAGACTGTGGTGGCAGAATTCATTATAGCATCATCAATGTTTATTGAGATGGTTCGTTTCATTTAAAATTATCAGTGGCTTATTCTGTCTCGCGAAATCATCAACGTTAAATGTTTGTTTTTTTTCTTTTTTATCCTTACTAAAAAATGTATTTTTTTTTCGAAATCAATTCAATCGAACTGCAAATAGGCTAGTCCAGTTACCAGCTTTTATAATACAGAATTTCAGATTTTCGCTAATACATAGTTATTAAAATAGCTGATATCAACTTTTTCTTACTCGGAACAAGATAAAACAAGATGATAGTTGAGAAAACATTTATGTTGTATTATAGTTGTCAGTTAATTTTATCACTGTTTATTAAACAAAATTTTCATATATTGAATCGACTGAATACTTTCATATATTGAATACACTTGCTTTTAAACTGTTCTTGTTTTCTTTTATCAATCTACATTCATCTCTACGAAAATGTTGAATTGATTGTCAATATTAGCCCATTGAATTAATTTATCTAACTTAAGCATTTTTTTTTTTTTTTTACTTCAATGCTAACGTCAATTAGATAAGTAGTGCTTCCCATTATCACTGGCGTCATTCGTTGTTTTCTTTTGGCTTCTCTGCAAAGCTGTGCTCTGTGGATTGTCTGAGAGAATCGTTATCGCTTGTTTTTTAATCAAATGTTTAGATCTTTATGAAAGTATTTGGGAATGTACTGCCGTTCTTTGATTATATTCGTAGAGGGCGTAGATTAATAATAATAAAAAAAAGAGATTCCGATTTTCCGAAGAAAAAGAAAAGATCCTGAAGTTCTCCTTTTATTATTGTTTGACATCCGATGTTTGAAATTGAAAGATAATCAGAATCCTTTAGTCTGGCTATTTGAACGATTGTTGACTTTTTACAATGTATATCATTCAAAGTTCTGCTGGACTTTTAAGTTGTTTTAATTTTTTTTATATATACAAAAGAAATAATAATAAAAAAATAAATGAAAGAAAATTACCAAAAAAAAAAAAAGTTATTGAAATTTCTCATTCACTGGATTTACCGGAAAGCGGAATAGGTGATCGTTTAGGAGCTCTAACTACAGTAGGATCTAAAATTAATGAATATAAAGAGCCTCAAAAAGTCCTTTCGCTTAGGTCCGATACTACACCGTCTACACGAGCTTTGAAAACGCGGCGTTAGCGCTCGTGTAGGATACATTTAGCATTGCCAACGTTCTCGTGTAGATCACGACAGTATTGGACGTTAGCAAAAGGCCTTAACGCCACCAAAACCTTAAATCTGCTGGTGTTTTATCTGCTAAAATTTAATCTTATTTAAATTATTGAAATAATTTTGCATGAATTTCTGCAGGAATGAATGATGGAGACTTAGCTGATTCAAACCAATCATAGTAAACAAAAAAAAAAAAGCCTTGCGCAGGTACATGTGGCATCAGTTTAATGTAAGTTTTCTGATCTCAGAAACTGCCATTGAAGCATTGTAGATAAACGTGTACTATCAAATTTTCTTTGACAATAGAACTTAGGATAAAACAATTTGAAAAAGAAAAATGCTAACGTTATTAATTGTATACACTTGTGGATTGCAGATTTGATTCCCGGAGATGTTGGGGATCTTTTGTCTGTTACTGACTTTGAAGGGGCCCAAGAATCACTCAGGCTATGCCTGAGGTAATGCGGTTTTTTGTTGTTTTTTAACCAAGAATTAATAAGTAAGAAGGTTTAATGTGCATTAAATGTAATATGAAAGCGGAAAAAACAAGGGAATTCACAAATTCGTAAATTTGTTTGCTTTCACGCATTGAGCCATCATCGACAGCAATCTGGGACAGCTGTTTCGTCCTTATTAGGACTCATCAGCCAGATTTAGCTTCGATGATCAAGCTCAGAACGCGCAACTTCCGAGAGCGGGAGATGGAACCATAGGTATTCACGCTTGCTGAGCTTGATCATCGAAGCTAAATCTGGCTGATGAGTCCTAATAAGGACGAAACAGGTGTCCCAGATTGCTGTCGATGATGGCTCAATGTGTGAAAGCAAACAGATTTACGAATTTGTGTATTCCCTTGTTTTATCCGTTTTCATTTTACCAAGAATAACAGCAGAATGGAAAATCTAATTGTTCTGAATTCGTGAATAAATAAATTACTTTGTATAGATCGTAATTAAATGATCGTAATTGAGTCTGCATATATAATTTCGAAAAAAAAAAAGTGATTTTTGACGAAGCATGGCTAATTTTCTGTAATAAAACTGAGGCATTAAGATGAGACTGGGAAATAATATATATATATATTTTTTTTAAATTGGGAAACTTACTTTACTCCGAAATTTATTGTTTTTCAAACATTTAATCCAGTTAAGGCTATTCAAAATATTTTTACTTCTTAGAATTTGACCGGGTGCTGACAAAATATATATATCATGAAAGTGTTGAATTTTGGTTGCCATGGTGACTGCAAAATTATACTTTCATCCAGGAAGAGAATGAACCTAATAACACAGCCGTTATTCTAAAGCCAAGCCTTTACGGGGAATTTTCGACCATGCCTGTCACTTCATTTCTTTCCTACCCCTTCGGAGGATTTGGGTTCTTGGAATCTCGCTGCTAATCATTCAAAGCACACTTCTCGCTGCGACTTTGTCGAGTGTAGACCACTCCTGAGTGTGACTTCATTTCATAGCGAGTAAGCCCCGCTATAAGATCTATTTTTTTCCTTGCAATTTCGTGGTTCGTTTTTAACATGCCAGGAAATGAAAACTTACCTCATTATCTTTTAAAGACTTAATTGCACTTTTTGAAAAATCAAATGTTTCAAAAACAACTTTTGCCAAAGAATACCATATTCCCAGAGCTACATTAAACAATATTCTTTCATCGAAACAAGTAATTGAAGAAGCTGACAGCAAAGACAAAAGAAAGAGAATGAGGAAATCGAAGTTTGACGAGATCGAGGAGATTTTAGTTCTATGACTAAAACATGCCAGATTGCAAAATGTGCCGATTTCTGCCATGATTCTCAAAGAAAAAGCAATGGAAATTG
>JAFIDM010012231.1:150585997-150599535 GCA_023159025.1 Thereuonema tuberculata
TTTTTTTTTTTTTTTATTTTCCACTCATTCATTTGCATGTATTGATTTCTGAAAATCTTATTTTTCACACCGAATCCTACAGCAATTTATGAAAATACTGTATTTCAGTGTTTTTTGTTTTTCAAAAATTCCCACTCCGCTTAAGTCGTCAAAAATGTTTGGTCCCTTGAGTGACGACTTAAAAAGGTTTTACTGTAGTTTCATTTTTTTACAGTTTGTAAAATAGTGACAATTTTCTAGTCCTTAAATCCCATCTTAACTGTGTGAATGTTGTCATTGTTTTAAAAGGCAGTCATTTCTTATTGAAACCCAGAAATGTAATAGAATAAAATGAAATGATAACTCAAGTTTCAAATAAATTAATATTTAACATAATTTTGGAATAATGAATGAATTAAAAATTATCTTGAAGAGTATTATACTAAACTTTATCTTATAAACTTTTTCTCTTGTGTGTGTGTGTGTGTGTTGATAGATATATATTGTGTTAATATATATGAATAAAGATGAATATTATATAAAATGTAAATAATGGATCATTCCATGTCAGATCACCTGATGAGTTCACCACACCATCACAGATTTTTATGAAAATTTATTTGCATGTAAAGGCCATAAGATAACATATTCTGCAAAATATGGGATTTTTTAGGTTAAATATTTGCCGAGATATGTCTTTTTTTTTTTTTTTTTCCAGGGCACATGCGGGAGAAGTCTTCTTCCTCATGAATTTGCCTTACAGTTTGCACTATATTTTCTGATAGACTTTTCCCCCTGCATTTGTGTGGTTCAACCAACGTACCACGAGATTTTTTCACAGCTCTGGCATTTTTACTGTATATTCTGAAACTTGAAATTAATTCATTCTGTTAATTAATTAAATAGGAAAAAAAAAAAAAAAAAACCCAGAAACAAACAAAGTAAAAGTCATTCCGCCCTTTCCACAATCATATGATTCAAATATTTCAAAATGAAAAATATGGAAACTATTTTGAAAAAAAAGCAAGAAAAAAAATGGGTGCTTTAGATATTTTGTCCTGAATAACTATTAGTTAATAATTTTGAAATTTATAGAACTCGCTGTATAATAACAGTAGTTTAGTATTTTTTTTTTTTTTTTTTGTCAAGAAAAATATAATTTTTATTGAAAATATTTTAAGTAACACCTCAGTAATATACTTTTATAGAAGGAAATGAAGTTAAATAAAAGGTTTGTATTTTTTCAATAACATTTTGAATTATTACGCTGCAGCCTAGCATCGGCGATTGAAACGGGTGAATAATCTGTTTGAACCGCCGTATTTTCAAACTATATTCGGTTTGAATCAGTTTGAAAATATGGGTTTTACCTGACTATAAAAGAGAGTTACTGTTTACAGAGCTATGACTAAATTAAGGGGTAACTTGAATTTACTAAATAAATATGAAGTGACAATGTAATAATTGTTGGATATTTTTTTATACGATTCGATAAGAATGCCAACTTTGCGATTTCTTTTTCCAAGTTCAGAAGCAAAACACATGTTGGATTATTTTTTTACAGTTACTTTAGACCTTTTTCAGACTTGGGTTAAAATCTCAAATTTTTAAATGTTGTCCCACATGGCCATTTAAATTTTTTTCTAAATGCTTACATGCTTTCTATTACTACAAAACTGTTAGTCCTAGAGTAATTTGTTGGAATTTTTGGATTTAGTGTACAAAAATACATGGAGAAAACAAATTTGGTTCCATTTGATTGATTAGGAGATATTCAAGAAAATATGTCAGAAAAGGGGCATGGCACCTAAAAAATAAAAAAAAACTTTAAAAATTCATAACTCAACAAATATTTAACCTAAAAATCCCAAATTTTGCAGAATGTATTATCTTATAACCCTTTACATGCAAATAAATTTTCGTAAAAAATCTGTGATGGTGTGGTGAACTCAGGTGATCTGATGTGGAATGACTAATGTGAAATTCATGATGTTCTTTACTTATGTAAATGATAATTCTTTATTAATTGGCTTCCATTCTATTCAAAACTTTTATTAGCTTTTCTCTTATTTCAATTCTGAAATAGTTTTTTAATAAAGCTTCCTTCAGGGCTGTATTAAAATAAATAAATAAATAAATAAATAAAAAGTAGAGAAAAAAAATATCAACACCTTAGCATTTTTGTCAAAGTAATGAAAAGGTAAATGAAAAAAAACATATAAAAAAAATAGATTTTGAAAAATTTGAAATTCTAACATACTTTAATGAGGGCCTCGCAAAGTATTCTTTCCTGGGACCTTGCAATTGCTAGGGACTGGTCTGCTTAGTATCACTCACTCACTCTTCTTCATCCATACTTGTGGGTTGAGGCTTCCATGGATCTTGTCCATGGAAGATGTTGGCATATACTGTGCAGCCGGCTTGCCATTCCTCTGCTGCACTTTTATAGTCAGAATAGAAACATCGCTGAAGAAACATCCAAGCCCCGTGCCGGGATTCAAACCTAGGTTTCGACACATCTGCCTTGTTAAAGGCCACCACTTGGACCACTAGGCTGTGCTGGGATGACTTAGTATACTAATTAATGTAAAATCTGTGTTGAAATCATTACAATGGTATAGTCTTTGCATATATTAAAACCATGGAAACATATTTGTATAAGTAATTAGATGAACATTCCATTACTCACCAATTAAAAATATTAATTTCCTGATGAAAAATTAAATGCAACTTATTGGATTTACCTGAAATTACTGGAACTTATCTGAAAAATACTTAAAAAGTTTGCAACACAGAATAAGAGGGAAAGAATGTTAAAGGGAAACTGTTGTATTTGTAATCATAAATCTTTTCTTACTGGAATTTTCTTTTCTTTGTTTAAATGGCTTAAAAAACAAAAACAAAAAAAAAAACCCTAGTTTAATTGATAGAAATTATTGTAGTTGAAGTTAAAGATAGGATTCATTGTCTAAGAATTAGGGAAGGGAATTTATCTCCTCTTGGTCAAGTCATGCCAGGACTCATATAGTTTACTATCTTTAATCTATTTTACTATTTCCATTGAAATTTGTATGAAATCTAAAGGTTACATGTTCAACTTTCATTATTTTGGAAAATCATTCTCCTGTCATTTCTATTTGTCATTTTCTAATTGCATTTGTTAAGTAAAGTAACAGTTAAGAGAAGTAATGTAAGAATGATGATAATCAGAAATAATAAAATTGGATTCATTATCAACTTATTTATTATGATTCTTAAAAATTGTTTCTTCACACTTAGGGTCCAAGAAAAATGATTAAAAACTGCTTCATTTATTAAAGTTCCATCTTTCATTGAAGTAATCATCATCTTATTTGCTATCAAAGACTTTTTGATATTTTCAGTTGTATACTTGAATGATCAATCAGTTGTTTTTGATTTTTTTATATTATCTGCTTTTCAAGGAATCTAATTTGTCCTCCTCCTTTTAATGCCTTACACTTTGTACCTCATAAAGGTATCTCAAGAGTATTTCTTTGAGTAAGTTGTAAAGCTATTTAAGTTTTGTTAACTGTTGACTCAGTCTCATTTCATTTTCATTCCTGTTAAACTGCAATATGTTTTCATTTTTTCTTTCTTTCTTTTTTGCTTTTAACTTTTTCATCAAAATTACAGTAATATCAATTTTTGATTCTTTTCTTTTTCTATTTTTATTTGATAGGCAATGTATCGAGCTAAACGTGGTACTATCAGTGGCTACTTCTTGGCTGGTAGAAGCATGACATGGCTGCCAGTAAGTATATATAACTATTTTATTTTAACTAGGATTATAATGTATTATTTAAAGATTAAATAAAAAAAAATAATAAGATCACACAAAAAATGCAAGTCAATTCTGTTATTATCCATCTTATTATTATTTACTGAATTATGAAGCTGGTCTATAACTGACTTTGTAATTGTTCAACTGTAATTGAGAAGAATTTTCCTGAGAGACATTTTAATTAATCTTCTGTGAACTGGAGTGATTTTCAGAAATTTAAAGTCTACAGGTCCTCTATTTAACATTATCATATTTAATTATCTTTAAATTTTTAAAAATGATGGGAAGAAAGTTTAACATGTTAACCAAAGTGTTATGCTCTTTCAATTGAATTACTTATAAAGTCATATAGAAAAGAAAAGATAAAAAAAATCACTAGTTGTGATTTGATTTCATTCATCTAAATCTATTTTGAAGGATCTTGAACGATCCCTAGATTAGGCAACACTCCTCCCAATTTAAACTTTATACTATGAACTTCACCCTAATTTCAGATGAATTGAATACTTTTTTAAGGACTGATATTTTACTTAACTAGCAACACTGCTTTCAGAATTATGATTTTTTTACTGTTCATTATCAAACATAAGGACAGCTGACAGAATTTTGTTAAGATAAATGTAAGTTCATATTTGTATTAGCATACACTTATTAGATCTTTGTTTGTAGTCAAAGAATCTTGACAGTAATTTCAACAATATGTAACAAGTAGTGCAATAAGATTAATGTTGTCCATAATTTCTTAGAAATTGTAAGAAATGGTTTATTGTATGCTGCTGTTAAGAAGCTAGTCATTGGTATCTAGCTAATTTAAAAGTTGAGATGGGCCACTTCATAATTGTTACTGAATTTCAAGTTTCTTGATTTGGATTATTATTACTAAACCATTAATTATAAAGAAGTAGTTTCAATTTGCATTTATTGATTTACGAGCTGTGCCCTGTGGTGTCACCCGCGATAAATTTGGCCCTTCTGGATAATGTTCGGTTCTCGTCATGCAGCGAAGTCGCCCTGTTGCCACCGCTGCACCCATTGGTTGACGTTTGTTTACTGCTCCTCTCCTATTGGTCATAGCGAGATGTTATATAGCTTATAACCTTCCTCAATAAATGGGCTATCTAATGCAGAAAGAATTTTTTAAGTCGGACTGATAGTTCCTGAGATTAGCATGTTGAAACATACAAACTCTTCAGATTTTGATGAAATTAACAACGATACTTGGGGGTCGCGCGAGGTAAGGCTCCCGACGTTCCGTGATTAACGGGACTAAGTTGAGGTTGAGTGGTCAGCCCAATGCCCGCCCACCTTTAACCGCTAAGAAAGAAACCTGGTACCCAGTCAACAGAGGGCTGGATAGACCCTAGAACCCATTTGGAAGAGAATGGAGCGTTGAAAAATCCCTGCCCTTCTCCAAGGCCAGGGATTGAACCCTCCGCCTCCAACCGCCCTTATACACTCAGCTACCGGGCCCACAACCATACTTAATCATAATATATATATAACTTTTCTATTACAGGTTGGTGCATCATTGTTTGCCAGTAACATTGGTAGTGAACATTTCATTGGCTTAGCTGGTTCAGGAGCTGCAGCAGGAATAGCTGTTGGTGCCTTTGAATTTAATGTATGTATATTGTTTGAGTTTTTAAATAACAATGTTTCCTTCTTTTTTTTTAATTATTGTTTGTCAGTTTGGCAGCTTCTAATAACAGTAAAAGCTTTTCTGCTGATTTCAAACTAATCATTTGGAATTTTCACACATCTGTGATTATAATTACTATTTCCAAAATAGTTTCATAATTAAAATTTCTTAAAATTCTTCTATTCAACATACAGAAATTGATCTGTGTTTCAGAGTGCTTTGAAACTAAAGCGAATCGTTCAATCTAATTTTGGGAAGTTTTCTTTGTAAAGTATGGAAGGCTGAGGCAGATAAAATTGAACAAGTTTGGAACCTCATTATGGAGATAAGCCATTCCTCCACCAATGATGCTGCTTGATGCATGACTATGGTTATGAAGAATTTCCCGGCATTGCAATTGCAAGAGACTTCTGGATAGACATTCCTGTGAGATTTGAAAAACAATATAATAAACACCTATAAACAGACTTCCGTAGGTCAGTTAGCATATGAGGTGCAAGCTGTGCAATCCAGATTTGAGAAGCCACAGAAGTCTGTTACAGAGACATCAGGTGACTTAACAGGTATGCATGTAAAATGAATGACATGAATCCTGATCTCATGTGCCTTTCACTTGTAGAACTGAACTGAGGAATGTGGAATATGGCTGGGTGTCTTGTCCATTTTAATGTTCACCATTGGAGCGTCATTGTCAAAAAGCTTTGGCAGATGTGTGTCATAGATAGGTTCAGTCTCTTAGAAGTATGCAGCATTTACCTTGGCGTTTGGGACCACTCTGATCAGTGGAAGACTGTCAAGAGCAGATTAACCTGCAACAATCAATGAAGCCTTTGGAGAACTTCTTTTTGCAGTCCTGCAGGAAGCCTGCATGTCCTTTCTCGGTGTGATGGTAACAAATCGGCTTGGGTTGATTGTCATTGTCCAAGAAAAACCCTTCCTTCATCCAATGTGACAACATTTTACTAGCTGTCACGTGCAAAGTGCCATTCGTAGTTTAATGTAGAGATAATTTGCCTGGAAAAAGTTGTTACGCAAATATAATTTAACTATTTTATAGACGAGTCTTAACTGAAATGTCTGGAGTCGCCACTTGACATTGAAAATTTAGAAACAGTTCCATCTTATTACTGAAACTGACACAGCATTCATAACAATACAACTTGATGCCACTTGAAGTTTTCATTGGCTCTGGGGTTGAGATAAAGATGAAGCAAATCTATGTAAAGCATCCAAAGCATACTGAATATGACAATTGTTGTTCATCTCCAAACTTTGATCCAGACTCCAGAAATCGAAACAAGTGAAACTTACAGCAGAGCAAAATGGAAAGTAATTGTGACTAAATCAATGTTATATAATAGTGCCATATTCTAAAAGAAATGGAACTAAATTTGATCACTAATCTTAATTTTTTAGAAGTTGTCTCAAAGAGTTACATAATGGTTTGCATCCTTGATCCATTTTTTTTTTCATTAGCTCATTTGTATTTATGAGTTTATCTCTCATCCATTACAGTTTCCAACCTCAGGCTGGGTCTGTCTGGAACATAAGCCTCTCCACCTAGCCCTTATCTCCCACCATCTTTCCGTTGTCACCCTGTTCCAGTCTTCCCCCCTCATTCGGACACATTCCTCCACTCCCTTAATCCATTTATCCCTTGGTCTTCCCCTTGGTCTTTTCTTCTGTATCCTCATTTCATGCATCCTCCTGGGAATCCTCTTCTCTTCCATTCTCTTTAAGTGACCATACTACCTCAGTCTAGATGTCTCGATCCTTTCCTGCAGGGGCTCCTCTTTCACTATCTCCCTAATCCTTTCATTCCTCACCCTATCTCTTCTAGTAACTCCTAACCTACCCCACAGGAATTTCATTTCACAAGCCATCAATCTGCTTACCTCTTTACTTCATTATCCAAGTTTCCGATGCATATGTCTGTATAGGGATACAGTAGCATCTGTACAACACTTCTTTGCTTTTTTGCGGGACATC
Organism: Thereuonema tuberculata; assembly: GCA_023159025.1. Lineage (NCBI taxonomy): Eukaryota > Metazoa > Arthropoda > Chilopoda > Scutigeromorpha > Scutigeridae > Thereuonema > Thereuonema tuberculata. The sequence continues at coordinate 150,593,407 of JAFIDM010012231.1, forward strand.
CTTATTCCACACCAAACTCCTAACGCATCTCAGGAAAGCTTCTGCCTGTCTGCCACGTTCTGTAATCTCTTTGTCATTTCTCCCATTCTCCTCCACCACGCTTCCCAAGTACTTGAAACTCTCCACCCTCTTCAGCAGTCCTCCTCCAAGTGTAATCCCACTCACCGGTCTATTCCTTTTCCTGGTCGTCAACAGAATCTCGCATTTATCTGTGTTGAATTTCAGCCCGTATTCACCCACCGTTTCTTCCCAAGCCTCCAGTTGCTCCTGAATCTCCTCCTCCTTGTTACCCCAGACCATCAGATCATCTGCAAGCACCATTGCCTTCATTTTATCTTCTCCAACTCTTTCTGCCACCTGCGTCAAAATTTCATCCATGACCACAATGAAGAGCAGGGGTGACACTGCACTGCCCTGTTTCAGACCACTCCTTTGTTTGAACCAGTCAGTTCTTTCCCCTCCCACTTTCACACAACTCACACAACCACAATACATCTCCTTCACTCTACTAACAGTCCCTTTATCCACCCCCATGTTTTCCATTACTTCCCACACCTTTTTCCTACACACACTATCATATGTCTTTTCTATGTCTAGAAAGTTTATCTATCTTGGTCAATTTCACTGTATCGTTGATTCCACTAGTAACCAAGAAGCAAGTTGTTGCGTTAGCATTTAGAACTTTGTTATTCTAAGTTTGTATTAGAATGTGTCACAAAAAGAATAACTGGACAATAATATCATCTAACATCATCTCTGTCCAATATATTATCATCAGAGGAATGAGGATTTTTTATTTTATTTATTTATTTATTTTAATATTAGGCTAAATCACTTTTTGCATTTGGAAGATTCCAATTTTTAAATCCAAGTTGTAATTGAACTTATATTAAAAAGTATATATTAGTATTAAAAATTTTAACAAAACTTCTTTGCATAAAAATTCTTTTATATTCTTTACTGGCCCACCCATTTCATAAATTCATCCTTTTAATAGGTGATTCAATCAAATGGCTAGAAATTACAATTTCAATTTGAGACACTGCTAATAAAGATTGTGTTGAATTGAATACCTTGTATCAGCTAAAGATTCAAGAACATAAAGAATTGTTACTTTTTTGGGTAACATTTTAATAAGAAAGCTATTACTTTTTCAGTTGTTAAAAAAATGCAATTATTTATTTATTTTTATCTTTTTTTTTCGTTTTGTATAAGAAACTTGTATTTCCCTTTTAAATGTCAATTGTTAATATTGAGGCCTATTAAGTAATTAAAAGAAAGACGTTTAAGTAGTAGTAGTAATAATAATTATAATAATAATAATAAAAGAAGTAAGCAAAAGAAAATGTATTAAATTATTTAGTAAAAATCGTAAATAGATTATATCTTAATTTTGAGTGTTCTTTAGGATAAAAACTAAAATTTTAGACATTATAATAAATGTCTTTAATTTTTATAATGAAGTGGACTAGTACTTATGATTTCAGAGTACTTTATTGAGTATTTTTTTTTTTTTTTTAATTTTTCATAGTTTAGTACGAAATGAAAGTATTCAGGTGTAAATTCTAAATGTCTTTAATTTTTTTCTAGTTAACTGAGATTGGAGTAGAAGATGTAATTGATCCAGCACATTCCTACTCAGTAGCTGATAATTTACGTGGATTACATTTTTATAGGGTCACTGATTTTGTTCAAGCTAGATGTAAAATTGAAAAGGAACAAGAAATAATAGTTAATTTTGAGGCTTTGAGAATTCAGTGTAAACACTTTAAGGAATACAAAATTAAATGCATTAAAGATTTATATTTTTTGCTGGAACACAATGTTTTTCTTGCTTTATACTGATCAAACACTTCAGTAATATAATTAAAAAAAAGATCATCACACCAAAGAAGATCGTTTTTTTCTTTTCTTTTTGGAGAAAAGGTGACATGTTCATCATCTGTGAACTAGACCACAACATAATTAAAAATAAAGATTAATATTTATTTGATATTTTTATCTAATCTAAAGTAGTCATGAAAATCCTGAAAATCAGAAAATGGTTTAGTAAACATGTATATTAGCTGAAGTATTGTCTAATGTGTCCAAAGTGTATGGCGTCATATGAACTCGTACAGTAATCAAGAAACCGAGAAATTTTGGACAAAAATGATTTCAATCTAGTTAATCACTCATGGATTAAACGTTTTGTTTAATTTGAATTTTTAACTGAATATGATGGTCTAATATTAAATTAAATAATCTGCATTTTTTTTTTTTAATTCAAGACCTAAGTATTGTTTAGTGTTTTGTTGCTCCCTTAAATAGTAGTTAAACAAAGGAATACTCTTTGTTTTTATTCCTTTTCTTAAATTATTCTGATTAATAACTAAATTAATATAATTTTCACCTTTTCTTAAATAGATAATTCTATAAGGAATTGGTGCATATTATAATTTTCTTCAGAAATATCTTTTACTTCAAATTTTGCAGTATTCCAAATTTGCTGCTTTTTTTTTTTTGTTTTTGGTAGCATCACTGCTCATCGGTTGCCATCAGTCTAGAGTTAGATAATCAAATTGTAGATATAGGAATTGTTAGGAAGTTTTGGATGGTTTTGTGAATCTTTTGGATTCTTTCCCTGGGGTTGAAGTCAAGAGAGCTTTGGGTTGACCGTCTGAACTCGATTTAGACATGTTGTTCAGGAAATATTGGGAGCCTTACCTCCCTGTAAGGCTTGTAGTGAGATACTTTAACTATACTGTATTAAAATTGTAATAGGAAATGCTGTTACTACTCTACTCATTTAATTTCACTCTATTAAAGTATTTACAAAACAAAGGAACAAAAAAAAGAAGAATTTTATTAAAAAAAAAAAAAAAGTGAATTTAAAGACATTGTTTAAAGACATGAACATTAGCAAGCATTTTCAATTTGATTTGACAATTGTAAAAGTTGTCATATATAGGAGTATGCTAGTGGGGCAAATAGGATGCACAATAGAGACAATTTATAGTTTTGTATTTTGTGTACAGAGTGGGCAAAAAGTCCGTATACCCCTGTTAGTAACCTGAATTTGAAATGAATTGATGCACCTGTTATGGATCCAAAACATCTATGCACTCCTCCATGGTGTCTTCGGGTCCGTATGCTCATTTTTGGTAGCATTTGTGGAGTCAGTCGTGAAGGCATTGCACACAGCAATCTGCAACTCAGTCTTGGAAACATACTGCTGTTTGTGCACTTCTTGTTTAATGATTCCCCACAGAGAATTGTCTGGCATGGTGAGATCTGGGCTGCATGGTGGCTACGGCAAATGTGATGGAAAATTCTAGGATCCTGGCCAATCCACCCATTTGGGAAAACCTCATCAAGGCACAATTTTCACTCTTATGGCAAAACAAGCTGGTGGTCCGTCTTGTTGAAACCACAATTGTCAGCTATGCCTTTCAACTGGAGTTGAGGCAGCAACCATTTATTAATCATATGCAGGTAAGTTGTATGATTCACTGGGTCATTGAAGAAATACGGTCCAAGCAGATGTTCTTCTGTTATCCCTGCCCAAATCATAATGTGCGGTGGATTTTGTACGAGTTCTTAAAAGAAATATGGATTTTCCTTTGACCAAAAATAAACGTTCCGATCTTTCAAACTTCAATAGATAGCACATTCATCACTAAACAGAACTGTTCGTTGATCTTCTCTTGTTGGGAACTGTTGGAGAAGCAGGTTGCATGCTTCTTCGCTCCTTGTTAAATCCATATCTGATATCTTATTCACTGACAATGGACAAAAAGGTTTCACTTTCAAATCCTTTTGCATATAGACTCTCATGGTTGACTGGGGAATACCCAATTCGGCAGCACTCTTGCGAGTCGACTTCACTAGAGATTGCAATATGGATTCTTCCACTGCAGCACGTTTCCAAACATGTTGATGGCCTTCCCATTTGATGTGAATCCTTCATGGATCCTGACATAAGTCTTTTGTTCCCATGTCAATAATGTTCTCTTGGGTGGTGGCACCTTCCGAAATTGCAGCTGAAAATTGATAATAATTTGTGAAAGTATTTGTCCCGTATGCGGTCGCTCGTGAATCCATACTGCAGTCACTAAATGCTCTTCAATCGAGAATCTGCTTAAATCGGCCACACTTTCCGTCACTACTTGCTTCATTGATTAATGTCATTATTCGATTGCTCGCTTGTTATCAATGTGCGATTGCTTAATTGTTGCTTCCATCGCTCGCTTATTTTCAGAATTGACTTATTTTCAGAAACATTATATATACGACTGTCTCCATAGCATACATTTATATCTAGAGGTATACGGACTTTTCTTCCACTCTGTACTTCACTTTTTGATGCATCAAAGTGCTGTTGTTCAGAAGACTTCCGTTTACATAATGACATGTATCATAGCATGTTTAAGAAAGGAATTGTTGAGCTTGAGAGCTTCTCACTTCTAAAATTCTTAAAATAACATAAAAAATATGGATTTGTAAAATAAGCCAAGAAAATGTAGCCCTCATTACAGGAATAAAAATTCTATAATATGCTACTGGTATAAAAGACACAAATATTTTAGGTGTGTTCATAAATGGGATAGAAGATAGAGAGATAGTTATGGAAATAAACATCCTTTTTTGAGCATCCTTTTTTGGCTAATTTCCATTCCATTCATATAAATGAATTACTACAGTTGATCTTTCAACATTTTTCTACAGACATTGAGTTGGATTATCCAACATTGAATTTCCTGTTTTTAGTCTTGTCACCATAAAATTAATTTCCTTTATAAGATTGATTTCTTCTCATAAAGGAAATTGATTTTGCAATTTTTATTATTTTATAAATTGTTAAATATCATAACTAGGAACTCAATGCAGCATGCTTTGAAGTCTATTAGTCATTAATAAAACATTATAACAAAATCAAATTTAAGCATCCATGGATAGTCATTTTATTTTTATTTATTTTTTTCTTACATTTTCGATACTTAAGTGTTATTGATTAAAGTTGTACATTGATAATGAATATTTCCTGTTGTTCTTCAAAATAAGTATCTTTAATTGTTATTAAATTACAGTATCTTTACAGTCAAGTTGGTACTGTATTTAAAGACTTCTCAGTTTGATCCTTGATTAACATACCAAATTATAGATGGAGTATTTTCAGTGAAGTTTTGAACTGATTCACAGTTTCCTATTTATCATGGATTTTTCCTGGGTTACAAATGATCTGAGCATAGTGCTGATCATATCACCTCAATTACAGTCTCATCTTTTCCAAGAAAGTAGGATGAATCTGTTATTCTCTTCTGATATGAGATGTAAACCCAAATGCCAGAAATTTGAAAAACACAAAAACAAAACAAATGCTGACTACTTACAAACATACTCATTCTTTAAGAGCCAGCTCTGTTAGACTCTGATAAAACCTCAAATAAATTCATTTATTTCAATGATTGTTAAATAAAACATAGTTTAAAAGTAAATAAAATGGATACAAGGGTGGCTGCTATTCTTGGTGAAATTCACAGCAATTTTTACTGCATTTATTTAATAAAAGCTTCGTTATTAGTTATTTATAGGCTCCTTTAGCTCCTATGTAATTGGCCTTAGGTGTTTTCCGAATGTATTTCATATTGTGCGGAGCATGAATAGCAACCATCACCATAGCAACCATTAAAATTCTTGAAAGTCTTCCATTCCAATGATTACCAACTTAAAGTAGCTGAACAGTTACACAAACACATATACTGACATTATAAGAAATATTAAAAGTTATTTCAATAGGACATAAATAAGAAATTTATCTTCATAGTAATTGGGATTGGTTTTAAAACTTTGAAAATTAATTGGAAATAACATATTACAAACCTTAGTGAATTGGATTGCAGAAGTTGTAAACAGGAATTATTTCTTCATGAAAAATAGGTAGTTTGGTCAATATTTGTTTGCTTTGCCACCATAGTCAATTAATATAATAGTGTCGCTTTCATGTTTTAATGAGGCTACATTGTTCTATTGATTGGTGCATTTCATCATGCAAAAATGTTAATTAAAATAAAGAGGTTGTCCCAAAATCGACGATTTTGACCCCACTCGGATTTCGCTGAAAATTGGTATGCAGACTCCGTAGGGGGT
>JAFIDM010012231.1:150604687-150644915 GCA_023159025.1 Thereuonema tuberculata
GCAATTGTTTTGTTTATTCTGTGCTGGGCTTAACAGACATTTTCAGTTTTGGTTAATAAACTAAATGAATGACTTTGTTTTTTTTATACTACAACAACTGCAAAAACATGTTTTTGCATTGATTAAACTAGATAATAACATTATTTTAAAATGATTATCTGAAAAACAGTTCTTAATTGTACTTGAAAACCTTGAAAGGTTTTCATTTTCATTTTTTTTTTCTTTTTCTACATTTGTTTTTTTTGTTTTTTTTTAATGTCAGTTATGTATCATCAAGTTCCTTTGTTCAGCTTAGGCTGTTACTTTCTTGTATCAGAACTATTGGATTCAATTTTTTTAAAATGTGCTCGATTTAACAATAAATATTAATAACCAACTTGTCCATTCTAGTTGTTATGAAACTTGAAGAATCTGTTTCTGGAATATGATTCCAACATTGTAAATATTAGTATTTTCTTATATTTATTATTATGAAAAGTTCAGGGGTGGCATTACTCAAAGAAGTATGCAGGAAATATGAGGAATACGTGTACAAAAGAACAATGAGGAAAGAGATAGAAGATAAGAATGAGTTAAATAGTAAAATTGTAATAATAAAGAAAGTTTAGATTTATTAAAAACTACCAATTTGAAAAATAAGAAACAGGAATGCAGATCGTGTCAAGACAGCTGCTCCAAAAGCTGGGAATTGCACTGTGTAATTTGAATTGAGAAATATATGTGAGATGACTTAAAAAGATATTACAGTAACTATGCCAATATCTGACATTTAGTGTATTAAAGACTTTTGATACTAAGCTTATTTTTCACATGCTTCTTAAATATTGATTAAGATACTGTTGTGATTAAACATTCAAAATTTGTTTCTATTTTCTTGATCCTTTTATATCTATTAGGTTGGAACCCCTAAAATGTAAGTTTGATTGACCTGCAAATATCACAATTTCTAGGGAAGTAATTAAAGTATGCTTTAGGTGTGTAGTTATGTCGGTTGAAGGATAACCCCTACTGCTTTTGATATCACTTGGTCATGAGGTTCTTTCTGTACTCTGCGTTCTGTTTTGTGAATTGAATCAAAATATGGAGACATTGGATATTCGACAAGTGATGCTTTCTGAGTTCTTATGAGGCTTATCAGCAGCTGAAGCGAAGGGGAACATATGTAGTGTTCTTTGTGAAGACCATGTAAGCAAAAGGACAGAGCAGAGTTTGTTCCAAAAATTCTATAATGGATATTACAAAATAAAGAATGCTCCTATGGGACGCCATGAGTCTCAGCCAAGGAGGTGAAAGAACTGATCAAGTCTGACCCACATCAAAATTCACGGGAGATGGTTGAGAATACTCACAAAACAATTTTACGCCACCTGGAAGAACTTGGCAAAGTGTGGAAGATGAACAAGTGGGTCCCATGTGAACTCTTAGAAGGAAACAAGGCTTCACTCCATCTTCGTGAGGAAAAAGAGCTTTTCTTGGACTGTATTGTAACCTGCGATGAAAAGTGGGTAATGTACTACAATAGGAAGTGCTCATCATCTTGGCTCGATAAGAACAAGCCACTGGCAGCAACTCCTAAATTTCCTCTTCACCCACGAAAAATCTTTTGGCTGGAATTATCCATTGGAACTTTCTCCCCCAAGGACAAAGCATTATAGCAGAGGTGTATGTGTCAAAATTGACTGAAATGAACCAGAAGCTAGGAAAGCTACACTGGTCAATCAAAAAGGTCCCATTTTACTTCACGATATGCAAGACCATACATGGCAGAACACATCTGCAAGAAACATATGAGATTTCCCCTCATCTGCCTTATTCACCGGACCTTTTGCCATCAGATTTTCACCTATTCAGACATATGGAGAACTTTCTGAAGAGCAAGAGATACCTCCAAGATTGTGATCTCAAAAGGACATGGAAAGATTCCTGCAACACCAAAACAAGGAATAAGTGTTAGAAAAAAAATTTTATAGCTTAAGACAGCTTTGGCAAGATTGTATAGATGCAGGTGGAACCTATTTTGAATAATTAAAATTACACCGGACACTCAAAAATAGTTTTTGAATTTTTTCACTCCAAACCAACATTTTAGGAATTCCAACTTGATACAAAAGTATCAGGCCAAGGATTAAGCTCTTTAAAAAATATAGTAGTCCTGTTACATATATTTTTCTATTCCTACTATCTATTTCCCAGCATTAGGAGCTGCTCTCTTGATATGTTCTGCATACCTGTTATCTTGCTTTGGAAAACATCTTTTAAGATTTTCTTGTTATTTTTCAGCTTTTACTGAAGTTGGTGGTTATTCTGGTCTACAGGAAAAGTATATGAGTGCAATACCAAATAAAACCTTAAATGATACTAGATGTGGCTATCCCCGACCTGATTCATGGAACCTTCTAAGAGACCCTTTTGAATCAGATATGCCTTGGCCAGGCTTTATTTTGGGACAGACCCCTGCATCAATTTGGTATTGGTGTGCTGACCAGGTATATAGTTTTAATGTTTCGTAGAGGCAATTAACCTTATTTCTATGCAAATACTTTTCAAAAAATGAAAAGCTGTCAGGAAAAGTCAATCCTGGCATTAATGTAATATTTAAGCTTACAGAGGTATATAACCAATCAAATGTTTCTTTTAATATATCACACATATATCATTCAAATGCGGTAATGGATAATTTCAACTTTCTTTTCAGTCCTTTAGCTTTGATACAATTTGCCATGATATAGTATTGACCTTATTAAATGCTCATTTTTTATCATTCTTTAAGACTTGCTGTGTTCAAGTCTTCATGTTTATTTTAATTTTATTTTGCTCCTGTAGAGCTCTCCTTTATTCATTCAGAACATCTGTTGAGCTTTTCATAAAGGCTTCAGCAGACCTATGCTTTCTGTTTGAGTTCAGCTAAGTTACATTTTGTTATATTGTTTTGCTGTTTCTTGTATTCAATGGATTGCTAGCTGCTCTTTGTCAATCAGCTTATTTTTTATCTATCTTAGATTGCTTCTTTAACTTTCAACGTGTAGTTTTTGTGTAGTTAATTGTTTTGCCTGCTGTTTATCGAATCCTGTTCGATGCATCTTTCTGTGTCATCGTCTTCTGTGTTGTCAATTGTCATGATTTAGTCATTGGCACATTTACTGATAAGCATCTTCTTAATTGTTTTACAAGTTGATTCTTTGATGTTATCTACATGTGTTGTCCTACCCACAATGCATTTTTCTCTTTACTTTTTTTGCAAGTAATGTTTATTTCTATTTTGTTGATTGGTTTGCTCTTAAAAGGTTGAGGCTGATATGGTATCAAGTTAATCAGAGTATGTTCAGAATAAACATATGATTTGCTTTTTTTTTTTTTAATATTTTTACTTTTTTTTCTTATTCTATTAAATTTATTTTAAATTGATAATTACTTGCAGAGGATTTACTGATTGTTGCTGAACTAAGATTCCTTTTTTTTATTCCCTGCAACCTCATACTTATCTTCATCTTTGTCTTTTATTGGCCTTTTTCATTGTTTTCAACCATTGCTTTGCTTGAACTGATTAAATGTTTCAAAAAAAATCTAACAAAAATTAAAGGTCTACTATTTTTTAGTGTTTTTAAAATAGAAAGTTTTGTAGTTAACATTGCTTTTGCTGAGTGACTTATCAGTTTATTTAAGCTCAGCAATAAAATAAAATTTTAACAAGAAAATTATATTCTCAAAATGACAAACACCATAATCCATCTATTTTTTCACTAGACTTGATCTATATTACATAATTTGTTGTTGGGTTAACACTTCTGCTTTGAAGATACTAACAAGGGATGTGTGTGACCTCAAACGCTGAGAACCACACGAAAATGTGCTTAGAATATAAATCACTCATCCCAAAAGCAGTGGTATGAGTCATTCCCATGAAAAACTCAGCTGTTGTCTGCTAGTGCCATCTGACGAGGCATGTTGTACTTGCACTAACAAGTATTAATCTAGTTGTATGAATAGTATACCTGCAGTAGAAGGTCTTTTGGAATGTTCGGTTGTGGGTTAGAGTGTAAACAGTGTACATCGATGTCATGAGGCGAATTAATCCCATGAATGTTGTCAAAATGTTAGAGGCAAAGTTGTCACGTGCTGAATATGGAAACGTAACGGAGTCCAGAATATGGAGTTCGCGAATGTTATATAGCATAATACTTCAGAAATACGATGGGGATGATACAGATAAATGTTTTTGGTCCTATTATATCAATATTTTGTTTCTTCGCGTTACCAAAGTTCCTCTCTTGGACCTTCAATAGGTGATCATTCAAATGTCTTTCATGGTAAGACGTGCAGTTTTGCATGAGAATGACTCATAACACTGTTTTTGGCATGAACATTTTGTATTCTAAGCACATTTTCGTGGGGTTCTCAGCACTCGAGGTCACTCACTTCCCTTGTAGGAAAAAATTACATTCACTAGAAAAGTTTTTAAAATTTAAGAAAACATAGTTGCCATAAATCATTTGATTGTAAGGAAACAATTGCATGCTTAATTAATATTTTAAAATGTATTAAAATCCATTAAAAGATGTAACAATTTTAGCAATTGTAATAAACTGCTCAACTAAAGATATCTGGAATTTTTTTGGTTTGATAGACAATATTTTGCCTGCAAAACTTTGAATTTCTCAGCAATATTTTTTTTTCCTTCTTTTTATTGGCATTTTATTCTTTTCTTTTTAGCGGCCCCTAGGTTACAGCTTGCCTATAAAACACAGGGGGACCGCTCTTGCTTTTATGCTTGCTGGAGTTGGGGGGGGGGGGGGGCAAAAGTGGTATGCTTGCTGGATGTCACACTCTGTAGTGGCCAAACGGTTACAGATATTAGATTGAAACCTTCACCATTGTGTTCAGCATCAAAAAGTAGGTGACCACGTCCAAAAATTCGACCTCTAGGACCACTCCCTGACCAGAAGTTGGGGGGCAAAAGTGGTCGCATCCGATAAAATTTTGTTTATAAAATTGTGCATATTATGGGGCCACTTTGCTTTTGACACTGTCTAAAAGCATTAATTTATCTTGTTTTATACTTCTATTTACTTAACTTTCTATATTAATTTTGTAATAATCAATATTTTTTATCAATTATTATTAATTATATATATTTTTTATTAATTTTATGAGATCATAAAGATTCTTCTACAATAATTTGAATTTTTGGATATTGTATTGGATACACAATTAGTGTAATACATATGAAGCTTAGTAATGAAACGCACTTCTTTACTAAAGTAATAGTGTTTTTAATTTTTTGTTGCCAAAATGAATCAAATTATATCTGAAATGTATAGATAACGTATACTGACATTCATTTCCGAAATATTCGGTTATATAAGCAAAATTTGAAGAACACTGGTCCATTTTTATTACATTATTTGCCTGCATGTCTGATAAAATATTTTTTCCTTTTCTTTTTTTTTTCCCACTTTTCTCTTGATCTGACAGTCAATTAAATTAAATGAAAATTTGCAATGATTACGTGGTTTGGTTTTGCTGTAATCTCTGATTTGGCCCTTTCCAATCCAATTGAATTGTTGAATGATATTAATTTGCAGTTATCAGCTATTTAGTTTTTTTAATTTAGGTTTTCCGAAACAGTCAATTGGTTAAGATGATGATGTTATTGTTATAAGCATTAGCAAATTTTGCTTTTTCTCGTTCCATAAAGTATCATGTCAGTTTGTCATTTTTTTTTTTTTTTTTCAGATTTTCTTATTATGCTCTAAATCACTTTTCCACCCCACAAAGGAGAATTAGCTGATCCTTTCATTCAAGGTCTCTTCACCAACCTAATACTTGCTCCTTATAGTTAATTTTTGACTTCTTTCTGTATTGTCTTACTACAACAGGAAGATTGGTATGCTTCTTGAAGTTCTTGACCTTTCAATATTAATAATTTTGTAATACAAGCCCTATTTTGCTCTGTTTTAAAATCAAATTTTCTTTCAAATTATCTTTCCCTGGGAGGAAAGTATTGTATAAGTTTGGAGTAATTTTTAAACATGACAACTCTGTTTTACAGTTTCTTCTCTGTAGCTTCATTGGGCTAAATCATAATTGGCATTATGTCTTGACAAAGTGACATTTCAATATCTCTACTTAAGCATTGACATTCTTTTAATGATCTCAGACAAAACGAATGAGGATTTGACTTCACTTTGTATGTGAAACAAAATGTGTGAATGTTGTGACTGGTTAAGTGCAGTCTTCCTTAATCTCCCTTGAAGGAAAGCCAACTAACAATCTGCTTTGTTTTTTGATGCAGAGTATGTTTCCAGGGCTAATTGTGATGTTTCTGTCCATCTGGAAGGTACCATACCACATCATTTTACCAAGATATTTTCTAATGTTAAGTTTCTAGTGTTAGGATTAGGATAGTGTTAGGATAATTTTGATAAGTTTCATATTAAATTTCTGTTTTATTCCAGTTTGCAGCATCAACTTCATTCCATCAAAATGAAAAATGATATCTATAGTCTTATTTTTTCTTTCTTTTTAGTTCTGAGATCTTTGGCCTTCCAATGATGTCAGGATTAATTCTCTAAAATATCCCAAAAGTATCTTGTTTTACATGGTATTTTACATGCCATATGCAACAACTTTCTTTATTATGCTCATTTTCCATGATAGAAGCAAAGCAAATGATGCTATAGAAATCTGCTATTTCCTTCCTTCAGGTAACTTTTCATTGGATTATTATGGAATGCATCAGCTAAACTGTTGACCCCAATCTTTCATAATTTACTTTCTTCCAAAAACTAAAGATGTTTTGGCTTAGTGATCCATGTTAGTATTCAATAAATTCTTTTGTTATGAGTTTGATGAATCATTATCAGTACATTTCCATTGTAAATATTCTCAGTACCTTAAAACATCACTTTTCTATTGATCATTTTGCAGTCTGACAACACCTTCTCATTTATTTGTGTTTCGAGGAAGCTAGTCCTTCAACTTTCTGCTCATCGCTCTGTTGCTAACTTACATCGACATGTTAATGAGATTGATGCTGTCCATGTATGCAAATAGTTTTCTGTCCAGATCTGCCATCCATGATATAATTAGATTCAGTACTCTCTGGAAATCACTGACTGAATCTTTCTTTTGCAAAATTAAAGTAAATAAGGTTTCTTGATTTTGAAGTCTATACTTCTCCAAAATATTGAAAACATGATATTTTCATAAGAAATTGTTAGTTCTGGAATAGAGCAATCTTCTGAAACGTAAGGCCCAAGTTAAAACTGGCAGATGTCCTGTTTATTTATTTATTTTCCCCTGTTTGTTAAGTATAGGTGATATATTATTACAATAATATATTTCCTGCTGGAATAATTTGATGACAATTCAGAAGACAGTTTAGCAATATAAAAGTAATTCAAGTATTTGTGTAAGCAACTTTAAATTTTAACTTTCTTTTACAGTCATGAGCTCTTTATATATTACTGAATTTATTTTAATAGAAATAGAAATCGATCGCAAGAAGGCACCGTAGAACTTATTTTTATATTTAAAAACAATTAGCATATAAAAATCTCAGACACCTTATATTTTTATATAATCTTATGTAAGATTCAGTTTGTTAGGAAAATGAAGTCGGTCACATTATATAGCATATCTCTTTTATTTAAAAGAGTTTGAAGCAAAAAAGATACACTGTCATTCGAAAAACTGATTGGTTGTTTAAATTAATTGATTAATATTGACTAATGCTAAGTAGTTTAAAATATCAATAAAATAATTTTTTAAAAAATAAAAAAGGAAAGAATCAAGTGATTATATTGTTCACTAGCAAGTGTTTTACAATTGAACTAAGTGAATACTTAATATCATTTTTAAAGAAATATGCTTAAAACGACTTCAACATTTCAAAATTAGGGTAAAAAAAAATCCAAGAAACACTCAAAAGAGTGTTGATCTTACAGATAAATCATCTTTAAAACCTTTGTGTGTCCTTCATCTCACCAAAACTTGATTCATTTGGAAAGTGAAATACTTAATGTAGTTCTTTTTATCTCCTTATTAATGTCATTGTTATGATACTCACTTAGAAAATAGAATTTGTACATAAATACAATAGGTTTTACTTTTGTGAATGGACAAGAAATATATCTCAGAAATGACTTCTCTGTTAAGAATATAATTAAAACTTCCACTATTATATATTCATTTACTTTTATGATTCACATTTTTAATCTTACTATCTTTCACTTTCCAGTCACAATGAATTGATTATTACACAAACCTACCTTACAACAATATGCAGTTTCATATTGATCTCACATATTTATTAAGTGATAATCCAATGAGTTAATACCAATCCAATTGTTAATTATTCATCATCTTGCCATCATGAGTCAGTTTCACCTTTATAACATTTTTACACATTGTCATGATAATTGCATTGCTTTTACCACCAAGGATCAGCATTCAGTTTTATTTTAATAAATTGACTAATAATTCAACCCTGTCTTAAGACTCTCCATGAATATCTCACCATCAGTTACCAATTGGTCGTTTGCAAATTTTCATAAATTATGAAAAGCATATTTTTTACACCAGTCAGCCTTTTTATTTCCATAATATACTATTCTACTCTATACATATACGGCCATTCCTTTCCTGTCTTGATCTTGTTAATCAATAGCTGCATACTTCAGTATTCACAACATTTTTTTAGATATCAAGACATCGAGTTGCCATCAAGACATTCTTCAGGCCTTGCTGCCCCTTTCCATTCATGTTCAACTGTTCAGTGATTTTTCCTTATCAATTTCGTCAGCTACAAATCACAATTTTGACATATCCATATGATGCCAGCAGCATAGCATTTTCCTATATCTTTGCATCGAACATTTATTTTCATATTCTGAAGTTGTTTTTATCCATCTCTGAAGGAGTAGCTTTTTGGACCATGACCATTTCTGTTGACAACTCCACTCAGAAGATTTATTAAGTTAGATGGTTTGACTTTTTTCAGTGCCAATCTTCTAGTTTCTGTGTAAATATTTTATGTTTCTATGTGGAAATATTTTACTTCCATTTTGACTTAAGGGCATTTGTGTGGCCAAGGAATATTCCTTCTATACCATTATCATAATTTTGATCTAATATGATCTAATATAATATTGTACATCTAATATGATTTACGATACTTTCTAGGGCAAACTTTGAATTTGTCTTTTGTTTCAACACCTTTGATTCATTGTGGAAACTAAATAAGTCCTCCTTTCTTTCCTATACGCTACAGTAACATTTTGTACATGACCTAAGAGATCACTTTGAAATCCCTTTTATCACAGGCAGATACATTCATTATGTTTCTATCATCATCTCATTCCTGAGTTTCTGGGGAGATAGATTCCTTTACAATCTGACAAATTTGATGTGATGGCATCACCTCTATTCAAAATGAGACATGCTGTAGTGTCTTAGCCATGTGCTTCTAAATCGAATGTATCATTTTATGCTAGTAATAATACAGTCTTTCTGATGTGGCTCCAAAAATAAATCGTTTATTCACAGGTAGGTTACATTGTCACACTTTTCCATGCAAAGTTTTTGTGTTCAGTGATAGTGAAACAATGTAAAGAGCATGGAATTTCAGTCAGCAAGGATACAGTGTCAGCAGTCATTCATAGGTACACATCGATTGGATTTCCTGAAAGATGACCCAGGAAATGAAAATTTCTGAAGACGGTTCTTGCTGTTCTGGCCAAGCTGCGACATTTGGTATAACCCCCTCCCCTTGTGCGA
The DNA here is from genome assembly GCA_023159025.1 of Thereuonema tuberculata. NCBI lineage: Eukaryota > Metazoa > Arthropoda > Chilopoda > Scutigeromorpha > Scutigeridae > Thereuonema > Thereuonema tuberculata. The sequence continues at coordinate 150,614,465 of JAFIDM010012231.1, forward strand.
TTGCCTTTTTGGTCAACATCACTCAGTCACTATCTGTAAAACCCTGAAGAACAGTCTCAGATGGAAGAAGTTTCATAAGGTCCTGGTGCATGCGCTGAATGACTGACATCATGCTGAAAGACTGAGCAACAGCAGGAGCTTTACAACGACACCGGGCTGGCAATAAGTATAGATTTGAGGTCACTGTGGATAGGCTTGGGTCCATCTTAATGACTGAAGAAAGGTCTGGGCAATTTCCTATTGTCCCATCAATGAAAAAGGCAGATCTAATTTTGTCACCAGGGCAAATTGGCTATCCGTAGAAGTGCCATTAATGCCAAAGTGAATTCTCAGTATTATCAACAAATGCTCTGACACCGATCTACATTTAGGAGTTATCTGCTCTATATGGTCCTGACATAGAAGTCACCATTCATCAGGATAAGACCTCAAACCATAAGATCAAATTATCCCTGGGATTCTATCAAGAAATGGAAGCCAGAACAGGAATACAGGAATCCCCTTCAGTGATATTCCAGTAAAGTTTCCTGATGCCAGTCTGATTGATTTTTGTGGTTTTGGACTATTAAAACGTGGACTAGGAAACAGATGTGCTACAACAGTTGATGGACTATGGAAAGTTTGTAGAGAAGAGTGAGACAAAATACCCCTGTGTATTTTACAACATTCACTCCTGCAGTGAAATTTATGTTGCAGGGCCGTAGTCTAATCCGGAATGTTGATGGCCAACTTGAGCTTATGCTCATAGGTGGTGGAAGAAGGGATTTTCGTGAAGCTATAGACACTTGAATTTGTCAGGTTGTAAAGGAATCAACCCTCCGTATATGCTTTGAATAAAATAAAATAGTTTTTACTCAACTAATAAAAACTAATAAAAAAAAAAACAATTAAAAAAATGAGCTTATCAGCCAAAAATAAATGCCAGGTAAGTGGATGTCAAATGTGATGATACTTTTATTATTTTTCATTTAACATAGTGACTGCTGATAAATATTTGTTCTTTTTAAAACAGAAATTGCTTTATTTCAGATGATGGTACAGCGAGCACTGGCTGCTAAATCTTTGTCACATGCTAAAGGTGCAACATTGTTTACAGGTTACATAAAAATATTGCCAGTTTTCATGGTTGTGCTACCAGGAATGATCAGCCGTGTATTATATCCAGGTAATATTTAATATGAATTCCATTTTCTATTAATATAAAACAATACAAATGATATAGTTAAGCTTTTATTTTGCCATTGTAAACAGCTTCACTTATCTTTACTTAATTTGCATTGATGAAAATATACTTTTAATTTTAGTCTCTCTAATCCTCTTGTCCTTTAAGTAGAGAATTACATGAAAAGTCCCAGATAATATCAAAATAACAATTGTCAAGCAAAATTACTAAGCATTGCTAATATTTCTTAAAGATAAATTCTTTACATTACAAAGTTTGAAATGGTTATAGCTTTTGGTAATTAACAATAAAATCACAGCAGTTTTTTTTTTTTTCCTTTGCCAATTTTTATCAATAAAAAAGATGATTTCTTTCTTAAAATTTTGTAAACATTTAGTATTTTTTTCCTGGTGGATGATTATTGACATTCATCAGTGACAACAACATTGTTGGAGTGACTGTAAAGAAGTTATATTCTTCTGATGGTCTCTAGGAAATGGTGTTCTTTCCAAGCCTCCTCCACCAATATTTCTTCAATTGTTCGTATTTCATTTGTTTAATCCATTTTCAGTATCTTATTCATATCCACATATTGGGCTTTCTTCCAATCTAAAATAAATTCTGTGACAGTTTGATTTGCGATCATACACCATTTCCTTTGCCATGTGTGTATGTTGTTTATCTTGATTTTTACTTTGGTTAGAGTTCTGCTGCTTTTGAAATAATTAAAAGTAGCTTTAGTATTCTTGCTTTATTTGAGTTAAGTAGATAAAAATTAATGCCTAATAGTGAATTAAAAATGGAAATTGAACAAATAATGAGACTTGTTTCCTGTGTTTTATTTTGCAGTTGGTATTCGTTTGAATGTTAAAAAAAAAAAAAAAAAAAATCATTCGCTATAGTCTGCAACTTTGGATAATCAAGATCCAGAAAAATATGTTTTTCATATAAATTTCCTATTTATTTTTGATTAATATTGCTGTTACAAATTAAAAATATATATATATTGTTGCTTTAAACCTATAAATTTTGCTAAAATGAAAAACTACATAACTTCAGATTTATCATAATATTAATAGAGTAATAACATAATTTAAATTTTCTAACTTGTAAGTATTCTAAATTGTTTTGAATGAATAATTTTATTCATTATCACAATGAATATGTATATACAATTACTCAATTTCTTTTAATGTTTTGAAGAATATAATTTCATTTAAACTATCAATTAAAATTTTGTCAAAATTAAATCTTAAATCTTAAATTAAATCCCAACAACTTTGAAGATAGATATGGAAAGGAGAGATCTTGACACCCCTCCAATCTCATTAATTTAAATAATGATTTCTTTTCCAATGGAACAAACAGTCACTTCCAGAGCAGAACCGATTTTCCTTTAGTAGTATGTTTGGTGTCAGAATGGGAAAAGCTGCCGATTTATCAGAGTTAAAAGGACAAATTGTGATGATTCGGCACCTAGGAAATAGTATCTCTGAAACAGCATGGCTTGTGGGCTGCTCACGTGCTGCTATCGTCAGTATGTATCATAATTGATGCAAGAATGGACAAACAATGAACCATCATCCAGCTGTTTTTTGATTCAACTCATTGATGCCAGGGGCCAACAGAGACTGTCGCTCATTGTTCATAGCTACTGCTGGGCCAAATCTCCCGCACCTACAATACACAATTCATCGAATCCTTCAGTGTATGTGGCTGCATAGCCGTATATGCAGTCAGGTCACGATGCTAACTGCACTCCATCGACAACAGCGTATGAAAGGGCAAAAGATCATCGACATTGGACCATGGATGATTGAAAAAAAGTTTTCATGGGAAACTTTAGGGCCCGTTATCCCAGTACAACAATCCCTGATAGCTGTCACGTATCTGAACATTGCAAACCAAATTCACCCATTCATATCAGTTATGTGCCCTGCTGGTGATGGTCATTACCAACAGGACAATGCATCATGCCCACACTGCCAGGATCGTTAAGGCATGGTTTGAGGAATACGATGATGAATTTCATTGCATGTCATGGCCTTCAAATTCACCAGACATGAACCCAATTGAACATTTGTGGTTCAAATTGGAGAAGGGGTTTTTCGTGCTACAATCATCACTGTCCTGAAATGCATGGGAGCTGGAGGACCTGCTATTTTCATTACAGCGCCAGATACCCTAGGATACTTATCACCACCTCATCGAATTGATGCCTCACAGAGTGGCCACTGTTTTGCCAGCTAAGGAGAGGTCCTACATTGTATTAGGTAGGTGGTCATAATGTAATGGTTCTTTGGTGTATATGTCATGTTGAATTCGTATATCAGCCCTTTGTAATTGCAGATGCTGGGCTTCATTCTTGTTGCCCTTATGAGGCCTTGCTCTAACAACCCAGCACCAGAGGCTGTCTCTGAAGTGTGGTGCTGTGCCCAAAAGATAAGTTCTCTTCTCGAATGGTCTCATATTGTGTTTAGTGATCATCCCCCTTGTCTTACAGCAGATGATTATCTCATCCACTTATGGACTTGGCAGCACTCAAATCTTGACAATATTGTTGAGAAATACATAGCCATTACAGCTGGTGTAGTAGTATGGTAATCTGTTTCTTATGACAGCAGATCTCCTCACATAGTGATTCAAGGAACTTTTAGGACATCAACTGCCTTCATCATCAAACATCTGACATTTGGAGCAGCAGATGCAGTAAGCTTGGTGTGATCTGCCACAAGTCAATATGCTGACATCGTTTCAGTCTGTGCCATGCCATATATTAGCACACAGAGCAGCCAGAGGTGACTCAACACAATACTAATAATTTAACAACAATGCTGCTATTGTTCAATACTTTTTTTTTTTTTTTTCATTGTGAAATTTGAATCAATTCCAGTTCTCTTTATCTATATATCTCTTGCTTCATTCAAATTGGATGCTTCCTTCAGGATGCTTTGATTTTTCGTTTTTTTTGCACAGACTGTATATTGCTAAATAAATGCTGGTGCAAGGCAAGAATGTCAAAATAATTTTCTTGTTGTCTTGTATCGCATTTCCCCTAATTGTTTGAATTATTGTGTCATTTTAAATGAATTGTATATTTATTTATAATTTTCTCAGAAATCTATGATCTTAATATATTTATTTATTTTATTAAATTTAGATATTGTTGCATGTGCTGTTCCTGAAGAATGTGAAAAATACTGTGGAAACAGAGTTGGTTGTTCCAATTTAGCTTATCCTCTTCTGGTTATGGGTCTCATGCCAAGTGGTAAATATTCTTGAGAATAAATTGTTTCATTTAAAAATTATTATTATTATTGTTATATGTTGCCAATTCTGAAACTATTTTAATCTTTGATTACTGAAAATTCTTTCATTAGCTTATAGATGAAAAAAAAAAAAAAATACTGTTATCAGTTAAATAAAGAACAGACAAAATGAAAAAGAAAAAAAAGAGGAGATGTAAAATCTATCTTAAAGAGTGCTTATTTATTTATGTTTAGGTCTTCGAGGTGTGATGTTAGCTGTGATGTTAGCTGCACTTATGTCTGATTTGACATCTATCTTCAATAGCAGTAGTACTTTGTTTACCTTAGATATTTGGCAATATTTCAGAAAATCTGCAACATCTAAAGAACTTCTGATTGTTGGAAAGTAAGTGGTCTTAGCAGTAACCATTTAAATTTAATGCTTAAATGTTTCAGTGGCAAAGAAATTACATAAAAAGGTATGAGAATAAAAAGGTATTAAACAGTATTTAAAGGACAAAAATAGTAGCTGTTTAGAAAATATCAAATTAACCTTAAGAAAGTAATACTTACTTATTAATAGAGGCTTTAAAACTCAAGTATAATCTCTCATTCAAAATAGTTAATCAGTAAAATTTGGAATGCAGTTCTTATTTTCTTTCAGTTTTTTTAAAACTAATTAATTTAACTTTATTATATTTAATGGAGAAATTACAATAATCTTAACTTATATGGATGTAGCCTATTCTGATTAGGCAATTTTTATTTTTTTTTACTTACTGCATTATTATATTGCTCAATTCTGAATTAGATGTCGATGGAACATTGTTACTTCTTTTAAAGCACCAAATTCTACTTTTAGTGTTATTAAAGCATAGTAAGATAAATACACCCTATTCATGTTTTAATTTTTGGTGATGCTGTTTTATACTTTAAGATTCAAAAGAATTTCGTATGATAAACACATTTAATATGGAAGATAAAAGTGCTTACATGTCCAAAGAATTGTTGAATACAGTAACACTGGTCTTTTAGTAGGACAATGGAAAGAAATGGCAAAAATTACAAAAAAGAACAGTGATAAAAATAGTATTGTTGCAGTGAGCTAGTTATATTTTTGATCATTTGGATTGTTGGTTTTGATTGGTTTTGATCATTTGGCTTTTTATATGAAATTAAAATCTGGGGGCATGGCAGTGCCCCCGCCAAGACGAGCCGAAGGCAGGAAGGGCACTATGTACCTTTTCTGGAAGCGTTTCGTTGTATTTTCGAACCCTCATAGCTTCGGCCTGGATAATACTAGAGAGCTCAAATTTTCAGGATAAGATGCAGTTACCATACTAATGAAATACGCTAAGTTTCATTTATCTAGCTTTTATACTTTGGATTTTATTAAGATCTGAAATACATCGTACCCTCAATGCTTCGGCCTAAATAATACTAGAGAGCTCAAATTTTCAGGATAAGATGCAGTTAGCAGACTAATGAAATACGCTATGTCTCATTTATCTAGCTTTTATACTTTGGATTTCATTAATATCTAAAATACGTCGATTTCGTCCATGATTCACTGACTGACTGACTGACTCATGATCATCAAAACCTGTAGGGTACTTCCTGAAGTCCTAGAAAGCTGAAATTTGGTATGCAGGCTAGTTTTAGCACACAAACAACAAAACAATTAAGAAATCTGTAACTTTCACCCTCCGACCCCTCATAAAGGGGGTTCCGGTTCTTTATTATATAACAATTTCTGATAGGTATATCCCACCCAAAACATTTCATGTAAAATAAGTTGCCAAGACTCACATGCTCATAACACTTTCACTGTTAAAAAGTTATCAGATCTCATCTTACAAAAAGAAATGAAATCCCACCCAAAACATTTCATGTAAAATACAAAAAGAAATGAAATCCCACCCAAAACATTTCATGTAAAATAAGTTACCAAGACTCACATGCTCATAACGCTTCCACTGTTAAAAAGATATGAAATCTCATGTAGAGCCAAGCCTCTAACTCTACAAGGCCTAACTCTACGAGCCCTAACTCTAAAAACCCTATATCTTGGTCAAAAAGTATGGCTTCGCCGTTTCATGGAACTATTTCATCCCATCCAAAACATTTCATATAAAATACGTTGCCAAGACGCTCATAATGCTTTCACTGTTAAAAAGTTATCAGATCTCATGTAGAGCCAAGCCCCTCACTCTACAAGGCCTAACTCTAAAAACCCTATTATCTTGGTCAAAAAGTATGCCTTGGCATACTCCATATCCTTTACATAACTCCATGGGATTGTCTGTGCGACAGCCATGAAACGGCCAAGCCATACTTTTTGACCAAGATATAGGGTTTTTAGAGTTAGGGCTTGTAGAGTTAGGGGCTTGGCTCTACATGAGATTTCATATCTTTTTAACAGTGAAAGCGTTATGAGCATGTGAGTCTTGGTAACTTATTTTACATGAAATGTTTTGGTTGGGATTTCATTTCTTTTTGTAAGATGAGATCTGATAACTTTTTAACAGTGAAAGCGTTATGAGCATGTGAGTCTTGGCAACTTATTTTACATGAAATGTTTTGGGTGGGATTTTAATATTCTGAAATATTATCTGAATTGAATAGGTCTCATTCCATAGATAATGGTATAGGATGAAGAATGTAAAAAAGAATTTGGATGTTAATTTTGTAAACATAGAAGTTAAATATAAAATTGTATCCTTGTATTATATTATTTAATAATTTAGGTTAGACTGAATTGCTACTAAGCAAATAACTAAAACAAATAAATTTTAACACCAAATATAAGCTCTAAAGGTACCTTTAGTGTTCACAAAATAGTCAGATTATAATAATTTGGAGACCTCCTTTAAAAAATTAATAATATTTTTCTGTGCTTCTTTTAATTTTATTTGAAGTTTGTGTTTTATCTTAGATTTTGTTATTATTTGCTTAATATTATTTATTAGCCTGCTACTAATTTTCAGCATACATGATCGTTATTTGAAATATTTCTGCAATGATAAGGCTTAACATGCATGAATGAAATAAAGAAAAGAAGATAGAAATAAAATGCACTTACTTGATAAAGATGGAATAATGGATAGTTGCCCAGCTTGGAAAAAATGGATAGTTTCAGAATACTTTGTGTATTCCATTATGAGGGACAACACAAGACACAACAATTGATGATGGTATGGGGATAGTTAGCAGTAGTGATGTGTATTTTGCCTGCTGGCTTAAAGCCTATAATCCAGTATTCAGTGGCCAAATTGCCTGTCATTACTACTAACATCTCATAACATCACCATTCATTCTGTCTCGTATTGTCCTATGTGTTTGTGCTGTTCCTGATGATGGAATATGTAAAGTATCCAAAATTGTTCAGTAACTATCCATTATTCCGTCTTTATCAAGTAAGGGCATTTTAATTTTGTTTTGTTTTCATTCTTTCAACAATTGTTATTCCAATGGATATTTTTTTACATTTTAATTTCTAGTAATTTTCAAGCATATTTGCACTCATTATTTAAATATAGTAGTCTGGCATGTATTTATTATTGCTAATTTTTGTATATTTTTATCTAATTACCTATTCATTTATCTATCTTACGGCTGCTTTACATGCTCTAAAAAAACTTGCCCAAAACACATAAAAAAAAAACTTACCTTTTGCCGATTACAGCTTGATGCAAATGTTGTAGCTTTACACTTGCCAGTGGCAAATCTACTTTTGCTCTTGTTCAGATCTCAATTGAAAATGCTGTTTGGCAAAGCGATAAAGAAGTTGTTTTTGCAGCTGTAATTTTGCTATTAATTCTCAACTCATTTCACAGCAGAGATAAAAAAAAAAGGATAAAAAGATCTTGGCAGAAGAGGAGGTGGTGGGTGAAAACCACAAGTAAAGGGCACCCAGATTAAAGTTAGCACTATTGAAGTGCTAGATACAAGATACAAGTAAACTTTTCGCGCAACTAAAGCACACTGATGTCAAGTTGCTTCTAAAACCTGCCTCAAATTAGAGCATACTCTATTTAGAGCAAGTCGCTGGAATTTCAAACTAGTGTGAGCTTTTCAAGCAACTTGTTGGTTGAGACAATTGTAAGGCAGCCATTAGATAGTGTATTTTTCTTTTCTCTCTCGTATACTTTCAACAATGTAATTTAAATTCTAAATTGAATTGATATTTTTAGTTATTATTAAGAATTATGTGGATAGTAAAAAAATTATAAAGTTTTAATTTATTAGTTATATATTTAGTCAATAATGTTTTATGAATAAAGTAAATAATGACTTAATTATTTTTTTTAACAAAAATTGTCTTAATTTTCAGTTTATCATGTAAAAATGTTTGTACAGAGACAATAAGCTTTTCTTAAAAATTTGATTTCATTAAACTTTTTGTTTAAAATTTACAGACTATTTGTTGTCTTGATGGTTGTAATAGCTATTCTGTGGATACCAATTATCATCCAAATGCAAGGAGGTCAATTATATATTTACATTCAGGCCATTGCAGCATATTTATCACCATCAATTGCAGCTGTGTATTTATTAGCAGTTTTGTGGAAACGGATAAATGAAAAGGTAACTACAAAATCACCTGGTTACTTTCTGTTATTTTGAATCCTTTCCAGAAAAAAAAAAAAAAAAAACTTTAATTGATTGAAAGCTTAACTTTTTAAAAATTTCCTGGTGTTTTCTTATAAGTGAAGTATTTTCATGAAATGAAGCTAAATAATCTTGAATGAAGCAGATAAAAGAATATCCTACATAGTGAGAACATCAGTGATGTCAAGATTGGCTAAAAAAAGCATTGAAGAAGCAACCAGCGTTTCCTTGTTTATGTGCTGTTAATGTCAGCTGATTTTCTTTTAATACGTAGATGGACTAATGAGCAACGAAAATGATTCACTATCTGACAACAAGTAGAAAGTTACTTGATTTATATTGTGGGGAAGATGATAAACAGATATGAGCAAATTTTAACAGCAATAGAATTTATAAAGAAGAAAATAAAGAGATTATGTAGAGTCTCATAAAATTTAGTTTTTAATTATTGAAAGGCAGATTAGAAATATTTAAAATTATTTCAATGATTAAAGAGCTTTTTAATTTTTTACTTTTTCAATAGCAATCATGATAATAAAAAAAAAAAAAAAACATTTTTGAAAGACTCACATAAAACGATGTTTTACAAACTTTTAAAATTCTATTACCATTTTGGAGACAATTGAGTAGTTCATTTATCCTAATGCTTTGGCCAATGCTAAAACATTAACATCACTTAATTATTGTTTTTTATCTTGTTATTGTTATTCTTGCTATTTATTCAGTTATTGCCATTTGAAAATGAATTTTAATTTTCATACATGTGTATGTTCATTGTTTGTTTTTTTTTTTCCTTATAAAACTTGTAACTGTTGAATATGTTTGTTCTTTTTTCACTAAGAGTAAAATGGGCAGAAGTAAGTTTATTTCCAACATTAATAGATTGAAAACATCTAATAAAATCAGTATAGTCTGTGTTTCATAATATTTGCATAACATGTGATATTGAATAACATGTTATTAATTTATTTTTTTTAATGTTTGCCAGTCCTATTAGGTATACTTACAGGAAGAATACCTGTGATATAAGTGCTGAATTGATTAATATAATAGAAAAAAAAAATTTTGTATCAAGAGATTTCTTCATGGAGATTAGTATATCTTATATAAGTCCAGGTCTTCAAGAATCCATTTGCTCATTTTTTTCACCAGCATTTGGTATTTCTCACATCTTCAATTATTTGCCAGACATTTCTTCTATGTTACTTTTCTTAAACCTTTTTGGACAAATTTACCATTTTGTGGATTTGAATTGTGCTCTCTAGAACATTAAGATTACATTTTAATTCATTCAAATAAAAAGTTGACTAGGTGAAGTTTGACTAGAAATCCACTTCTTCCACTTAACCTTCCATTTTAATCCTCATAACAAATTGTGCATGAGCACAAGAGTGTGCACAGAACTCTTTCATTGTACATCAGCTGCCAAATGGATACTTCTCATTTTCATTGTTTGTTTTTTTGCTTATTTAATGCAGATATATATATTTTTTTCACTGACTTCCTTATTTCCTTCTGTGAACACTTAGGATTTCTTTTTAGATTTTTTTTTGAAAGCATCTAGTATAATGCCAGATTTATTTCCTATAGTTATCATCACAGTCTATTCTAAAATATTTTTGTTTATTGAACTGTTAATATTGAATAAATTATTTTATTCATTATATATTTTACATATGTTATTAAGTTGGCAGCTCTTTAAAGATGTTTCTTTTGCTCTTGAAATCATTTGTAATAAATCTAATTTAGTAAGTAATTTCTATTTGTTTTTTTTTGTAAAACTGTCTGGATATAACATCTTGAAAATGAAAGAGTTTCTGGGATTTTTATTCATAATGAAGGCAAAAGAGACAAAGTCTCACTTCAGAAATTGTCATGTGTTGACAATAACCAATATTACTATAAACAATTTTATATCCTATTAAAATTATATGGATATTGCTTCTTCATTTAAAAAGAAGATAGGGCCTATATTTTGCTAAATTTTTGGCCAAAGAAAGTCGGCTGCTCTAATAAGTATCAAATTCAAATTGAATGAATTTGAAAGCAATGATTATATTTTTTCCTTCCCATGAGCTATAAAAACAAAGTGAATGGAAATCAGAAATCTACTGATTACTAGAATAATTCTTATGAAACAGTACAATGAGTTTGAGAAAAACTGTGTAATTCATAATGAGCAGTTTCAGTATAATAATAATAAAAAAAATCGTTGTGAATTGATTCTGATTTATTTATTTAATTTACCTTTCACCTCTTCAGATTTTTAGTTTGTTTAAAAGTGATTTTTCTTGTTAGCCTATATTCCTTGAAAAGTGATGACTCATCAAAAAAAGTCTTTGTGTTTCCTAATAACTTTTGAACTAATAGATGGATCATCCTGAAAATTGCTCAGTGCTTATTTAAAGATTATAAATAATCTAACTATTTTATGGAAAATCTTTCCAAATGGGTCCTTGTCAAGAAGACAAAAAATCCTGTTAGAAAAGCATTAGAAACTAAACAATGGATTTTATCAAAGTTTTAAATAAGGAATATCAATTCCATTAGCTAATCCATTAATTTTTACTGGTTTGATATAGTTAAAATTAATCAATATAGACAATTTAAGAATTGTGAAATTAAGATTTTTTTTCTCCAGAAAATGGAAAATTTGTACTATTTGTATTTAGGAGATATTATAACTTGAAAATAAATATAACCTTTTCATTTTCATTGTTTTCATGACTTTACTATTTTTTTTTATTTTTTTTTAAAGAAATCTTAAGGAATAACATTAAAAAAAAAAAAAAAGCTTTAAGTTCTTTCAGGAACCTCTTGTGATCCCTAACAGAAAGGAAAAACTTCTCAGTGTTGAATATAACGCAGATTTTCCAAGTGTGTTTGTGTGTTTGTGTTTTATGTGTGAAGCCAGAGAGAAACCAATGACACATATGATAATTACTTTGTTGAAATGAAACATTGAGATCTGATGAACTCCAGTAGGCTAATGATTACAGTCTTAAAACATCCTAGAATAAAAGAAATAAAAATAAACAAAAAAGGTTCGCAGTCTTTTTTCATCTGAGTATTCTCACAAGTCGGACAATCCATTCTCATTATCGGTATCGAAATTTTGTAGCTGTTCTAATTAAGACAATTGTAAGGTTAATTATTAAGAAAGCATTTAAAGAGAATACTAAAGAAAATACTATTGTATTTTAAAACCATCTTTTTCCACTCTGTATTTCTCCCTCTCTCACTTTTGGGTTGATGGAAAAAAGCATTTAAATAGCATTTAGTCCATATTTAAAAAAACAGAAATACTATTTGCCATCCACGTAACCCATATTTTGCTTCCACACAATCCTGACATTCCTTCCTGTATGAGGAAGTGATATAGGCTCAGAACCACTGTCCTAGAATGTCATCAGAAGGGCCTTCTTAATAAAGAAATTGGAGATCAGTTTTGCTAAAACTCAATAAAACTTACTACTTAATGCCAAGTTAGAATTTGGTACATTCTAAGTAACTATGATTACTAGAAAAATGGGTAATGTCTCAGTAAATTGTGAATTAAGGCTCTTCTCCTCGCCCTCATCTCCCACTTATCCTAATTATAGGCTTAATGGCATATGTTCAAAACTTCTTCTCAATTCAAATGAAATTCAGGATTTTTTTTTTTTTCTTTTAAATATTATTCAGTGCTATTAGGTATATGTAAAACTGTATTGTGCTGATTTATTTCAACTATAAATTTCTTTTTTTCTTTTGTTTTCTGAATTAAAAAAAAAAAAGTGATCTTAAAATGAAATAACTTTTATTTTGTTATTTTCGTTTAATTTTAATTTTATTTTTTTTTTTAAATTTTTAGGCAGCATTTTGGAGTCTTATTGCCGGGTTCGTTGTAGGAATTACTAGAATGGTAGTTGATTTCTCATTTCCTGATCCTGCCTGTGGAGATGCTGATGACAGACCAGAGTTTGTAAAAATTCATTACATGTACTTTGCAACATTCTTATTTTGGCAAACGATTATTCTAGCTGTCATTATAAGTTTGCTAACCAAGCCACTTGATAAATCTATGGTAATTTGATTTTTTGTTCCTATGCTTTTATCTGACCTGCTGCCAAACCAATCATTTTCACTTAATAGAATTTACCAATTCAGAATACTCAAATGATTAAAGGTTTGGTAAAAGAAAATATCAGAATTAAAAATACACTGTAAACGGAGGCATTTGAAGTGATTCAGTACTTACAATTGGTTGTTTAATGTGAATATGTAAATAACTATTTTACTCTTAGACTGTTCCATATACAAATATTCTTAGTGATGAGATGTTTTTAAATGTATAGATATAAGAAATTATTTAATTCAGGAAAAAAAAACAAAAAAAACAACAACCCAATGTCAGCAGTGTGAAGACATCCTCAATAGTTTAACTGAATTTTTAGAAAAAGATAACAACAAAAATCGAAAAGAAAAATGAGATGAGATTTTAAAGTCAAATGAAATTGAAACATAAGGCTTAAAGGAAATTGTATGTAGAAAACTTTACAACAATCTTAAATGTTTGATTGGCAGACAAATGAGTACTGAGTCAAACTGAAAAGCAGTTCTTGTTGATGGTAAATCTTTCTTCAACCTCAATGCTAGAAAACTCATATTTAATAGTAATTAACTATATCATTACTAAAGGAAAATAAATAAATAAAAATCATGACTAAGCCTCCTGATTATCCTTCTAATCCATTAAATTAAATCTATCAGTTAAAATCATGATTTGAAATGACACACAGCAAAATTAAAGCCATTGTTATTTCATATGAAACAAGTTTGAGCTGCTCCCTAATTCTGCCTAATAAAGATATAGAAAGATGAGCAATAGACTCCATCTGCAAAACTGAAGCTCTAAGAAATGAATTTTAAGATATGCTGAACGTGAAAGTCAAATGCTTATAATCATATCTTTACAAGAAAATAAACAAATGATAACACAAAGCAGACATAGTGTTAATTTTTTTATTTTTTTTAGTGGTAAACATAAAACTACTATAAGTAGCAATCAGTCTTCCTATCCATTCTGTCCTTCAACTACTAACATTAGTGATCAGACAAATAACATGAGGTTCCTTATTTCTGTAGATACTACTGAAATTCTAGGAAGTATTAGCTAAGTCAGCAATCTCTTCCATTCATGTATGATATTTAAATTAGACAAGGACTGTCTAATCAAAAATAAATGGGTGAATTTTTCCCATAATAGGATTCCATATGGAACATTTTAGTTTTTAAGCCTTCATATCTTATGTACAACTTATTTCCACTTCATATTTATTATTTTCAAGCAAGCTAGTAATATTGCATTCTGAATAAGGCTGAATATTATTTTGATGAAGAGAGAACAAATATTGACAAGGTAAACTCGATGAAGTATCATAGACTTTTATAAAAGTAATTATTTTTGAGGAAATCGCTTATTATTTGTTAATTTATTCCAGTTGTGTCTTGACTTTATTATGAACAGGGTTGATATCAGTTTCAAAAGCTGATATTTATTCAAATCTGAGCTTTAATTAAGTGTTGTTGACTTTTTCTTCCAAATTTGCACCTAAAATTGTTTTTTTTTTTTTTTTTTTTTTTTTCTGTACTACTTAAATAAATAGAAGGATTGTTCCTTCCAGTTTCCTCTGTATAACAATTTTTATTTTGTTTTGGTCCATCATTTCTCTGCTGCAGCTATATTGATGTAACATCACACACCACAAATTTGCTGTGGAATCTCTGACAGTTGATTCTTTTTGTTTTGTATTTTTAATGTTGATTGGATTATTTCTTACAAGCCTTGTTTATAGTGATACTTATTAAGGTAGTCTATTTGATCTTCTGTTACAATTACGAATATTGAAAAGATTAGGTTACATGAGAATTATCGAACTTTTGGTTGTCAGGATGAGATATAAGTTGCTAAGTTGGAAAAGGAAGACATAGTTACTATTCTGATCTTATACATTACTTCTTTCGCTTTATTCAGATTTTCAGTATTGATTACAAAAAATTCATTTTGCTTGTTCTGTATTACATTTAGGCCCACGAGAATTGGATTTTCCAAGAAATCTAAATGAGCCATACTTGGTTATGTTCTAGAAAGTTAAAATGATCTCTCTACTTTTCTTGATATTATTTTCATTTCCATGTGATGCAGTCTGTCAATCTTAGTGGCAAGTGAAATTGTAATGTATAAAAAATGAGGAGCAGTCGTATGAGGGAAAATAAAGTTTTGTTTTGTTTTTTGAAATTTAATGATCTTACTTCATAATGAGCAAACTTTTTGAGGAATAACGTAGTATTTAGGCTCCTTTAAATGATCTATACTGATAGCATCTGAAGTAAAAGAACAAATGTTATGAGAAATAGAAGATTATAGTCAAAGAAATGATATAAGATTTAAGACTTAGCTTTCCAAGGCCATCCAGGTTAATTTTATTTTTGCATTGATTAGTATTGATAAGAAAGCTTTAAAATAGACACCCAACAGATGAATGACAAAGAGTTTTAAGCAAGCATCGGTTAGTGAACAAAAAGCTTTGGTGATTATAAATAATTTACTCTCACTTAATTTGGTGTACAGGTGATTTGAGAAATAATGTGATTTGCTGGAAAGAAGTGAAAGTTGTTAGAATGATACTCCTCACAAAGGCAATAACTGGATATCAGGCAATTGATAATTGTCACCTTGTGTAAACGGAACAGGTTTGATTTTCTTACATAGCGGCAATCAAGAGAAAGTATGTTGTTGCTTCGAGGAATGACCAATTGCAGTCAAACTGTAGAAAGGTTGAAGGAAACAGTGAATAATAAAATCAAATGCGGAATGATGAGAAAAGGAAATAATTCTTGAAGAAAGCAATAGCAGATCATTAAATCTCATATGATTTTGAATTGGTACTTTTCCTGATATGTTACATATCACTTAAAAAGCAAATGATATATTTTGTGAATATACTGAAGAATGACTAAATCCTGTAGAAAGATCCTGAAAATAAGATATAAAGCTTAGAAGAATGGATGATGAAAATACGATACTCTGCTTTTTGCTCTTCCTTTGTTTTCTCTGTTGAGGGTAATAAACCTAATTTTCAACAAACAGTTATATTTAAAGTTTTACTTGATAAATATAACTTTAAGAAATAAAATGTTTAGTTAAATAGAAAGTGGAATATCTGTATAAGTATATGTAAATTTCTTGTTCAGTTAATTATTATTGCAAAGACAATTATTCCTGATAAAATAATTTTGTTTTTAAGGATTAGCTGTCATTCTTGAGTTTTGGTAGAAAAGTATTAGATATTTATAAAGAATAAAGTTTTAGATTATAGTAATGCTGATACAGTTCGATAAAATTGTGACTATCTTCTTTAGATGGTCATTCCATTAAACTTATTGAGGATGTCAATAAGTTTTTATTGGGCTATGAGTAAGTGTTAATTAATTATTATTAATTAAATACTAAGAATTTTTATTAAGCTAACAGTAATTTATCATCCACCTCTCAAATCTTTTTCTTTTTTCTCCCAAAGAAAAAGATTTCCTAAATGTAAGCTACTCTATTTTATTACAGTAAATTAATATACATAATTAATTCAAATGATACAAATGAAAATTTTGAAGCAAATAGCATGAAATTTCCAAAAAGTTAGTTAGATGGACAATTACTGTATTTAAACAATCCACAAATTTTTACAGATGATAATTATGAAATTGAGCAAAGCTTTTAATTTATATACAAATGATACATAAATGAATACAAATATTATTTTAGGTTTTGGAAATGCTTCAATTAATAGCACAGTTACTATTAAGTTTAAGCATTAACTCAGATTTTTGTGTAATTATATATGCTATTACTACTACTAATAATAATTTTTATAGCTACTAAAATTGGGGCCTTTTTACTTCAGTTTTCCTCTTAAATTTCCTACAATTACATCGTATTTTCAAAAACCATTGCTTCTTCTATCTCTAGATTAGTCCGGGCCCATCCTGCTGTGGGCTGCTTCTTTCCAAATTCTGGTAACCTTTTCATCAAACATTAACTGTAGTATCTGCAAATTAACCACCTCTATCAATTTCTACATATGAATTTGATTTATGAATGATTTCATATCTACTTAAATGTGTAATGAAGATACTTGCCCATCTGTTCTTCCAGAGCATTAACTTTAACTTTTCAATTGCTTGACTGTAACCAGTCATTTTATATACGTACATCAACATGCTCTTCCATGTGGAACAGATATCTTCCTTCTATCAAATTGCATCTGGGCTCCCTTCTTAAGACTTCTTCTTGCAGCATTCCAAAGGTAGATCATGTTTTTATACTTGTCCCATGCAGATCCTTCATGAGTTGTATTGTTAATCCCATTGATGTATGTGTATTTTCATTCTGTTATTTTGACTGATGCTTTCTGCAATTGAGATTCTGTAGTGATTTCCAGTTTCCAGACCCAACATGATTTAGATGATTTCCATCACTAATTCAGCAGCTGTCACTCTTGGCAAACATGTTCCTCTTTTAAATGTCTATATTTAGGCTTCTGAAGATGTATCTCTCTCTCTTTTTGTGTAGTGAAGAGGTATGGGTTCCAAAGATCATTTTGTGTCTATGACATTTTGTTGTATGGGTCATAGTTTTAGAGTTAGGAAATGAATGCTTTGGGATTGGTTCCTAATCAAAGAAAGCTCAGTTCTGGCCATTTTCAGCATTTTCTTTAATTATCATACCTGTTTTCAGTCATGACAATTGTTATCTGGATTGCTTTTTGTAATAAACCTTTACCTTATTTACTTACACTTCCGAATGTGCACTGAGCTTTCTTTGATTAGGGACCATTCTCAAAGCATTCATTTCCTAACTCTAAAACTACGGGCCCGTACAACAGAATGTCATAGAACATTTTCGACTCAAAATGATGTTTGGAACCCGTATCTCTTTGCTTTGTCTGCCATTTCTGAAACACCATGTATATATATATATATATATATATATATATATATATATATATATAGAGAGAGAGAGAGAGAGAGAGAGAGAGAGAGAGAGAGATAATATATGTAAACAAATAACATGATTAAATTAAGTTCAATCAAATGTACAATACAATAATATAGACAAAATAAACCTCAAACCAACAGCTTCTGTTTCTATAAAAGGTTGATTTTCCTTTAAGCATCCAATCACAGTTAATAATAGTTTCATTTAAACAGTATTTTAGAGAAAGAACTCATTAATACAAAGACACCATAGATTCAGCTTAACAAAGATGTCGGAGAAAAGTACTTGGAATGTATAGGTTACTCTTGAAGATATACAATTCAGATCCCTAATATGTCTGCCTATATGTAAAAACTTGATAATTTTATAATGATAGGTTTGAACTAGAATCTTACTGAATAAAATTGATACCATAATGGTACTATTTTACGCATCTAAAATTGATTGTTATGAACACAGTGATTGCATGATTATTCCTTTTATGTGAGTACAGTTTTATCTTTTTAAATTGAAGAATTCTTTCCCATCATCTGCATATATTGTTTTAGTTTTTATCTGTGTCATGTATTTCTAGTTTCTACTGAATATACACTGAGTGACCACTTTATTAAAGACACCATCCTAATAACAAGTTGGTCCTCCTTAAGCTTTGATCACAGCTGTAATTCTTCTACGCATAGATTCTACAACGTGTTGGAACCATTCTGCAGGAATTTTGGCCCACGATGACAGAAGAACAGCCATCAGTTGGTTCACATTGGATAGTAGAGTTTCTATGCTTCGAATGGATCTTTCCATCTCGTCCCATAAATGCTAGATAAGGTTGAGATCAGATGGCTAGGCTGAGCTGGCCAATGAAGCAAGAGGAAATCAGTGTCATTTTCACTGAACTAATTAGAGACCAATCGAGTACAATGACAGGGTGCATAGTCCTGTTGAACATGGTATCTGCGTCGGGAACAATATAGTCGTAAATGGGTGTACCTGGTTGACAACAATGTTGAGATAGCCAGTGGCATTAAGAGATGTTTCCAGGAGTATTAGGGGACCAAGTATGTCCTAGGAGAAAATATCCCCGAACAATATTCCGCCCCCACCCACCTTGTATGGTTGTCTATTGGTAAGTCTGGTCCATCGATTTATGCTGCCTGTGCCATATTCTTATCCTGTCATCAGCATGGTGGAGAAGGACCAATGAGACTCGTCGGACCAATCAACCTTTTTCCAATCAACTGTCGAATTGCAGTGCTCTTGGGCCCACAGCAGGTGCTCTTGCCTGTTTTTGTGTGATATCAAAGGCACCCTTGCTGATCTGCTGTTAAAACCAATCTGGGACAAGATCCATCGCGTTTTGCGTTCAGATATGTGTTTGATGCACCTACATTGTACTTAGCTGCAATTTGTCATGTTGTTGTCTTTCTGTGGCCTCAGATGATTTGTGCCAGTCACCTGTTACTTCTTTCATTCACAAGCCTTTTCTGTCCACAGTTCTGCTTATTGCTTGAAGTTTTTTGGCCCAACTGCCACTGTCTGAACACTTGGGATACTGTTGCACAAGAAAAGCTGAGGATCTTCACAGTTTCCGAAATACTGGAACCAGCTCTTCTCGACTCTACTATCATTCCTTCTATCAGTTTTCTTGATACCAAGAATGTCTTTTATACACTACCCGTTGCTGTTTTACATCAAAGTACGTCACTTCTAGACCATTCCAAATTAGGGTGGGGAATCTCTAATAAAGTGGCCACTCAATGAATGTTAACAATGCATGTATGTTCTATAAGTAGTACTCCAATATTAGATCTATTTTTTTATGCTTTTTTTTTAATGGACAACTCTTTGAGAATAGGCTTTTTCTGTGTCCTCCAAATAAGAAATAATGCTGAGTTTTATCAGTTTTCCTGCCAAAAAAAAGTGTAGTTTTATTTTTATATTCATTCTCACTAGTAATTGAATTAATCTTCTACTTTGTTGACATATCTTTTTAAGTAGAATATTTGATAATTCTATAAAAAATTGAATGCAATTTATTTTACTTAATCCTTTCATGCTCCTGCATTGACTGGCATGAAGTTCCTCTTCATTAGGAAGAAAAGAACAGTCTAATAATGGCATACTGAAAGAGATCTGAAAAGGATGGCACATAAGCAATTTTAGTTCTCATCATAAACCTTATATTTATTGTCATTCTATTCATCATAAACTTTGTACTTTGATAGATGAAATCTAGTAGAAAAGCTTAATTTACTTCTTAAAATTACATTATATTGATTTAAGTTATTGATTGAACTGTATATGGAAAAATAAAGTCTTATTGTTTTCTCAGTTGCTACGAACAACATATTGGACCAGATTCGATGAAGAACATCAAGAAAATCAAGTTGAGGCTGTAGCAGTGGATGCTGTTGAATTAACAGATACCAACAATTTTAACGAAACACATCAGCCATTTTTAAAGCAAGACAGTTATGATAAAGAAATTAAATTTAAGAATGGTAAGATATTTCTCCTTTTAGTACTGTCCTGCTCTGACGAGAAAAACCACGAGCAGGGTTGCCACAAGTGGACGAGTCCAA
The DNA here is from genome assembly GCA_023159025.1 of Thereuonema tuberculata. NCBI lineage: Eukaryota > Metazoa > Arthropoda > Chilopoda > Scutigeromorpha > Scutigeridae > Thereuonema > Thereuonema tuberculata. Next base: position 150,635,099 of record JAFIDM010012231.1, read on the forward strand.
GTATCGAGGGGAAACGGTTTCAAACCACCTGCAAGATTCCTCGGATTAGCGTACTTGTTGGGCTAGGAATCCGTTTCCCCTGAAGGAGATTTTTTATCCGACTGTAATATAATTGTTGCTACTAAATATTATATTTTATATACCCTATTGAAATATTTCATTTAATTTTTTAAAATAGCATTCTTAGTTTTATCATATAAAAACCCTCCCCCTAAAAATGGAATGGAATAACCCGTTTCCATAACGACCGCCACCACCCCTTTGCAGTCCGAAGCTTTTCTCCTGACGGTAGGACAGTATGTAGATCTGTGTGTTATCATGGGCTGTTATGGAAGTCATGGCAACTATTTTTTGTATCTTCCAAACATGCGGCCCAACTGCAATTCCAGAATACACATTTGAAAGCTTGTTGGATATGATGCTTGTTGGCACCATTAATGTGCTCTGGGTCAGTGAAGGAACGTCATGGAAGCAAGAGGAAAATATATATTTGGAAATCATTGCTTAATAAGGCAGTGCAGTGTATCCAAGGAAGAAAAAGGAACACTGGAATGCTCAATATAAATTGCTAACACTCCTCAAAGTAATCTACAAGATTGTCGTCCATCATATGTTGCCAATGTTTGAAAACTGCTGTCCAATGCCATCATTCTTCATGATAACACCACATGTCACACAGCAGCTCCCTTGCAGGCTTTGTTACATCGATTTGGGTGGGAAGTTTTGGAACATCCTTCGTTTTTGCCAGACCAGAATCCATGCAACTTTCATTTGATTCCAAAACTCAAGCTGAAGTTGCATGGTAAAAACGCTTGCAAAAAAAAAAAAATGAATTTTTGTTGCATTTGGGCAAGAGCTCACATGCAGCCAATGATATTCTCCACCCAAACATTGGCAATGCATGGTGGACAATCTTGAAGATTACTTTGAGGGATGTTAGCAATGTGTATTGAGCATTCCTGTATTCCTTTTTCTTCCTGGGTTACACTGCGTTGTTTTATTAAATGATGATTTCCAAATACACTCATTATCAAAAAAAAAAACGACGCACCTAGAAGGAGTTGTCCGATTGTAATGAAATTCCGTATGCAAAGGCATTGGGACTGCCCATGCAAATGATTAAACTTTGGTGTCCAATGAATGAATAGCGAGAGCTACAGTGCATCGGAACTGCACACTCAGCAGGTGTATATAAGAAGTGATTCTCAATGTGATGGTCAAAATTTCTGTTGCATTGCTAGTTAGGATACCTTTCAACGACTGAAAAAATGCCTCGCCGCAGGATTCAAGATCATTATGTGCAACTGTCAGAGCTTGAGAGAAGTCGTATCATTGGATTGAAAGAGGCAGGTTGGGCAAATCGGAGAATCGCTTCATATGGGTCGAAGTGATGTGGCGATTAGAAGATGCTGGCAGGAATGGGTGGACAATGGCAGATTTCAGCGTCATGAAGGTAGCGGTCGACCTAGGGCCACAGCAGAGCGGGAGGATAGAGTGATTGTCAGATCAGCTGTCACAGTGCCTGAATCATCGTTATCAACCATCAGACGTGCGACCCGCACACGAGTGTCCACCATGACCATTCACAGATGGCTGAGAGAGCGACATCTACGCTCGTACCGACCGCTACGCCACCTGCCACAAACGTCTGCACACCATCGGGCCAGATTACAGTGGTGCTTGGCTCGATCCGGTTGGAATGATGCTGACTGGGGACGTATAGTGTTTAGCGTCGAATCCCGCTTCCAACTTTGTCCTGACGATCGTCGCAGACGTGTCTGAAGATGCCTAGGGCAGCGTGCCGATCCTGCTTTCACTATTGCACGCCAAACAGGCCCTCAACCAGGAGTTATGGGCTGGCGTGCCATTTCCCTTGATAGCCGGACCCCTTTGGTCGTCATTAGCGGCACACTTACAGCATAGCGGTACATCGACGACATTCGGAGACCTGTTTTGCTACCCTTCCTTTTGCAGTACCCTGGCCTTATTTTTCAGCAAGATAATGCCAGACCACATACAGCACGTGTTGCTATGACCTGTCTTGCAGCTTGTGAAACACTTCCTTGGCCAGCTAGATCCCAGATCTCTCTCCAATCGAGCATGTCTGGGATATGATGGGAAGGCGACTGCATCCACCAGGGATTGTGGATGACCTATCCTGACAATTGGAGCAAATTTGGCAAGAAATACCACAGGAGACCATCAGGGAGCTTTATCACTCTATGCCACGTCGTGTGGCAGCTTGCATTCAGGGTAGAGGTGGGTCAACACCTTATTGAGCTCGTTACTTTGTAACTCTGTAACTCTGAAAAAAAATCATTCAATTTGTCTGAAATTTTAATCATTTTCTATTCTGTACATAATCTTCCTCTCCACCAATTTTTGTCTCCATCGGACAACTCCTTCTAGGTTCGTCGTTTTTTTTGTTAATGAGTTTACATATTTCCCACTTGCTACCATGATGTTCCTTCATTGACCCAGACCACATTAGTCGTGCCAATCAGAAGCACGTCCAATAAGCTTTCAAATGTGTATTCTGGAATTGCAGTGGTGCCACATGTTTGGCAGATAAAGAATAGTTTCCATGAATGCATGAGAAATCTACGTGGGCCATATATATATATATTAAAAATGTGCATACTGTTTTTATTGTCTTTTTTGAAATATGAGAACATTCATTCTGCTTCAGCATTTCAAGTTATCCTTAATAAATAAATAAATAAATAAATGTGTGTGTGTGTGTGTGTGTGTATGTATGTATGAATAATTTTCCATGCAGACCAAAACCTAAGAAACTTTGCTGAAATAGATTTTTAAGACAAAGATTTATATTGGGAATATTTGTTTGTATTGGAAATTACAATTTTAGAATTAGTTTATATCTTTTAGAAAGTATCGGTAATATTTCCATTTGACAAGATGTATAAACTTCTTGTTTCCCATTCAAATACAACTTCACATTCATGATTAAAATAATAATCATGGCTGCGTGCATTTTTGGGACTCGGATATAAATTAAAATATTAGGAAGACGAGGTTAGATTCTGCTATACTTCTGTACTAAAGGATATATTCACTTTTAATTTCAGAAAATTAAAGCAAATTGAAAAAAAAAGTCAAAATCAATATTATTTTATTCTTCTTTTAATTTACTTTTCTTGAAAGTTAAAAAAAAAGAAAAATATGTGAAATAGTCATTTTTAGTTTGAGAGGTTACAAATTATAAATAATTACTATCTAATTTGTGAACACAAAATCATTAACTTGAAAACAATTACTATTTTTTTTTTATATTAAATATATTTTTTAATGCCATACATGTTGGATGATCAACTGCACTTGGCATAATTCTTAAGATTTTTAAGGTTAAAAAGTGGAAATGATTTCTTAGAACTCCAGAAAGAAAAGAAAGCAAAACAAATTAAAGAATAAGTTAATTTTAATAGGCATTTCATTCTGTTATTAAGTCTGGTTGTGCTATTTTATTCCTTTCTTCTTTAATGCAAAAGGATCATGCATTTGCATATACACTGCTCACAAAATTTAGGGGATATTGCTAAATGAATATAATACACCCAAAAAGCAGGTATTTGGATTTATTTATTAAAGAACATATCATCATCAGAGAAGCAAATGACACGAAAATGGAAGTTGTCTGAGTATGCAAATGAGTTGCAGAATCCATTTATCGAGATTGAGCAGGTTGTGACACATGGCCGGGGCTTAACTTTCGCATGTCAAACGTGAAAAATGTGTCGAACATTGACTGTTCAGTAGGGTGTATGGTCACCTGAGACTACAACACACTGACAGTGATGAGTCATGGAGAGGATCAAATTGTTCAGCAGTTCAAATTGTTCATGTGGGATCGTGGCCACTCACACATCAGGGCAACTTCCAGCTGAGGAAGTGTTATGGAAGATGATTGGTGACTGGCAACACATCTTCCTCGTGCAACCCAAGCGTGTTCGATGGGATTCAAGTATGGAGAACATGAAGGCCAGTCCATGCTCTCGAATTTAGCGTCTTCCAGCATGTTGTTGTCTAGATGCATACAGTGAGGGCATGCATTATCATCCATAAAAAGAAAATTTGCTCCAGCATAGGGTACCACTGTAGACTGTAGAATTTTATCTCGATATCTTATATCATTCACCGTTCCATTTCTAACAACATGGAGATTGATACGACCATCAATGCTCATGCCTGCCCACAGCATGATTCCATCTCCACCAAAGGAATGTCTTTCTTGCATGAAGCATGGATTCGCCCGTGCTCCACGTTCACACCGGATCAGGGCACAATGATTGTCAGGCCTCAGGCTAAATCTGGACTCGTCACTGAAGAGAACCGTGGACCACTCTTCATGGGTCCAAAGAAGATGCATATCAGCCCATCTTCTGCGGGTTCTGCGATGTTCAGAAGTTAACAGAATGGATTTTCAGAATGCATACTATTGGTCACCGGGCATACAGTCCACTGTGATGGAGTCAGTTTTGCACAGTCTTGAGTACACACCTGTCGTCCAGTAGCAGCAAGAAACTGTCCCCGCAGCTCAGTCACATTGCTTCGCCGGTTCCTTCGTGCTATTAGTGTCAAGTAGGGATCATCTCTTGCAGTGGTGGCACATGGGTGGCCCTGCCCTGGTCTTCTTTGTACTGTGCCAGTCTCTCTGAAGGGATTCCAGAGTCTGCTAATCATGCTTTGGGAGATTCCAACCACTGCTGCAGCTGTCATCTGTGTTTGGCCAGCTTCAAGATGCCCTAAGACTCTCTATTGTTCAGATTCGTGTAAATCACGTTGCAGGGCATTTTCAGGTGACACTTAACGATTCTGCCACTTGTTGTTGATACAGGAAAGTGGAGATAACCTAGCAGCGCCAGCCTCTTTATTTAGGGTTGTGGGCAAACATGCAAATTAACGTTTTGCTTCACATTTGCATATTCAGCTTCCATTTTTGTGTCATTTGCTTCTCTGATGATATTCTTTAATAAAACTCAAATGCCTCTGTTTTTTTGGGTGTATTATATTCATTTCGCAATATCCCCTAAATTTTGTGAGCTGTGTATATAATTTTATGAATCCTTTATAAAGCCCTAATTTATGAGTACTGTTTTAATTGATAAAATAAGACACCTGTCTCTAAAAATATTACTTTTCAAAAAGACTATACAAAAGTTAGCTGAAAAAGAAAATGAAAAACTACAGAGTTTGTTTTATGAATCTCAAAAAAGTTTAGTGACATTGAAAAGATTAAAATTTAACATCATAATTAAAAAATATAATATTAAAAACTGATGTTCCGGCATCTTTAAGTGAAATGTCTTTATCGAAGTGCTTTTACAGAAACTTTTGTTAATAATTATTTTTATAATTTTGGAGCCTTTTTTTTATTTTATTTTATTAATTTTACTTCATTTTCTTACTTTATTATTATTTTATTTTACATTTTCTTCTTGATTAAAATTTTGTATTTCTGGCCACTGATTTTAATTTTATTCGAAAAAGTAAAAGGCATTTTATTCCATTAACTATTGTTGTTGTTGTCGTCACTGTTACTACAGCTTTTCTTTAGTAGCAGAATGGAAAGTCTTACTCTGGTTTTCATTCCATTATTAGAATAAACAAAAAAAAAAAAATAAATAAAAATAAAATCCCAGCTATTGTAATAAAATAACAGAAAGAATATGGAATAATTTGAACTGAAGTTTTGATCATATTTCAAACTATTTTTTTTTTTTTTATATATTCAAATAGGAATCAAAATAAATGCAGAGGGAGATTTTGAGAAGCCTGTGAAGCCTTCACCTATCTGGAAAAGGGCCTATTCCTTTTTGTGTGGTTATGAGTCAAAGGAGAAAATAGCAATTCAAACAAAATCAATGCAAAATCATTTGGAAAAATTGTGCAGTTTACAGCAAGACCCTAAGGCAAAACTTTTTCTTAATATTAATCTTGTCATAATCATATTGATAGGCATCTCACTTTACATTCTGTTTTCTGTAGTGGATTACAGCTAATAATAAGTAACTCTTTTCAGAGTGAAAATGGGAGTCATATACGAAACTTTAGAGACTCAGTTTATTATTCATTCATCTTTAGCAAAAGTATTATTCTTTGAAATAAAAATGCTAACTTAGCATTTATTTCAAAGAACTTAGCTTTATTTGAATAAAAAATAGGCATATAAACTGGCATTTGTTTTTTTTTTAATTATTACTTTTATAAAAATTTGTTTATGTCTTTTATTTTTTTTTATTACCTTTATTCCATTTTTACTTTATTACTTTTTATTTATATTTTCTTCTTGATTAAAGTTTGGTAGTTGGCCATTGATTTTAATTTTTTTACTGAATTAAAAAGAATTTTATTTCATTAACTATTAATATTCAATTTTTTTTTTTTTATTTATTATTATCATTATTACTTTAGCTTTATTTATTTAGCCAGACTAATTGATCCATTAGCTTTATTCAGACTAGATGACAACAAGCTGCACTTTTTTATGTAGGTGATAATAGCATTATAAAGTTCACAAAGCAATAAGACTAATAAGAATAGTATTGTAGTGAGACAAAATTTAAAATTTTACGTTTGTTGAAGAGTTCTTTCAAATATCATCCGGTTGGTGATTACCTGGTATGTACATTCAGTATTAAAAAACAAAAGCAAAAAAAAAAAAAATTATAATAATGTCAATGACAGGAGGTGTATTGTATGTACATCAGTAAGTGTAATGTTTCGTAACTAGAATTAAGAGAGATGTAGACTAGTTCACTTAATTTCCACTTTCTATCTCATCTTAGGTTGTGATAAGTTTAGTCACGATTTACTTAAGATCAGTTCTGATAATCTACACAATATAAGAATGTCGAAAAAGTCATTTGACTTATTATGCATCTTTTTCATTGACAAAACTTCTAACAATTATGATTTAAATTTTAAAAACTTCTGTAATTTTTATCTGATCAAATCACATCAACATTGCTGCTAAATTGCTTAAACTTATTTCTTTAATTTGGTTTATTTTAAATTAAAGGATGGACAAAAACTCATTTATTACATTTAATTTATTCTTTAGATAACTGTTGTTTCATAGATAAATATATCTTTATATTTCAGTTTATTTTCAAGAAAAAGTATTTTTATTTATTTCATTAAAACCATTTAAAATGAAAAGTTCCTTGTAAATAAAATTTTAATGTAATATTGCAAAAAAAAAAAAGTTATCGCTTTTCTTTTAAACTTGTAGAATAATTTTAAGGAAAAAAAAATCATTTTAACCCTTTTTTTTTCTGAGATTTCCAAATCAGAAAGAATTATTCAATACATTTTAGGAAACATCAGAATATAGTGTAGATAGCTAAGTTAATAAACAACTACAAGATTATTTTATATTAAAAGTTCTTCTAGTATATTTCAGCATCAGTCATCTGAATATCCATCCTTATGCATTAGAAAAATGATAAAACTCTTCCTCTGTAGGTGAAAGTTTAGAAATGATACAGAGCTAATGGATAACTGGTCCATAATTTTAGTGAAAAGTTCTAACAATTTAATTGTTGAATTTTCTCTTGAAAGAAAGAAAAAATATTTAAATAGAAGAAAAATCAATATTTTTATATATTTTTTTTTTATGAAGAAGCCACTTAGAATTTGATATTATGGGCCAAAAGTTATTCATTCACTAAGGCTACAACAGAAACATGCATTTATCACGCTTATTACATTTTCTTAATTTTTTAGCAGAAATGCTTTCAATCTGTTGAATGTATGTAATCTTTTTTAACCATCGAAAGAAATTAATAATTTGAACTTTCAATTTAATTATTATTTGATTACTTTCAATGAATTATCAACAACAATTCTTTTATTTTAAATTTTACTAGATTTTATTCAGATAATGTCAAAAAACCCGGTAAAGAAAATGTGAATCTTAATTTTGCTGAAAGATTTCTTCTTCTTCATTTTTGTTTCTCTAACCTACTTAAGAAAATAAAGTATAAATGGAAGTTTAGTGTGAAACTCCTCTTCTGTATAGATTTCATTGTAATTTTAATAATATTTGTAGTTTTTTTTTAATCCAGCATAATCAAAATATTATCTTCCAAGAAACCAAAGCAATTAACTTATCAGTGATCGGTTTCCTGAGAAGCAGTAGCTAGTATTCATACTGCCAGTGATCTGTTGTTTCATTTTTGATAATTCAACATCAAAGGGTGAAGTCCAGTGTTTACTAAGTGACATCCTAGAACAACTGTTTCACTCTTTTTGCAATCATCAGTTAGGAATAGTCACCAGTAAACAACAAGGTCTTGATACAAAGACTAATAGGAACTATCGTCGGAATCAATGTGGGTCCTCTAAAGCCTAACGAAATGATAAAAGACTCACAAAAAAAATGTAGATGGGAAAATTCATGTACCTGGCATTCCACCAGCCTCAATGAATTTTTTTTAGTGCACAAAAAGAATTAAAAAGCTCATATAAATATTAATAAACATCAAAGGGTGAAGTTAAGTGTTTACTAAGTGACATCCAAGAACAGCTGTTTCACGCTCTTTAGCGATCATCAGCTATGAGTAGTCACCAGTAAACAAGAGAGGTCTTGGTACAGAGGCTAATAAGAGCAATTGTGAGATTCAGTGTGGAGCCTCCATTTTTAGGCTTCTGAAAGACTCCTTATATCCCCGGTTTGTCTGTCTGTGGACACATATCCCACAATGCTTCGCAACGGCTTCTGTTAGCTCAGTTGTAGGTGGCCTGTTAGCTCAGTTGGTTAGAGCGCTGTGCTAATAATGCGAAGGTCGTGGGTTTGATCCTCTCATGTCATTTTTTTTTTTTTCATTTTTTTTTCTTCATTTTTTTCTCCCCATTTTAAATCTTTTCACAGTTTCTCAACTTAAGTTTTTTTTTTTTTAAATCATTATTAGTAATTCAGTGTATTAGCAAGGTTTGAGTTTAAGAATGACAATTATTCCATATAAATAGGGGTGGGTAAGATAGCATGGAGTTGCAAACAGACCTGCGCAAGCATTTTCTAGACCACCCCCATGCAGTCTCATAGTTTAGTTTTACTTCCCTGCTTAGTTATAATTATTGAATAGGCTTAAAAAATCTTTATTATTATTTAGCCTGTTAGCAGAAATCTTCTTTTCTTTTTCCTTTTTAAGTTCTAAGTGAGTCCACGCACTTTGCAGGTATTTCAATATATCGTAAATTGCCGTTCCGGCATGGCCGAGCGGTCTAGACAGCGGTCTGTTGATGTGTCGGAACCTGGGTTCGAATCAGAGTGTCGGCATGGATGTTCATTTCTCTTTCTGTGTTTTGTCCATTTCTGCAGATATAGCGTGAGCTGTCTCCTGTGGCATACCCTTGGCAACGTTTCGTTGGCTAAATGCTCACATTTCTTGCCCCTTGTTGAGGCCAATAGTTTCAATTCTAAAAGCCCGGGCGCTTGCAAAAAAAAAAAAAAAAAAAATTAACATAAATTAAATCTTTTTCCAAATACACTTGAATCAAATGCACTGAAAAATTTTAATTTTCCAAAACAAAGCATAAGAGAACTTTCTTTTCCGTTTATTTCAGTTAGAAATATTTAAAAAGTCAAGGAAAAAAGTTAATCTACAATAAATGTTGGATAAAAATCAAGGAAATTAATTTTATGAGTTGCTTTTGGAGAATTCACAACCTTTATTAAAATGTAAATAATAACTTTTTAACAATAGTGCTTGTGCCTTTGATGCTAAACTATAATATCAGAGAAGTATATTTTGTGAAATTGATAAGAACCATTGAGATCATATGCAGAAATTAT
>JAFIDM010012231.1:150644925-150677385 GCA_023159025.1 Thereuonema tuberculata
AGGGTGATCAAGTGTCCCCATATGGCTGGTATTGTCCCGATTGAAACCGCTTGTCTAGCATCCTGATTTCAGAATGAACTGTCCCCACAATGTGATCTTGATTTTTATTTTTTTATATAAAAAAGGTTCAGAAGGTTCAGTTGTCCTGCATAGCGATCTTAGAAATATGGTCACCCTGCTTAGCATTGTTGGAATCTATTAGTTGTAATAGACTTAGTTGTAGGTTATTGAATGAAGAACAAATATTGATATTATCAAATATTGATAAATAGAATGTAGGTTGCATTTTATTAACTATTTTTTTTAAGAAGTTTCTATTATCTTCAAAAGCTTTATTGTAATAATCTATACTCCTGTAGACTAATAAAACTAATAAATCTAGTTAATTTCAAGAAAATTGCAGATATATCAATCATGACAAAAAATCAGATGCCTTGAGAGGATTCTCTTGTTTTCTTGTTCCTATTGATAAGTGGTCAAAATGAGAGAGACAGAGTCAAAGGTTCAGCATAATGTATACACCTATTTACAATTTTATTTACAGTTTATATACAAGAATATACAGGTCAACGGATTCTGAAATCCAGGTTAATATTATACAGAATCGGATTCTCAAACCCAGGTTAATATTATACAGAATCGGATTCTCAAATCCAGGTTAATATTATACAGAATCGGATTCTCAAATCCAGGTTAATATTATACAGAATCGGATTCTCAAATCCAGTTCGCTCGGAGCTTCCTTTTCAGTCCATCAGGAAGGGGAGAGAGGCGATCTCGGATTCTGGGCTCTCCTGGCTTGGCCAATCACAGCGCGGCATAATTTGGCCAATCCGGGACGGCCTTCGACGCTGGCAATCGGGGGGTCTCTCGAGCTCTCTGTCAGGTCGGCCGATATTGCGTCACAGCTTCTCACAGCTCGTTGACATTGCATCACTATTATCTTTCTTTCCATTTTATGATTCTTCGTATTACTAATAATTTAACATCATTATTAATTTGAAATCTTATAACTGAGCACTTCATTTAAAATCAGTTTAGTTATTAACTCATTTTTTTGTTTTAAAATAAAGCTTATTAATAAAGTAAGGAACTACATAGAATATTAAATTTTTGCTGCAGTAAATTGACAGCAAGCATTAATCTATAATAAATTATTAACTTTTCATATTTATTCAGCAAATATTTTGGTCATATTTTAGAGATAACAGTAAATGACTGAAGAGTTCTTTATTTTACTTTATTTTTATGTTTTGTTTTAACATTGAACTGCTTTTTACCAAAACACTTTTATTGGCTTTTATTTTAATTAAAAATATCTCAAGATGGAAACAATTTTTTTATTTCATTAACAATTTGAATTGAAATTAAAACAAAAACGCTTCAATTTAATATATTTGGGGTAGCTTAATCATGTTAATAGTTTTGTTAATCATAATTGTGATGAAATTAGTGATGCCTGAGTCTCTAAAATTTCCTATTGCAATAAAATCAATATTAGTGGATTCTTAATAGTGAAAGTTACAATTCCAACTTATACTTTAAAATGTTTAAAGATTTGTACAATCTTTATTGTCATAATGCATTCCAATAATTGAAAAGGTTCTAAAATATAAATAAAAAAAAAAGTTTGATTGAAATCAAAGAATATTGCATACTTATTTTAATTTTGTATTCGTTTGGTTTGCCAAATTTATTTACTTTACTATGTGGTTGCAGTGGATTTATTTTAACCTTTAATCATTAAAATCAACCTTCTTTTTTCTTATTTATTTTAAGATTTTTATTTGGATTTATGCTGTGTTCAATGAAAACAATAGCTTAATATTTTTAGCAATGCTAAATGCACCAAATGTTGATAAATAGAATGTGAGTTGTATTTTATTAACTATTTTTTTTTAATAACAAGTTTCTATTATCTTCTAAAGCTTACTCTTAATTATCTGCACTCCCATAGACTCGGCCAAAATCAGCTTTTGCGAAATAACACAATCACATTCCTAAACCTTGGATAAGGTCTTCGAGGATTTCTGTTGTCATAAAAAGGCTCTTGGATCCTATCCTTTGAAATGAACCTCACAATAGCTTGATAAAGAAAGAAAAGTTTTCCTCATATATTCCATCTTAAATTCCCACATTAGTTATCTACATACCATGTGCAGTTTCCTTAATTACAATGCACTTAGTTTTTTAATTAGTTTTCAATAATTTGTAATGAACAGTTTACAAATGTGTTTGGCTTTTTTGACTTGAATACTATGACAAAATGTTTGAAGAATGGTTTCAAAACATCAATATATAGGCTGTTGCAGTTTCTTGTTATTAAAAAATATATTATCAATAACTCCACATTCTTGATAGTCACATTTATTTAACTCCACATTCTTGATAGTCCAGTAATACAGGAATATAAGTAAGTCATTCAGTCAAATCCAATTTCCTTATTTAGTCAGCATATATACAGTATACTCTCGATATCTCGAAGTCGAAGGGACGCTAAAAAAAATTCGAGATAGCGAGTTTTCAAGATAACAAGGTCATAACCAAAACATAAAAATTCACGTAAAAACACAAGATATGAAATAATATTCTAAAAATTAAGAGTCTTGATAGATGAGAGTAAGTGTAAATATGTAATGAGAGTTGATAATAAGTTTAAATACAGCAATGATAATTTTAATTTTAAAAGTAGTCGAAAATAATTACATTAAATTGAAAAGAATTAATAAAATACAATGAACTTACATTGCTAGAATTTCTTAAAAAAAATACCTCTATTTGCTTTGACACAACTGAATGGCGATTTTTCGGAAAAAATAATTTTTTACTTCGAAAAATATTCAACATAACAAGGTTTTGAGTGAAAACTCTTCGACATAAGAATTAAAATTAACATTAGATGAATATGTAAAATCAAGGGGAAAAATAATCTTTCGACATATCAAGGTTTTCGAGATATCGAGAGTACACTGTAATTGAATCCATGTTAAAATGAACTATAATGCCACTTATATTTATCATTTGCCTCATTTCTTCAGTAGGAAACTCAGATATGTTCTTATGTAAAATAATAAGAGTTCTTCCGAACTCTTTTATTTTGGGTTTCTTGGTTAAGATGTTGATGTTTCTGGAATTTAGCAAAGGTGTGTCAAACATTTCATAGGTCGAGATTTATCTTGATAATTGTTGTTTCTTTTACATATCTTCAGAATTTATTTTTCTTAAAATATTAGAAATAATATATTTTACTCTTCTGACTGTAGATAAATGCTTTCCAATTTAAGCATGTTTCAGTACTTCGTTATCAGGAGACTAACGTTGATTTCTTACATTTGTCTATCTAACCTTATAAACATCCTCTCTCTAATTGTAAATAGAAGGCTTCCTGAGATGGAAAACATTGTTTAGAATGAAATAATATGACAAACAGTCTTATCTTTATCTCCATAGAGCCAAAGGCCAGACAATTTCTTTTCTTTCATGTTAATAGAAGTTCTTAAAATCCGATATTAACTGCCTTCAGTAGTGCATCCAACTTCCTTTACACAGTCTCTGCAATTCAAATTTACAGCTGAACTTCATTTTCTGTATATTCTTATCTTGCCATCAATTGGATTGATTTTTTTTCATGTTTTTCACGTGGATAACTTTCTTCAAATCAGCAGCCATTGCTTTCCTTGCTATAGAAACGTCTCCTAACTTCTTAGCTTGACCCAATGCTTTAAATCAAGGAAACGACCTGCCTGAATTAAATTTTATTTGTTTTAAAATTTTTCTAATGTATTTGCTTAATCTTTTGTTTATTGTTTTTGGTTAGTTGTAAACTATTGTTGTACATATGAAATTAATATGGCGAATGCCATGATAGTTTGACAATCTTTATAAAATGTTGAAATTGGAATTTCTGATACTTGTGTTTATTTATGGGATAAATTTGGTTTCCTAAGAGTTTGGTTTGGCTATGGTCTTGGAATTTTTTTTTTCCATCACCATCTCTCAGTTCATTTTTTTTACATGTTCATTTGAGTAATTTGGAAGCAGTTTTCTGCCTATTGTGGTATATAGTTGTTGTCTTTTGATTGAATAATCTCTTTCTAGCAAAATGTTTTCACTATTAAGAGTAATTTTCATGAGTAAACAAGAAAGTAAGCTTTAATTTAAATATAGAAATGTATTACTTGAATGTATAAGGAAGAGTGGGCCATGATAATAGGATATTTAAATAATATAATCATTTTTCCCATTCAAGTTAATTCAATATTTCAGCTCTGTTCCTTTAGCCTTCATCCAAGAGTTTTAGTAACATGAACTTCTGCATTATTGCTTTGTCAATGCTCATGTAGCTCTTAAATATCTCCCTGATGAAGGCTGAAGGAACAAAGCCGAAATATTGAATCAACTCTCTCTAAGTAAGAAAAAATCCCTCATAAATGATTATATTCTTTAAATATCCAATTACCATAGAAAAGTATTTCTATTACATTCCAAAATTTATTTTAGTTGTTACATTCCATCTTCATCACATTAACATGTTTATGTAGATGATTCCTGGCTGTTTAAGTAGATGAATAACAAGCAATGTAGGATACTTCCAGAAGGCTTTTATTGACGATTGTGAATTGGTAAAAGTGGTGTATGAAGACTTACAAGAGTAATCTTCAGAATGTAATAGAAACCACTTTTTAACTTTTTATTTTTTATCTATTTATTGTAGTAGTTGAACACTATTAAATCATTATATAGACAAGTCATGTAATATTCTTATATTTTATTATAATTGTTTTTATATGTAATATATTTTGTAATAGTTTTTATGTGGTCAAATGAATGAAATGCCAATAATTATGTTTAAAGATTTAATAGAATTGTTGTCATCTAAAACCTTTACACTTAGTGTTGAATCTTCAAGAACAAGTTTAACTTGATTATAAGTTGATGAAATAAAATACATTGAAAGCTGATGAAGTTAAGAAAGAGAAAAGCAATGCATTTGAAATGTAAAAAGCATCAACAATAAACTTTCTCCACTTAACAGTTATTATTATTATAATTATAAATATCTGTGATAAATAAAAAGTGAAGCTATTTTATAGTTGTTGATCTTCATATTAATATTTTAAATTAAAGAAGGGAAAGAAAACAATAATTTACATTAAAATCATTTTAGCTTTTTTTTTGTGTGTGATTTATTTATTTATTATTTTATTTTAAACGAGTTTGTTTTTCATGTTTCATTCATTACTTTGAGATCATTTAATTTTGAAAATGTTCATTTTCATATTTCCATAGTTTATTTATTTGTTTATATTAAATCTATTTTCCTGTAAGGACTTAATTGTAGAATGGCACAATATTGAAGTAATTTAATAATTATTTTAGATTAATTAAAAATTTAGGAAAGTAGAAACAAAAAGGATCAGCATAAAACTGACAAAGCTTCTAGAATTGAGGAAATTATCATCTTCTTAAGCACCTGACAAGACTTAATTATATCTTTGTACCATTAATAACAATGACAACAATCATGAAATCTCCATCTTTCATGTGATGGAATGTGAACTCTATCATTTCAGGTATCTTTCGAAGAAGAATATTGCAGAAATTGTTATACAAGGAAAATAATCTAGCATTGAAATCTATTTATTAATATATTTCTTTATTTAAAGTTCTCAGATTGTTGTTTCAGTAACAAAGATATTTAATAGGTTCAGTGCACAATACTTAACCATTGATGTGTCAAGAGGAGGGGGTGATAATCCCCCTCACTGAATTTTAAAATTGAAAAAAATCTAGGATTTTTAATCTGTTTTGTTTTGTTTTTTTTTTCAGTTGAAAAATTGATAATTTTATTTGTAACCTTCTTGCCATAAGGATACCATTATTTTTTGTTTTGTTTTTTCTACGACTGTCATAACCCCTCTCATTCCAAAACAGTGCCTGAATTAGGGTAGGATGTGGTTGGGCAATATCCAGTGTGCTGGGGAAGAATTCAGGAAAGAATCCAGGTGCCTTTGGGTCTCCCCTTCTTTTCTCTACTTGATTCTCACTAGTTATTTAGGAGAATAGTAACCCAACGGATTTTCATAATTCAGTAACTACCAGGAAATAATAGTATGTTAATCCAGTAAATCCTTAGTTGGGGGGGGGGGGTCCTCAATAAAATTTTTGCCCTGGAGTGTCAGTGATGCTAAAATCGGGACTGTTTCAAAATGAATTTCATTGTAATTTTTTCAAAATTTAATTTATGATTTCTTTAGGATCTCAATTTTCAGACCTTTAGTTTTAAAAAACTTATTGAAAATAGTACAGCATAATATTTATTATTATTATTATTATACAGGACACTACAAAACAATGTGTATCACAGCTGCCAGTTCTTTAGCTGGTGTTGGCCTTCAAACGCATCGAATTCTTCCCAAGAATCTAGGATGTCGTAATGTATCGGCGCAAAATATGTGCTGATCCAAGCAGTGCGGCTTTTTGGAGTTGACCGATGGAGATTTTGTCAATATTTAGATCTTGTAAGTGCTTACCAAGGTTTTTTGGTATAGCACCCAGTGTGCCGATAACCACTGGAACCACCACTGCCGGCTTGTGCCATAATCGTTGAACCTCGATTTTTAGGTCTTGATACCGTGTGATTTTTTCCAGTTCTTTTTCTTCCACTCTACTATCACCAGGTATGGCTATATCAATTAGCCATATCTGTTTCTTTTCTATCACTGTCAAATCTGGCGTATTGTGTGCTAAGACCTTATCTGTTTGAATTCTGAAATCCCACAGTATTTTCACGATATCATATTATTATTATTATTATTATTATTATTATATTTTAAGTTCATTAAAACTTTAGAATAATTTACTTTGATTTTAATTAACCTTATTCTTTTTATCTTTTGATGTAAAATGTTGATAATTTTCTTTAAGTGTTATCTATTTGATTTCTTTAATTGTAGCTACTCTTAATTTCTTTTTAAACATTGTATTTTGCAAATTTAAAAAAAAAAAAAAGTTTTAAAAGTTTAATGATTTTTATTGAGTTTAAAATAAATCATGCATAATGTTTTCCTTAATGTTAAACCTTACTTGAAAATTCAGTTGTTAATAAACAAATAAACTATTATTTGTTACTATCATCAAGTCAGTAACTTATACAATTAATTCATAGAACAGTATAATCAGAATTAAAGATTAAATATGTATGATGATACAAAACAGTCAGCGAGGATAAACACACCAGTTAATATTGTTAATACAATCACAAAAATTAGAATTAAGACATTGTGATTACTTTGAAATTACATGCATTTAGTGTCAAATCTTGATTTAAAAGAATGAATTAGCTTTGAGTTATTAAAGATCAAAGGAAAGAGCTTCTTAGATAAAAGCTAAACTTGGAAAGCTTAACAAAATGCATCTCAACCACTCTTATATTTTATGTAATGATTGCCAGACTACTTGAGTTGAAAGTTACAAATTGCAAATATAAGTTTGTTTTGCTTCTTGGAAGCAGTTGCCTTTCTTTCCTTTTAATCCATTTCAATTGCATATGATTTCTGAAAGCGTAGATCAGTGTTTGCTTCATCAGTAGAAAATGTAAGTGCTTTGCAAATATTTTTTTTTTGATAACTTCACTTTAATTTATTTTTCTGATTACTTCTAAAATTTATACATAATGTACCCATTCCAGTCAAATTAAAAGCCAGACTATCATTTGATCACTTCTTTTGATTTTTATTTTTTAATAGGTAAATAAATCAAAATTTTCAGAACCTGGGTTTCTGTCCAATTGAAGTTTTATCTTTTTTTCATAATGATAGAAAAAGAAAACAGAAAAAAAGGATTTCTATTATCAATTTTTTTATAGCTGAAGCTGCTTGTGAAAATGTACTTTTGGAAACTTATTTATACATTTCAGTTTAAATTTGGTTGTATTTTTAATAAATAACTTTCAGGAATTTGTAATTGTAAAATAAAAAAAAAAAGGCTTTCACATTTTATTCAGAAACCAGGGCTTTATGAAGAGTAATGTTTTTGGAAAAAATAAATAAATACAGAATATAACTTGAAGAGTATATTTTTGTAAATCCTGTATATGGTGAATCTTAGGCCAAACAAATGTAGAAATAGTGTTTATAAAGAAAAATAAGAAAATAGGTAAAAGAAGGAAATAATGTTTTATATTTCAGGCTTTTTTTTTTTTAATCATTCTTGCGTTGCAAAAATTCCAAATGCACTAATTAGAAATATAAAGTCAAATATACCCAAATTTTTGTGTATGATTAAGATTGTTGTGATTTCAAAACAAACAACTCTAGTGTTTAGAAGAAACTTTTCTGGCTGCAATGGATGAAGTTTTATGAAAATGTAGTGTAAATAACTGCCATTATATTTGCTTATAATTAGCATATTTGAATGAAGCTTCATTTTTTTAATAATTATTTCTTGTTCAAGATTTCCTTCAAATTCAACAAGGTTTTCTTGACAGACTTGTAAATCAATCAGTGAGTTGTATATTGATTATGTTTATTTATTAAAATTATAAACTTAATAACACTACGTGATATTAAGTTACTAGCTTAAAGTACATGGTGATACCAAAAAAAAAAAAAAATATATATATATACACTGCCATTCAATAAAGTAATAGCTAATGTATTTTAATATGATGTCTTAAAATTGCTTCTAAATTTATTCTAGCTCAAGCTTGTATATCAAATAAAATTATCATTACTGTTATCTGATATTAGTTAGCGAATTAGGAAATGTGAATTGGTCATTGGAACGAAAATTAAAGCGTGAAAGATGATAAAGATTTGTTATTTTTAAGATTTACTTCAGACTTAATGTAACAGCCTTTCCATGGCCGTGCGAAGGTATGTTGGCGCCTGGGTGCCAGGCAAAAGTTGCCACCCCTAATAAGCTAAATTTAATATTTTTCATAATAAAACAGATGTATATATATAAATACATATTTTGCATATATTTTCTTTCTATTAGTATTTCTACACTAAATTATTCCTCCCCAAGATGTGCCACCCGGGTGCTGTGCACCCCTGGCACCCCCGCTTGGCGCGGCCCTGAGCCTTTCAATCAACCATGAAGTAAAAAGTTATCTTACATAAGATTTTTGAAACACTGTGGCTCCTTTATTGAGTCTTGCATCAAAAATGAAAAATGAAAGCGAGGAAATGACAGCATCATTGCCTCATTAGGCTGGAGAATTTGCAAAGGTAATCATGACATTTATTCTTCTTCAATTTCTTTTGAAGATAATTAGATCTCTTTGTTTCAACGTTGTTTATATATTTAAAAAACAAATAATAAAAATAGGTACAGTTTACACCACATTTTTAATGTTGCAATTTTTTTAGTAAATTAATCAGAGAAAAAAGTCTGCGAAAAATTTTATTTGGCTTGTAATATAATTTAAAGAAAATCACTATTTAAACTGTGAAGTAAATTTAAAACCAAATTACAATTACAGATTTATTTTGATCAAAACAATAAGGGTAATTTTACAGTAGTTGATTTACAACAACACTGGCTTCTAGCATAGTTTTGATTCTAAAAATATATCGTTGTTTTGAGAGATTTCAAAAGCTTCTGGTTTGATATTTCACTTCTGACAGTAATTATGACATTTGTTGAGAATTTTGTTAATGTAATAAGGATTTGTTTTGTTTTTGGCTCTAGTTAATTTATTATTGTCTGAAGTAAATTCAGAATTGTTTAAGAATGCTTCTTAAAAAAAGAAGGAGCTAACAGAAAATATAGTGCCCCTCCCCCCTTTTTTTCAGCTTTTAATTAAACATTAAATGTTTCCAGAATTTCATTTGAACTTTTCTGTACTCTTGACAGTCACTTGTGAATGGCGAATCCAGATACATTTTAAAGAAAAGTCACAGTTATGTCTTCACAGTTGTATTAATTTTATTCACATTCTAGATATTTTTTGATAACTTTACTCAGGCCTAGTGTTTTGAATTTAGACAGAGAACAAAACTCATTGTCCTTTGCTACATACAGAGTCTACTGAATTGTAGACATATAAGACAGTTTGCAAAAATTGTCCCACTTTTATTTTCAGCATTCTGAATAATTAATGTTTGTACAGGGTGCACGCGATAAATTGGCAAAATTTTACTAGGTAAATTGCATCCAGTGAAATAGGTGGCCAGATATCCTTTGATCAGAATTCAGGAACATTGACACTGAGAAATTCTTGCACCTTTTTGGCACTATGTGCTGGTGCACCATCTTGTTGGAAGATAAATTGATGCCCATTTGCGACTTGCTTCATCCACGGCACAACTACTTCCCTTATAACATCAATCGCGATCCTTGCATACTTTATATGTTTTCCTTGCTGGTGAGACTACTGGATCAACATCATACAACTTCTTCACATTGTAAATTGTATGTAAAGGGATGTTATTGAAGTCCGCAATTTCCTTAGCAGCTTGCCCTGTGCGCAGTCCAGAAATTATCGTTGCTCTTAAGTCGTATTCCTTCAACATAATGGGTGCTCTCAGAATTTAATACTTTATATCTGTAACATTGATGTTAATAATAGCATTAGAAACATATTTTCAAAAAATTAATAAGAAGCACATGTAATAAGTAGAGACAAAGTTATTGCCAATTTACCGCTCACACCCTATATATTCAAATGCTATTTCTTGTGGAAGTAGATTCATAATTATTATCCCAATAAAATTACAGAAAAACAAAAAAAACCTAGCATATGGACGAGTTTCATACAAAGCCAGAATATCTGATGTCTCTATTTGATACTAATTGGTATATAAAATTATTGTACTTAAAATTGTAATACAGACTTTGAAGCATTTTGAAGTTGCCTCTGATAATATTTGTAAGACCATTTTTATTATTAATTTGTATCATTTAAAGTTAGTGTTCATTATGGAAACCCTTATATATATTTTGTATTCTATATTTACAAATTTAGATGTTAATATTTTGAAATTTAAACTCAACTAAAAATAAATAACACAATCTTGTTTTAACTGTCCAAATGAATATCATTAGATGGCTTTGATGCTCAAATGATGGCTTTTTTATATTTGAAAGAGTTATGAGTTTTGCATTTAATTTTTAGGTTTCTCCATTTTTTTCTGCCTTGTGAAATTAATTTATAAAATTGAAAAGAACATTTCCAAACTGTCAAGAACAAATTTGCATTCACAAAAATGTATGTTTTTTATTGGAATGGAAGACCCAGTTCATTAAATCTGTTTAAGTTACTTCAAAAAGAAAATAATGACTGATATATACTAGTATATCATCAGTTTATAAATACTCTTAAATCTTAACATTTAATGGTTGATGAAAAATTTGACATAAGTTTTTGTTACTGTAATTATTGATTAAGTGATATGATTTTTTAATTTTGACAAAATTCTATTTTTGCATGACAATTTTGCCTTTATTTTCAGTTATTTCAAGTAATTGATGATTTCGTAAGTTTTCTTAACCCAGTGATGGAATTCCATTTTAAAATCATGGATTGATTCAGTTCCTGTATAATGTTACAATTGATAAAAAAATTAATAGCCATATAAAGGTCTTCTTTGCTATTAAAATGTAAAAATTAATATTTTCAATAATGTGTATAATCATGTATTATGTATTTACACACAAATCATTATTTTTTGTAAGGTTTTAAAGATGAGCAGGTTTTTTAATTGTGAACTTTAAGCAGACCATATTGTTAAATACTTTGACTGAAAAATAAAACGAGTATATAATTGTGAAAATATAATTGTTTTTTTTCCCCCCCCCTTTAAAATATTTTAATTTTATAAACTTTACCCAATTAAACAGATAATTTTAAGTTGTTAATCATGAAAAAAATAAATGATACAATTTGATAATTAAAAATAGATTAGTTCTTGATAACTTCAATAAACTGCCTACTTTTAATAACTGCACTGATTAATTTATCCACTTTTAGATTAAGGCTTTTTGACATCAATATTGAAATACAATCATGAAAATGAAATGAAAATAGAAAAGGACATTCTCTACATCAAAATAAAATTAGAATACAAAGAAGTAGTGAAACTTTTTAAAAAAATCTGAATCAATTTATATACTGATGTCTTTTGAACTGTTCTGGTTGTCCGGTCGGGACCAAACTTAGTAAGCTGATGCAGAAGATCTTCCCAATACCATCCCCACACAAAAAATAAAATGGTAGAATCCATTCTATCTGAATAAATAAAGTTCAGAAATGCCACCTGTGTAGTGGCAGTGCGGGTCACGACACAGGACGAATTGTGACAGTTTTGATCAATGATTGTACAGTACTGTTAGCCATGGCCCATCGTGTTCATCTTTGGACCTGCAAACGAGAGGCAGAGTTATAGGACATCTTGAGGTAGGCCAATTACAAGTGGAAGTGTCTCATGCACTGAATGT
The DNA here is from genome assembly GCA_023159025.1 of Thereuonema tuberculata. Classification (NCBI taxonomy): domain Eukaryota; kingdom Metazoa; phylum Arthropoda; class Chilopoda; order Scutigeromorpha; family Scutigeridae; genus Thereuonema; species Thereuonema tuberculata. The sequence continues at coordinate 150,657,370 of JAFIDM010012231.1, forward strand.
GTCAACCAGCAACATCTCTCGCTTAAGCAGGATGGAAATATTGCCCTATGCTGTAGCAGAGGACGTCCACATATCGCCATACCCTGGAAAGACCGCTATCTGTCGCTAACGGCCAGATGGAATCCCCAAAGCATGGTATGCCACCTTGCCAGGAAGCTGGCTGTAGCAACACAGACCACTGTATCCAGTCAAACAGTGTAAGGCAACTCCATGCAGTTGGTCTGTATGCAAGGAGACCCATGAGGTGCATCCCCTTGACCCAAGCTCATTGAAGGGGACACTTGTTGTGGTTCACTGAACACGCACCATGGACACAAGCACAATGGAGCCATGCCATGTTTTGTGACGAGTCCTGATACAGTATAGATTGTGATTCACAGCAGATCTGCAAGGAACCAGTGCCAACAACGTCCAATGTGACCGGTACAGTGGTGATGGTGTGGGCAGACATTATGCTGGGCTCTCGTACACCACTGCACATCTTCCAAGAGGATCCGTAACTGCCCAGTTGTACCGAGACAAAGTCCTTCACCAATCTGTGTGACTTTTGAGGGGTGCTGTTGGTCCAGAGTTTCTGTTCATGGATGACAACGCCCATCCGCATCAGGCTCATCTAGTGGGCGAGTATCTTGAATATGAGGACATCTGTCGTTTGGAGTGACCTGAACATTCCCCATACCAGATCCAATCAAACATGATGGGATGCTCTGGAAAGATGTGTTGCTGGATGCATTCCACCACTACGAGCACTACACGAGCTGAAGACAGCATTGGTTGAAGAGTGGAATGCAATCCCCAAAGTTTACTTGATACTCTGATGTGCAGTATGCCAGCACATTGCATTGCTTGCGTAGCTGCGCAGGGGGACCATACAGCCTATTGAATGCTCTTTGTGCCTTCCACAAACACTTGGATAGTACTCCAGGTGTGTCTATCCCAATGACGTTTCAGACATTTTTATTTCTTCTGTTAGAGGTAGTGCTGCCACCTTTACTTTATGTGTGGGGATGGTATTGCGAAGACCTTCTGCACCCTCTTACAAAGTTTGGTCAACCAGACCAGTTCATTTTGCAAGTTCTCTTAATTTAAGGACATCAGTATATTTCTTGCTTATTTAGAGCAGCAGGTTTGGAGATTAACTTTCATCATTGTGCTTGTAAGATTCAACTTTCTAATTGTCGACAAAACATAGTGAACATGATGAGCTATGAAAAGCTATACAAAATTCAAAACTACATTTGGTACAAGTTCCAACAAGGAAAAAAATCGCTGCTAAATCATGCAAATCAATTCTCTGTTTTTGGTTAAGATGATGAGTCTCGCCATGTTTGCATATATTGGATTAAATGTTTTAAAGTTGATGTCAGAGACAGAACATCCCATGCTGAACATCTTTCTGAGCATCTGATGGGACATGAAGGGTGTGCTATTTTACAAACTCCTCCAACTTGGCGAAACAGTCACTGCTGAGTGCTATGATCATCAGTTAAATCATTTGGCTGACCAAGTTGAGCAGAAAATCCCATTTACCAGACAAAGAAACCAGAAGGTTGTTTTTGCTGCACGACAATGCTAGGGCACATATTGCTCTTAACACTCTGTGAACTTCTTTAGTCTGGGAGAGGAAGTGCTCCCCCCCACACCAGATTTACATGACTTGCTGACTTGGATTATCACTAATTCTGTTCGATACAAAACTCTATTGCTTTTGAGGTGTGACTGACATAATAAAATGGATCGACAATTCATTGCTTCCAAACTGATATCTTTTTTTTTTTCACAAAAGATTCCGAAGCTTACCCAGGAGATAGCAGAAACTCATAAAAAGCAAAGACAGATTTTGATCATTGAATTGTTGTTTTTTTATCTTGTGAAAATAAAGTGCCACTTGCAAAAGAAAAAAAAGGTTAAAACTTTTTCATACACACAGTAGTAGTGGCTTTACATAAAATTGAGAAAGACATCATCTTGTAGATTTTATCTTCAGTAACTAGAAAAATATAGCACTTGGTTGTTGGTCCTTAAGAGTCAGAGAAATAATATATTAGATGATGATAAATATTATGATAAATAAATATTACATGGGTATCTAACTCAAATATCAAACTCAAAATTTATTTCACAGTTACCTCTCATAAAGTTCTCTTTATACTGTAAATATCAAATTTTTATCAAGTCCCCAACCAGAGATATTGGGGCTCAAACTTTGAAAAAAAACTGAAAAACGAGCATTTTTCAAGAGCTATAACTAAATTACGAAGCCAGTAACAGAGCAGAAATATTTTTTGCTAAACCTTTGGATGTATATCTTTTCTCAAAAAAATTTATAGTTTTGCTATTTCTTCCTGCTACAAAAAAAAAAACAAACACCGTAACTTTGATTTTTGTTCAAAAGCGAATATCAGTTTCGGTTCTAAATTTCAGCCATTTGCATTAGAAATATGGTAAAAAGGTATAGGACATAAAATGTAGCTAGAAATGTGATGAAAATAATGTTTTTTACCACAGCTTTCTATCAAGTTTCGTAGCTGAGTTATCAAATTTGCCGCAACTGTCTGCAAAGGCCAAAAATGCCGGAACCATAACACAAAAATTGACGCCATTTTTAAAGAAGTCAAATAAAAAAAAAAAAAATAATGCCTGTTCTGAAGTACTTAAGCGTAGGGGTAACAACAGTAAAAATATCATTTTTTTTTAAAAATGGTCGAGCAACCAATTTTATGTTTCTGGACCTTTTGTTATGGATTGACCTTATATCATTCTCTAACTTCAGTTGTCAAAGACAATCATCTGAAGCCACATTTCAATAGTTTCAAGAAATATCTATATTTTACTGAAAGATTCATATTCTTGAATAAAAGTTTAATGTGTGCGAGATATATTTTGATTGAGTAACAGTTCTTCCAATACACATGACTTAAGAAAGAAAAAAAAAAATTAAAAAAAAAAACATAGAAGTCACAATCGATTTCGTTTGAACTTGCCAAACATAATCTAGTGAAGAATATAATACGAGATCCCGGGCCGTTTCTACCATTAGGCAAGACTAGGCGGCCGCCTAGGGCGGCAAGATTTTAGGGCGGCCGAAAGACGGATTCCGTTTTTTTTTTTTTTTTTGGTTGTTAAAATAGAATTGCGTTTTTGTTTTTTTTTTGGTGGGGGCGGCATTTTTCAGTTCTCGCCTAGGGTGGCAGAACACCTAGAAACGGCTCTGACAAGATCCAGTCTATTTTAGACAAAGACACAGTTCCAAACCCTTGAACATCCAGATGTAAATGTCGTATATCCATATTTGCAATAGGGAGGTAGGAAGTAGAGGGACAGTCTATTTGTTGATTGCAGAATAGGTTCGTGTTGTCTGTTGAATTGTCGGTTTTAGTCTTCTGATACAAGTATCAGAAGACTACTATTCCCGCTCTGTCTGTCCGTCTGTGGACAGGTATCATTAGCAGAACAATCGCAACAATTGCGCCTTTTGCATTCGCAACAATCAGATTTATAATAATAAGGAAATTAAAGCAATATCAATTATATTTTCTTATACGTATCAGAAGATGTTGTGAAGCATTGTGATTGGTTTACTAATCGCTATCCCTACCTTGTTTTAATTGGTTAATATAGGTGAATAATTGCAAATTGGAATCCTGTGCTGACCTAGTAAAGATATCTTCAGTCTTGAATAACTGTACCTTCGCCTATAAAGACTGGATCTTGTATTGTATTCATCACCAGATGATGTTTGGCAAGTAAAAATGAAAATAGATTGTGATTTTTTTAATATTTTTTAGTTTCTTAGTCGTGTGTTGGCAGAACTTTTACTCAATCAAAATATACCTCGCACACAAACACAAGATTGAAGCAATCTTTAATAGATCAATGGCCAAAATTATAAATTTGGTCTAGACATAAAACTTGTCAAAAAACTTGTATTTGAAAAAAAGTTCAAATTGTCAAATTTCGCCTTAAAAGCTTGAATTCGCAACCCTGCTTCAAATGCTCTTTTATAGAAGTAAATTATTTCCTATTTCAAGACCACTATTCTTTGGACCATTGTTGGATGGCTAGCAATTCTCGTATGCTTTCTTTGTACTAAGTCAGCTGTAGCAGTGAAAGCAAATGTTACATTGATTTACAAGAAAGTAAGCATTCATCAATGCCGTAACTTAATAGACATTTCAAATGAAAATCAATGGAACTTAATAAAATTTTGAAATTTTACTTGACATTCATTTGTATGTTTAATAACGCAAGAATTTTGAAAATATCTAAAGATTAAGTAATTAATATACTAGATAATACATAAACATTAATTACAAAAGAAATAACTAGCCTTACAATGGACAAATTTTATCCGTTTAATCGTCAAAAACTACAGAGCCTTGTTGCTTGAAAAAGAGAAGAACTGAATGCAACATTTCTTAGAAATCCACAGTTCTTCTTTTCTTTGAATTATTTCCTTTTTCGTTTTCCTTAGACATTTCTTTGAACAAGAGGATCAATTCATGAAGAAAATTTAAAAAAACAAAACAAACTTAATTTAAACTAATATTGGTTCTCACGAGTCTTAAACAGAACATAAAATTCGTAAACAGATTTTTTTTACCTGAATTTGCTTTTGATTCTTTTTCGAGAAGCATCACAAAACAAAAGAACATGGTAAGCAAATAGAAAATAATCTAACTTATCTGTTCGTATGTTTCAATCACGATAAATAAATATTAAGTTCCATATTAAATCATTGTTTCATCATTGGGGCCATGAGAACAGCCATTTCTATGCTATTATCCATAGTCAGATGAGATTATTCACATCAGAGGCCGTGCATTAATTACGTGAGGTGTTTTTTAAAATATTTTGGCCCCCCTCCCCCTTGGTGAGATATGGTGGGACTCCTAACCCCCCGATGTGAGATTTCAAAAAATCAAAAAAGTTCAAAAAGTCAATATTACAAAAAGTTGTAATCTATTATAATACGTATATTCTCTGAATGAAAAAGTTGGAGTGAGATTTTCGTTGACCCCCCCCACTCCCCCTTAGTGAGATTTGGTGAGATTTTGCCGGACCCCCTCCCCCTCCCCCTTTTGACCTCACGTAATTAATGGATGACCTCTAAGCAAATGATTTAGAATCAAGAGAGAATATTTACACGGAAAGAATTAAATATGATGGAAAATAAAGATTGATAAAACCAGAATCAACAGTGGACCAAAGCGATTGTCAGAATGAGAAATAAAATTTAGATGGGGATAAAGGAAATAAATTTCAAACATGTATCAGAACGGTTCTGATAAACTGCCACTGGAGCTGCCAGCACGTTTATCTTATTTTTTTTTATTAACAGTTTTATTTTATTCCCATCTTTGACATTGATCTCTCAACAATCTCTTCTCTCTCGCATTTTTCGTCCCACCCCTGATCCGGTATCATCTTCTTTATCTCAACATTGACGATTTTCTTTTTTTTGTGTATAGTTTTCCACTGTTTCTGAACATTTTCTCACCATTTCTTTTACATTTTTTATATTTATATCGACTGCAATTCTTGTCACCTAATTTTATAATTAAAATGGAAACTTATGTTGGTTTTGGAAAATATAAAAAATTTCCACTTTTTTTACAAAAAGTGGAAATTTTTTGTTTTTTCCAAATCCTAAATATCCCTCGTTATCTTTTCTTTCTTTTTATTTTTATATAATTCTTTCTCTTTCTTCATTCCCACTTATTTATTAAAAATTCACGTATCTCAATGATTAATGGGAGATGATCCGAATCATTAAAATTACCTAGATCCTAATTCCTTCACAAATATATCTAAACTCACATTTATCATTACAAATTCATTATTGAGGCCCCATTCGTATTAAAAAGATAAAATCTCCTTTTTCATCTCCCTCACACGCTCCATTGAGTATTTTTAAATTAAATTGTTCCAAAAAAATCTGACCATTTTAAACTTACACTTAATTTTATAATAATTAATTTAATAATTTTATCTTTCGACTTTCTTCTTTTATAAGAGTCAATAAATTCATTGTCTACCAATCTTTATCGGCAATACTTTTATTCCAATCACCAATCAATAATATATGTTCTCTTTTCTCTAGACTTGTTGTAATATCGTCCTCTATCACATTTAGAATCTGATTTAATTTACCATTATTATAAATTGCAATTGAGAATATTCTCAGGAAACTTCATTGGCCACCCAGTTATTCTTTAACTCTTCTGTATTTATAGATAACCATTTATTTACCCTCTGTAATAATTATTCCTCCTTTGTGATTCTTCTGTTTGGCATCTTTAATAATCTGCCAATTAAAATTACATTTAACAACTTATTATCGTTCAACATCTTTCTATTATAACCCCATGTTTCCACAAAGATAATTATATCATTAATATATAGCTCTTCCCTCTTCACGCCCTCTTCTAAACTCTTTAGATAATAGCCTATAACATTCCAAAAATAAATAAATAAATAATCATCTTTAAAAATAAAGATAATTTTTAGATATGATACTGAGTTCGTGTAAATTTATTTTTTCCTTTCTGTCCAGTGCTGCCATTCTACTAATTTATTTTTTCTACATTTTCTAAGTTTTTTCCTGTTTATAATATTATCATTTGAAAGGAAAATATACAGTACATCATACATAAAAAAAAAAAAAAAAAAAAAAAAAAAAAAAAAAAAAAAAAAAAAAATGCATTGAGCCGTCCATCGTCGGCAATGATTCAGGCCTTTGATAAAGTTATATTAATGTAAAATGACCTGAAAAAATGATCCAAATCTTTATAGTAAGCAATAATCATAGATGTAGTCCTTTTTACTTCACATTTTGCATTTTCTCGATTTCATATAAACCACGATTAATTTCCATGTCCAAACTCTCTAACAGTTATCATTGTTATTATCTTTCAATTTCTAAGTATAAATTTGTGATTATTTGGAGCTTCGAATTGATGTCATCAACAAAGATAACATTCAATTTCAGAGGGACATTAACCTTTCATTCACCTCCTACGTCTGAGCGCCATTAACATTAAAACTGAATCTGAAACTGCTAAAAAATGATGAATGTAAACAAAGCCTGCACTAAGTCAATTAAAAAATAAAGAATAAGGAAAAGTACAATGTTGTTAAAATTAAAGTTCCTCTACTTAGACGGCTCTGGAGCGCGTTCTAAGGCCCCAAATGGGAAGAAATTTGGACAACAGGTACGTCAAACAACGCGCTGCCGTTTATTAGAAAAAAAAAAAGTACCAAAACAAATGGTCAAATGGGGCTGTAGCAATACAAATCACTTAAACAGCATTACAAAAGTTCATTGGATCATCGATTGTTATTAACAACGTTTTCCATTCGTAAAACAGCATTTTCTACTGCAGAACGCAATATCAGCTGGAATTAGTAGAACCTGATATCTAATGATATCTGACAGAGTTTGACATCCTTCACGATACACTTGGTTCTTCAAAAAACCCCGTAATCACAAGTCACATGGGATGAGGTCGGGTGATCGGGGAGGTCAAGTTGTCTGGAAACAACGGTTGATAACCAATTCATTTGTAAAATGCTGCCTTAACAAATTTTGAACACAAAGTGTGATGTGAAAGGTGCACCGTCTTGCATGACTATGGTTTCCCGAAGCCACTCGCGTTGTTGAAGCTCTGGTATCGCGAAATTCACCAATATTTCATTATACCGCTGTCCGGTTATGGAATAGATGCGGGACCCAGTTGGAGTTACCTCTTCAAAAAACAATATGGTTCAATGATGAAATTAGCAGTAAAGCCAAACCTTACTGCTTCAAAAGCCACACAGTCACTTTGGAGAATGCAACCGGACCTCTTGGATAACACGAGGGTTTTCTGTTGCCGTATGCCACAGTTGTGCCTTGTGGGTGTTCACTTGCCATTTAAGCAGAAGTGGGCTTCGTCACTTTAAAGAATGTTTTATGGCCAAGTAATATAAACTGTCATTCGCGCCAGGAACTGAATCGCAAATTTGTACGAATTTCCTCACCCATGGGACTTCTGGTTATAGGGATTGTTTGAAGAACCAGGTGTATCATTAAAGATGTCAAACTGTTTGATCTGAAGGACAGAATTAGACGTCATGTTCTGGCAATAACAGCAGACATATTGCATTCTGTGGTAGAAAATGCTGTTTGCGAATGGAAAACGTTGTTATTACAGCGGCGGACACTGAACTTTTGAAACGCTGTTCAAGTGATCTATATTGCTACAGCGCCATTTATTGGCCATTTTTGTCTTAAATAAACGGCGAGTTTGAAGTACTTGTTGTTCAAATTCCTTTCCATTTGGGGCCTTAGAACGCGTCCAGAGCCCTCTAAGTAGAGGAACTTTAATTTTAACAACCCCATATATCACAGCCAACAGCTGCAATAAACAGATTATTCTAATCTTGAATGAAGAATCACTAAATGATAGAATAGATGAACGTAGTTTTGATTTTGTTTTTACAGTATAACTCTTTCAGATATCACATTACATCTTTCTCCTAAATGTTTCTCAGGATATAGAATAAACGATATTAGCTTAGACTTCGCAAAATTATCCAACAGGCGCCATTTTCCTTCTTTCCCTACTTAAATTAAACATAAGATTACTATTAAAAAAAACAACAAGATAATTTTATGTCATCTTACATCATTTTATTTTCTGAAAAAAAAAACTACATAAAAAAAAATATAAATTTATATAAAAATTCAATATTTTACAATACTTTCTTCATTGTTAAGTTTTGATTATTTTTTTTTTTTTTTGTAAAATTTCAATATCTGATTTTCTCTTTTTTTTTTATTTTTATAGTTCTTTTATCTCTAAATCCAGGAAAGAAATAGCATTTGTATTTTTACAATGCTAAATTTGAAAAAGGAGACACAAACAATTACTATTGCCTCTTTTTAAACTATTTGCATGTTTAATTTTATTTGTAAAAAACGTAATTTTTGCAATCTGCGTATTAGTTGTATTAAAACATTATATTAACAAATTAATGTTCAATAGTTATTTGAATTTTATAAAGAAAGGCCAAAAACGAATTTAACTTTAGTAATTATTCAAAGTCATCTTGATTTTTGTTGAACAAAAAGACTGCATTAACTTTTGAATGATTTGCATTGGTGTACGTGATATTGAGCTGTTCATCACTTCATCCTTATTGTAACAATTAACTTGTGTCCTATCTGCTGTCTGCTAGACGTGCCAAAGAACTGGAAGAAAAAGAATTCGTTTTCAACTGTTGAGATTCAGTTGATTTCCACCATCCTTCCCACATGAAGCTCAATTTCAAAGAACCAGAAATTCAATCGGAAATCAACCGTTTATAAAGACTAAGCCTATTTGTTATTCCTTAAAACAATCTTGATTGGCTAATGTCAATTGGCTAAAACAACACTTTATATTGGATACAATTGGCAAATTCATCATGAATCCAGAAGATTCTATCCAAGAAGACATTTCAAAACCCAAATGTAAGTAAATTCAGAATGAAATTATTTAATATTTTTTTTAAAAAAAGACGAGATTAATATTTAACAGTGACAATATTTTCGGTTTCTTTTTGATAAAAGTTCGGAATTCAGACTGGTTGCGTCATTGACAGTTTCAGTTTCACATTTAAAATGAAAGATGTAATTGTAGATGGAGTTACTTTCCAAGTCCCTGTTTCTAAATTTTTGATATTTCTTGTGTGTGATTAGAAAATGAAAAATAAATAAATAAAGATTGTCTAAATTGATTTTGAGAATTCATACAAGAGTATCCTAAGATAGAAATAAATCACAAAGTACAAAAAATGATTAAAGAAATAAGAATTATTATAGTATACTCTCGATATCTCAAAGTCGAAGGGACGCTAAAAAAAAATTCGAGATAGCGAGTTTACGAGATTACATGAATATGTAATATCAAGCAGAAAAATAATTTTTCGACATATCAAGGTTTTTGAGATATCGAAGTTCGAGTTATCGAGAGTACACTGTAATTCCAATATTATAAACTGTGTTCGAAATTATGCTAAATGATAGCTTAATATATATTAGGAAGATAATGTTAATAATTTATATATCATGCATTAATATATATTAGGAAGATAATGTTAATTTATATATCATGCAAACAAGAATGGTTGCACTATCGTTCAAATTTGGAAGTTAAAAGTATATCAGCATGGCGGCACAATCTTCAGCATTTACTCCTTTTATTAACAACAAATTTGCTGGATGTGCAACATCCTTGCAAGACTCTCGGTCTCTTACATTTCTGAACAATAACATGGAATTCGTTTCTTATCAGAAATTAGAATCATGCTGTGTTTTTTTTTTTTCGTATTAATCTACCTATTCCTCGTATAAGGTCAATTTTTGTTTGACATGACGTTAATTATAACTGCCATCAAAAATTTTAGGAAAATTCATTTTCAGATTAAATTCTAAAATTTTAGATTAATATGGTTATTATATAAACAATCATAGTTAAAATAATTAAAAAGTATTGTCTATTTTTCAAAATTTGAATCGTTGTTATTGAACTATAGTGCTGTAGAAATTCACAAGAAATTAACACTAGAATCTCAATTACGAGGAAATTAATTCTATCATAATTTAAGACTTTTTCTATCTAAATTCAGAAAGAAAATATTCTGTTCATTTCTTTATCATTTAATAAATAAAAAATAAAAAAGAGAACTGATTTTCGTTGCAGATAAACAAGATCTTTTTATTGTCTTTTAATTTACTTACTCAATTTAATAAACAAAAAAAGAATGAAAAGAAATAATTCTTATCTAAATCTCTCTCTGTTTTCTCTAGGTAAAAGAAGAAGACTTCCAATTGGTACCTTTATTGCTGGATTAGTAGCCGGATTCTCTTCTGTTTTTATCTATAAGTGGAAAAGAAGGGTGTAGGTCCAATTCATAAAATCCCGAGGAAAGGGAGAAACCTACATCGTTCGATCAGCAGTGAAAATGGATTTAGAAAATAGACATTAGTATTGCAACTTCCAGATTTGGACTTTTGCTAATAAGAAACTGAGATTAGAAACTGTTCCTTTGCAATAAAAAAAACTATGAAACTTGTTAAAAATTACTAATAAGGGAAGGCCCCGCTCGCACACAATCGCCATTTCATTCATACTTGACGGGTATATAGAATGCGAAACCATTGCACAATATACAGGTCTTAGGTGCTGACTGGTCACTTGTCAAGCGTGATAGCTAACCAAAGGTTTGCAATTAAACCATAAATACAAAACACGAACTTAAATAAATTTAAATAAGTGGCCCAATGGTCTAGGGCGTGCGAGCATAATCCATTGGCTCCGGTTCGATTCCAGTTGTAGGCACAGTTTGCAAATTTACGTTGTAATTATATTATTTACTATTTGTATTATTATTATTATTATTATTATTATTATTGTATTATTATTTTTCAAAATTTAAAAATGTTAATAAATTATAATGTGTTTTTAATTTACTTTGGTGCTATAGTAAGGCTACGCATGGCATACATATTTATAAAACATTTAATTATTCATTTTGGGCATGCTAGCTACAGTGTTCTATGCTAAGAAATGCAATAAATACTCGCCGCAAACAGTGTGTCATTTTATTTGCTATCATGGAGCCATCGAATATTGTTGGTACATTTTTATCCAAAGTGTCCCAAAAGTGCTCTCGAGGTAATTCAATATTAAAAAGAGAGTTAGTAAAATGAAAAGCCGAATCGTTATTTGATTATTTCGAAAGTTTGCTAATATGTGACACGAATGAATATGAATCCCTTGAATCTTGCAATGATTACGTTGACGAGGATGATTTGAACGAAGATTAAGACAAATATCAACAAGAGAGCGACGACAATTATGAACCACGTCCAGAAAAGCTGTCTCCTAAAGGATGTGTACCTATACTGGAGCAAATGAAAGCAGTCCTTGATTACAGTGCTACTCCTGAAGGTGGAAACAAGCTTAGATGAATCTGTACAATAGTTTCAGGAGTATCAAACAATGGTATCAGAATCTATACAATGGTTTGAGGCAGGAGTATCAAACTCAAATTATCCGGGAACCGCAGGAGTTAGAATCTGAATGAGACTGAGCTGCATCTCACCTGTGGAATTAGGGCTAATTTTATTTTTTTTTGGAAGAAAGTGATCCCTTCGTTGGCTTCGTTTTGTTATTTTTCAGAAATTTACACATTTAATTGAATTCTTTGGTGGTGGCGGATGCATATTTGAGAAGCATGAGGTTTAAAAGTCTTTGGGAGTCGATGAAGATAGAATCTGTAGCGCTTTCAAGATATTATTTGAAACTGAGAAACTGGTTTTGCTAAGGGAAATATTTATAAGTAAAAATTACGAAAATTATTGAAAAATTGTTCCAAAATTAGGCCAAAAAGACATTAAAACTCGAATATTGAGCATTACGTCACTCCTAAACTACACAAGTAGACCAGGCCGTCACATTGCATATCATTGTTAACTGCATTATATCCTTAGTAAGAAAAGAAAAGGTGATCTAATGTAAAAATATTCAGCTAATAAATGCTATGAAAAGAATGAGCTTCTGGTAAACAAAGACGAAAAAGCATAAAATAAAATTAAAAATATGGCGATTCCCACTAGCGATTTTAAAACTATAACGTGTTCAAACAGAAGGCAGGAGCAGGCAATATTTATGATGGGAAGGAAGATGCTATTACAGGGAGAATGAATTTTGATTTTTTTTATCGTAGAAAAGGCCTTTTTACTATAGATATGAGAATGGCGAAAACGCGCGGGCAGCATTAACACTAAACTTTGTTGTCGGGTAGCCTGCCGCGAATTGGAGACCTCTGGTTTAAGGCATACTCCGGTGCAACTATAAAACACAAATGGAAGAAGACCATTGCAGAGGAGTAAAACCAGCATCAGAAAATGCAATCCATTGAAAACTATGTTGATCAGCAATTTTCAATGGCTCATGAATATCATTTACTAATTCATGATGTTGAATTACAGACATGGGCAATGCACCACTAGAGGTTTACGCCCCTATCGACGTCACGTATGACGTGTAAGCACATGCGGCGAGAGCATGTGGGATAAACAAACATATAACTTTGTGTGAATTACTTAAAAAATCGTCGATTTTTGATATTTCAAGATGGATGGTTCAGTACTGTGCAGATCCTTATTGTAATAATTCTGTAAAAACGCTTGGAATATCCTTCTTTAATATAATATTTCCTCTATATCTAAACCGGTTAAAACAAAGCACATGGCTTTGTTTATCCCACATGCGAAGCAGTAGCCTGGTGGGATATTTTGTAACTACGAAGCCCCGCCTATCCTCCAGTGATCCATTAAATTATATCCTTCTTGGAAAATATATTGCTGTCGTCTTCTTTAATAGGCGATAATCAACTCTACATCCAATCTGAAAATTTTGGAAGGCTTACAATCGTTGCATCCAAATCAAATCTTTTAGTTCAGCCTCTATATCTATTAGGGTTAAAACGAAGCACATGGCTTTGTTTATCCCACAAGCCAAAAAGTAGACTGGTGGGATATTTTGGAACTACGAAGCCCCGCCTATCCCCAAGTGGTCCATTAAGGCTTCGGGAATGTATGGACTATCAAATTTCATCATGGACTATCATCAGGACTCAACGAAGAACACCTTCAGAGATAAGATCCCCTCCTCAAGTAACCCCCGACAACGGCCAGAAGGAACTTTAAATCTGATCAATAAAGTTACTCGTATCCATTATTCAGCCATCAAACTGAATATCCTGTGTTTGTCTTTCCTGTTTCGTAATAAAGTACCCCCTACCTACCTATCAACATCCAATTAAGGTAGCATTATTATTTTAAGAAATTAAATATTTAACCACAAGCAGTAAACGAAAATAACATTAAGTCTCCCAAAAGCTGTTTGAAAAATAAATTTTAAAATTAAAAATCATTAATTGAATACACTTATTCATCGAACGAATTTTAAACTTGAAAGAAAATTCGAATGATAAATAATTTTAGAATGAGGTTTAAGTTATGCATTAAATTGTAAAAGAAAATTTTCCCGTAATTTTGCTAATTTAAAAAAAAAGAAAAAAAAATGTTCGCAAATTGCAAATTATCAGAAAATAAAAAGGAAATTCCGCAAGTTATTAAAAAAAATTACATTGAATCCTCTGTTAAATATTTAAACCTAATACTTGGCTAAAACTTTAAATCCTATAAAATGAGTCCACCACGATTTCATTTTCGATTTAAGAAATGAGGCCTAAAATTTTTTTAAAAAAATTAAAAACTTGTTACAAATAGTATTGTAACAGTATTTTTTTTTAAACAGATCAGCCATAACTTTAAAACGCTTATCTTCATTAAACTATTTCAAGACTAATAAAAATTATAAAAATTGAATTTTCATAGTTTAATTTTAGTTTCAATTGGGAAAACAAAACAAATGTGGATTAATCTCACCAATCGAACAAGCTTGGACCATGATGGGATGCCACCAACGTCCATCCCGAAATGTGGTCGCCCTGGCACGCCAGTTGGAATATCATCCAAATAAATGGTTCATCTTTTCTGGAATTGTAATGATTTCCTTTCCTAAACATGTATCGTGCCGTGTTGGCGTGGTCGTGCGGTCTCAGGCGTCGGTCTGCCGTGAGGCTAGTGTGCCGGTATCCGGGTTCAAATCCCGGTCGAGAGCATGGTTGTTTCAATTTCCTTTCCTGTGTTGTCAGCCTCTTCTTCACTTTCTCTTCGGTCTGAGAAGGCAACGGGAAACCACTCCAGTATCTGTTCCCTTGTATAGTTACGGCTTCTCCTAGGGGTCGCCCTTCGGAGGTCACTAGGGTTTCGTAGATTTGAACCAATCTACGGATTGACCATACCATGGTATGTATCGGGTGATCAAGAAATAACAGGAGGTGTTCGGAGCCCTGTAGCATGTTATGTACTGGACGAAATAGAACAAAATTTGGCCACCATACACATTAAAGTATGCGGTTTCGATTTGTCAAGAAAAAAAAAATAGTACCAAACAACGCCGATAGGGGAAATACTGGTGCTGCGGTCGAAAAATGCATCATGAAATTTGCATAGACGGGTACTTTGTGACACGATATCGAGGATAAAAGGAGGGGCTGCGGGAATTCTACTCATTCTACAAGAAGTCGCCCATCGATGGCGTTGTCACTACATGATCGTGCCTTATTAGTCAAGCTGTTTTATCAGCGGGATGAAAATGCCAATGCTGCTCTTTGTGAATACCGGCGGTTAAAACAGTTACGTAGAGGACCGATGACCATAACTAACTTACGAAGAATGGTTGAAAGATTTGAAAGAACAGGAACTCTTGGTGTGCAAGCAGGAGCAAGTTGAAGAAGTTGCAACTGCCGTTCAGGATCAGGCGATAGCTAATAAGCAGGGTACCAGCAATGCACGTTTAATATCACGACAAACAGATATCCCGTTGTCGACGGTGCAGAAGATATTGCATAAGATCCTAAAAATTTTATCCGTATAAAATAATATCCATTCAAGAATTGCTCCCAGGGGACAGAAATACCCGATTAGAGTTTGCTTTGAGATTTTTGGCTCGATTGGAAGTGGATGACGAGTGGCCATAATATCATCGGCGGATATTATGGAGCGATGAGGCTCACTTCCATGTGCACGGTGATATCAACACACACAACTGCCTATTTGGGCTGATACAATTCCACACGTTGGTGTGGGTTCACTGCTTCTTTCATCATCGGCCCGTACTTTTATGAAGAAGTTGGTAGAAATGGACTAGTGACTTGTTCTGTCAATTCCGACAGGTATGCCGATATGCTCGAGAACTTTGTGATACCTCAACTGCAGCAAAGAAATTGTATCGATTCTACCATTTTCATGCAAGATTGTGCGCCACCGCACATCGGACGTCGGGTGAAGGATGTCCTGCGTCAACATTTCACAGACGCTTGAGTAATTAGTCGGGCATTTCGCATGAATTGGCCTCCGAGGTCCCCTGATCTGAATCCTTGCGATTTCTGGTTGTGGGACTACCTGAAAAGCATTGTGTATCAAGGACATGTTCCTGACATTCCTACCTTAAAAGATCAAATAACATGTCAGACAAATAAATGCCGATATGCTGCGAGCCACCGTCGAAAACCTCGTGTACCGCATGCAATTAGTGGAACATCAGGCTGGTGGTCACCTTGAGCCAAATTTATAGGTTGCTATAATAAACGTTTTTCATGAGTATTTGGTGTGTTGTTATTTACTGTTTCCATTGGCAGTTATGTATACATTATGCGCTTGCAGCGCCAGAATTTCCCCTATCGGCGTTGTTTAGTACTAATTTTTTTTTCTTGACAAATCGAAACCGCATACTTTAATGTGTATGGTGGCCAAATTTTGTTCTATTTCGTCCAGTACACAACACGCTACAGGGCTCCGAACACCTCCTGTTATTCTTGATCACCCGGTACATGTACCGTAAATTGCACATACGAATTGCATCTGGATCAGATGATTTCTTACGGGTGCTTCGTTTTTAGACTTCTGAAAAACGCCTTATATCCTCGGTTTGTCTGTCTGTGTACATATATCCCACAATGCTTGCAAAAGGCTTCTGCTAGGTGGCCTGAATGTTGAATGTTGTAGGTGGCCTGTTAGCTCAGTTGGTTAGAGCGTTGTGCTAATAACGGAGGTCGTGGGTTCGATCCCCTCGTGGGCAATTTTTTTTTGTAATTTTTTTTTTTAAATCATTATTAGAAATTCAGTGTATTAACAAGGTTTGAGATAAGAATGACGATTATTCCATATAAATAGGGGTGGGTAAGATAGTATGGGGTCGCAAACAGACAGGCGCGAGCATTTTCTAGACCACCCCGGCGCAGTCTATTCTAATGTAAAGGTGACTCAGAAGCCGTTGGGAAGGCTTATCCCTACCTTGTTTATTATCAAGATGTATTTTAGAATGTATTTTCCATGTTTTACTTAATATTATAGAATCCTTAGAAAAACCTCAGCATGATTTACACAAAATTAAGAATCAATTTTAAATATTTATAAAAAAAAAACCAAACAAGCCAATCATGATATGAGACTGAAAATCCCCTTTTTAAGCCTATTTGATTTAATATAGGGGAGACCGGGGTGAGTTGGCATAAGGGGCTAGTTGGCACACAGCTTCTATTTCCTGCCACCGTGTAGCTAGAGCGCTGACATCTTGATAGTGGGAAGTGTATGTAAAGGTGCACCATCCACTGTGACTTTAGTTTGCTTGGAAGCGTCAAGAAGGAAGTGACCCCTGTTTCATCGTTTTTCTGACTGGTGAGTAAATTTTTTCATAGTAAATTTTTTTATTCTGGTGAACATGTAGATCGAATTAAGGTATTGCTGATGGCGGTTCTCGAAAGAGTGAATAAAGAGTGAAATGTATCATAATCTTTTGTTTCTGATGTTTGGGATTTTGTGGTATCCATTTTGTTTTGGAAATCCCTGTGAGGCTAGTTGGCATAGTTTGGTAGGGGTCAGTTGGCATAGCTATGACAAATGCTAAAAAAAGGGGAGAAACTGGAGATGGCCAGACGAGGAAGACTAAATTTGGTACGACCAAACTAAAGTTCTGCGAAAATTGAACCCATCTATTCAAATAACTCCTACATTTGTGTTTGATATCAAACAATAACTATAGGTACCGGTAGCTAAGAATTCATTGTTTGTTCATTCATTTAATTTGTCATACAGTTGTTTTTTTTTTTGTTCAAATATTATAAAAATAAAATTTTTGATAAAATAAAATGTTTTTTCTCAAAAATTGCTGTGTTCTGTTCAAGTACCCCTATCCATAGCACGTTATGCCAACTCGCCCCTAGGGGTATGCCAACTAGCCCCGCACCCGGGGTTAGTTGGCATAGTTGCAAGCTTTTAGGAAAAGTGTTTTTGGGGATTTAATTAATGGATCCTACATAATTTTGTAGTCAAAAAGATAAGCTATCCGCCGCATTCACCAGAATCCCCCTAATTATTGCACAAAAAAATAGAAAAAAATCAAAAACCAAAATCTATACCAACTAGCCCCGGTCTCCCCTACTTCATTTACTTTTATTGTTAGAACGTCAGAATGTAGTTTAAATTTCTGTTTGTCCAGATTATTTAATGTTAAGAATTGGGTTTAAATTAGAGTATTTTGATATGTTTGAAGCTAACTGTTCACTAACGATGTATCCTCACAATCTTCTGGAGGCACACCGACTGAAAAGCTCTCGGTTAGACGAAACTTTGCAATTTGGTCAATACATTTTGCCAAACGAGTTTTCACTTCGTTGAGACCAACCAGAAAATGGCTGTTTCATTTGAGATATTTGGAATCCTTACCTGATGGTACGACTTAAGGAATGGAAATTTCAATACCTTTCTCAATACCTTTGTCAGTACCTCCTCCATTTTATCGTAATTGAACTGTAAGAATTTTTTTTAATAAATCAATTGTGGTGATTAAGAAATAAAATAAATAACTTCCTTTGGAATTTATTGGTTATATTCTCAAGACGTATTACGTTATTTTTATGTTAAATATTGTGAACATTCCTTTTCCAGAACAGAAAATTTTAAACAAAGTCAAATGTTTAAGTCAAAGCCCAAATTTTAATTAAAAAGAAAATGAAAATAACAGGCAGTAATAATTAAATATTATCAAAAGAAAAGAAAACATCAAACTGACTAGTAAATGGTGTCCATTTTACATTTGTCAATTTATTATATTTTTTTTGATAAAATTACAAAAACAAAATATTTAATTGCGTAGCATTTTATTTTTTAATTTTGTTCTTTCTTCAGAAATGTTAAACTTCGCAGTTGTTAATATAACGCCGTACTATCGATGTTTTGAAGGGATATTTTCCAGAAAACAGAAAAAAACAAACAAACAGAACAAAGTTAACTGCTTTGCATTTCTGATCTTATAATGGAAGGCCCCAATCGCTCACATCGCGATTTCATTAAGCTTGGGAGGAACATAGAATGTGACCTGTCATTGCACAATGTAGGTCACTATATCCTAGGTGCTGACTGGTTAATGGTCAAGCGTGATAGCTAACCAAAGGTTTGAAATTAAACATAATAAAATTGGTTTTCATTTCTTAAAAAATAAAAAACAAGAACTACAACAAATATATGAACTTCAGTGGCTCAGTGGTCTAAAACATGCGAACTAACCCATTGGCTCCGGTTCGATTCCAGTTGTAGGCACGGTTGCAATTTTTTTCCTCTATATTTCATTAATTATTTCTTGATTACGTTTGAGCTTATTGAAATAGTTAGTGTCTTTAATATTTTCTTGTTTTTAAAGTACTTTTTGATACGTTTTAAAAACGTCAATCATGTTTTAATAATTCAATGTCCCGTCAATCATGTTTTATTTCAATGTAAATGAAACACAGCCTCATTAAAGATATTATTAAAACAGTAAAATTCACGACAATGACTACATTGAATGATAGCCTTGTTTGAGCAACGGATGTGATTACAATGTTTGTCTATTACAAATTCAAAACAAACTTCTTGAACGGATTGAAATCTAACAAGGGAATGGTTAGGCTTGTCAGTCCGAAACATCCCTTAAAATTTTTATCATTTATTCAGGACCTTAAGTAGTTGACGTATACCAAATTTTAGCTGCTTTTTTCCACTGAAAGGGGGTTAAAAAAAATGCTAAAGTTACAATGCTTAAAGTTGTGACGTCATCAGTTTTTGCAAGCCGTCACTATCTCTCACTGTTGATCGGCGCTCTCAAGGTCATTTCAAATGGGTGGCATTAAAATACTTAATTTTAAATGATACTATTAAAAATTCGTGTTTATAAAAGAAAAGCAATAATTGAAAAGGGTGGACACATTTGTATTTTAAAAGAATGTAATTTTACATAGAAAAAAAATAAAGAATAAAAAACAAAGAATTAAAATATATATATATATATATAAGTTTACAATTGAAAAATTGAAGAA
>JAFIDM010012231.1:150703757-150730145 GCA_023159025.1 Thereuonema tuberculata
AAAATTATCAGCTTTGATTCTCACATTACACTCATGCTCAAAAATTAAGGAACCGATCCTTCTATACATCGAAATGACTTCAAACTTGGCAGAAAGGTTAGTAAGTCCTCATGTACTAACACAAACTAAACGCAACATATAAAGATGGCAGTACCACTGCGGGAAAAAATACACCGAAGAAGTCAGGGTGGCAGCAGCACCTGTAATTACTGACGTGTACCATGTAACGCTTACGATTCCTTCAACGCTTGCTTACAGTTTATCATGGCTCAGATTATCCATCTGGATGACGTAAAGATAGAGTCATTGAGCTACTGGAAACCCAATTTGAGATCAATTCAGTTGAAGGTTTCGCAGGTCCTAACATTTCAACCAACTGACGTTTATCTAGATTGTGGAGAAGATTCGTCAACGCTTGGACATGGACGTCCAAGGATCACCATGCCTGGGAGAACCGATATCTCACGCCAAATGCCATACGGCACAACCTAAGCACAGGTTGGGAATTCAACTGGCAGCAGCCACTGGACAGTTGTATCGAGGGATATCAGTGTACAGGCGATTAAATGAGACCGGACTGTATGCTCGGAGCCCGCATGGTGCATCTCCTTGGTATTGGTCAAACAGACACCATCAGGTTTGATACAAAAAACATTCAGTATGGAAACAGGCGTACGTAATATTTTCTGATGAGTCCAGATCTAGTCTGGAAAGTGATTTCCGACGTGTCCAAATCCGTAGAGAATCCGGGAGCAGATACTGGTCAGGTAACATCCTCGAATACGAAATGGAGATAACGGTACGGAGATGTCATAATGTTGTGGCACATACATCACTCCACATCTTCAAAAGGTGTGTCATAACGGGCTAGGTTCACCACGACAGCATCCTTCAGTAGTATGTGCGACTTTAGAGGGACGACAATGTCCGTCCGCATATAGATGGATTGCTGGAGGAGTACCTTGTCTAGAGGATATCCGACAAATGTACTGGCCAGCCTGTTTCCCCGACTGGCCAGCCTGGATCCGTTGGAACTGGCCATGCCTGGGACGCTCTCGAAAAGCTCATCGCCCAAGGCCAGTACCTCCGAAGTCCCTCCACAGCATTGCTCCACTCGTGCCTCAAGTTTTGCTGGATACTCTAATTAACTGCATGCCGGCATGTTGTGCCTCATGTGTTGCAGTGCGGATTGAGCGCTGAGAGTAATGTCTACACCAACAGGGAGCAACAGGTTGGGGCTAGAACGTAAGCTGCATGTTCGCTTCACAAGAACATCTTTGACTGCTTCTGTGTTTTCCCCTCCAGCAGTGTCGCCACCTTATGTTTTGTGTTTACTTTGCATTTGTTGGACCTACTGCACATTTCCGCCATATTTGGTGACATTTACATGCAAGAAAAGGTCCGAAACTGCTAACCCTTAACTTTGGAGCATGAGTTCACATTTGGTGATACATTCGGAAACATTTCGTAATAGCGTCTATCCTGTCTGCTGGGTGACAAGTTGTTGCCAATACGTAAGACCTTAAATGTAAATGAAAGCAGAATTTAAGAATCTTAAAGTTTTTTTACTGGCCAGCCTGTTTCCCCGACTGGCCAGCCTGGATCCGTTGGAACTGGCCATGCCTGAGACGCTCTCGAAAAGCTCATCGCCCAAGGCCAATACCTCCGAAGTCCTCCACAGCATTGCTCCACTCGTGCCTCAAGTTTTGCTGGATACTCTAATTAACTGCATGCCGGCATGTTGTGCCTCATGTGTTGCAACCTTTAAATTAATTTAGTTTGTTATTTCATAATAATCTGCAGGTTTGATATGCTATTTAAACATATTATTTACTTAATATTTATTATTGGCATCTTTCCTGTTTTATTTTTGCTGTTTGCATTCTTCAATTTTAATTAAAGCTGGATTGTTCTTTCATATTCTATCTTTAAATTATTTAAAAAAGCTTAAAAGAATCATTTGAAATGCCGCCCAAATCTGACTCGTGCTACATCGTGCTACATCGGCGGTGCAATAGAAGAAGTGGATAAGGACAACTACTATCGTGTGAAGCAGAATAAGGGTTCACTGAAGATGATTCGTAGAGTGAGGAGGGCAAAGCAATTACTGCATTTCCGAATTGCTATCACACTGATAGCGAGAGGCAAGGGAATTTTCACTTTATTTTTTTTTCATTTTTATGCCTCCTGGCATAAGAAGTCAATTTAACTTCTTCAGTGGAATACAATTGTAAAATCTATTTCTTACAATATTATTATAGCAGAGGACCAAGAAGAAATTATGATTATAATAGATTACTAACTTACCATTTATTTGAAATTGCATATTATATTCTTGTCTTTCTGGAAAACATTGGCTAATTTGTAATTCGTTATTAATTTCTCCTGATCTTGAACTTAAATGGAAATCATAAATATTATGACGAATAACAGTATTTACACTCAATTTAGGATCTGTACTCTGAAATAAGGGAAAAAAATAAGAAAAACTGAATTTGATTACAATTAATTTTTAGGATTTGATTACAGTTAGTTCTAATATGTTATTTGAAATCAACAAATCAAAAAGTTTTTTATAAGAGTCCTAAATAGTATTGCATGGTTTTTTTTTTTTTTTTTTTGTAAAATAATCAAACATTTAAATTCTTTGTCGTTTACTTTTTACTTGAACAAAATTATTATTGTTTTAAAAATAACTTGTGGAATAATTTTTGAAACATTTTAATTTATTTCTGTGATTGGATGTAGTCATATTGTAGTTACTTATATCTGTAGAAAATAGAGTAAAATGATGGCGACACACGTATATGACTTAAGATTTATAAATCAAAATTAAAGAAATGCATTATCTCAGTGTTATTAATTATATTTTAGTAATTTTTATCATTCAGAAATAGAATCAAAATAAACCTTGAAATAATCAAACACTGTATTTGTTTTATTTCTTGAATTGAACCTTGAAGATCGTAGATTCTTTCAAAGCTTTTTAGTACTTTAGAAGATTTTTTTTTACAATTCAGTAACACTAATATGATTTCGTAGCGTGTGAATTGAAAGTCACATCATCTTTAAATTAAACAACTTTCTATTTTTAGAAATACTTGTGTAAAAATGAAAAAACTAGAGAGAGAATACAAAGGGAATTTATAGAAGTTTAATTTTCTTCTTTCCTGGTATGAAAATTAAGCGTTAACGTACTTAATATTCACTAGTCAGCTGTAATATCATAAACATGCCATTTTTGGCCTGCAGAGTTTCTTAAGCGTTGCACTATTTTTCATTAATTGTCAATTAATTGGAAATTCTATTTCAGTCTAACCGTAATTTCTATGTAAATATACAGTACAGAATAATCCGCTATGAACAGTTGATTTTCTTCTGCCATATGACCTTTCATAGTTTATTGTATTCATGACCTTTCATAGTTTAATTTATCTGTATCTGTTTTAGACAAAAAACAGATACAGAAAAATTAAATTGTGAAAATTTTCTGTTATTTTTCACGATGTAGAAATGTAGGTCTTTTGATAGACAACAATTAAAAAGGAAAAATTCTTTATTATCAAAGTTTTGCAGTAAAAACTTTTTGCAGTAAAACGTACGAACATAAAAATAAAATCACCTTAAACTGCTATTCTCTCAGCTTTCATGCCGCCAACGAATTAAAAGGACGAATAAGTTAAGTAATAGTCCTGACCGAACAGTAATCTATACATACATTATATACGAGGGTAGATCGAAAAGTAGTGGCAACAGGTTTATAATAGACAATTTGGTAATTAGATATGAATTGAACATCACTGAATTGAACATCACTGAATTGAACATAAGAATTGAACATTACTGGATATAATCACCGGCCAGATGAATAACCTTCTTCCAAATCAGTGAGATACGATGGATGCAATTAGGAGATGCGTTTCTGTTGATAGCTCAATAGGCCGGTCAATTGCACGAAATACTACTACTCAGCATCGTCACGGAAGCATTGTCCTCGTATGGGTTCCTTCGGTATGGCAGAATCACACTGTGAATGCCGTATATTATCAATAGTTTCTTGAAAAACATCTCCGTCCTGCATTATTAACCACATTTCATTAAAGGCAATCCACGACTACTCATTCACGATATTGCTCATGTCGCCCAACCGGTGAAGGACCTTTTGGCACAAGGCGTTTTTATACTTGGAATTCCTTTCCCTGTCTTGAGTCCCTGTGACTTTGTTCTGTTTCCCAAATTGAAGGCGACCATACAAGGACAACGTGATGTGGCTGAGGCTCTTCACCTCATAAACAGAATAGAAATCTGCTAACTGCATCCACCGTCTTCCACAGATTTGGAAGAAGGTTATTCGTATAGCTGCTGATTATATTGAGGAACTGTACTTTTCAATACAAATCTAATTATCAAAACTGTTGCCACTACTTTTCGATTAACCCCCCTCTTATAAAAGTCAAAGTTTGTCAAAGTATGCATTTGTAAATAGTAATCTTGTTCACTACATAAAGTGAGTTCATGTAGTACTGATTAATTTTGTACTTACAGTTAATATTTTGATTTCTAAATAGACTGGCACTTGGTATTCGTCCACTTCTTGAATATCAACGTAAGATTTCTAAAAGTAAATTATTTGGCAATTATATAACATTTTCATAGGAATTTACAATGTATAAAAAAAAATTAACAAACAAGAAACTTATAACCTAAAGCAAACAAGGCTCAGTTCAAATGCCAAGTAGTGAATACCAAGATGGTAAGAGCGCATTTCTATTCAAAAAAAGAGTTATTCCTTTTAGCGTTTGGAGGTAGCTCCTTATTTACAGGTACAATTTTTACACAGTGGATGGGTTCTCCCTTATACGCTCCTAGATCGTCTAGGAGAGCTTCAGCTTTGTAGGTTAGAGAGTTTTTTTAATTTAGAATATATTGATCTCTGGCGAACGGATAAGTTTATGAAGAATTCTCATCTACAGTGCTTCTTTTTTTAAATTTTATATAACAGCCCATTATAAAGTACCACACATTACAAAGCTTCTTCATCTAATAATGCAAAGAAGAAATTAAAAAAAACCTATAAATATATAAAACTATAAGAAATTAAAAATAAACTGTAAAATGTATTAGCTTTCATGTCTCTGAATTGAATTCAGGAATCTTGAGCTTTGAAAGCGGCGAGGTTCCTTTTTAGCTTAATTTCATCAGCTACTACATAAATAAATAACATGAGCTGTGGGGAAATTTTTAATGTTAGCTTTCACTAGTTATCACTTAATTTATTCCTAATCGATAATAATGATCTAAATTGGTTACTACAAGCTAGTATTGTCACTATTGGCAACAACTCAATGATTCCTGTAATTCTAGTGCTTACGGCAAAATCATAAAAACGAAACACTTTTTGAAGTAGATATCTCGTCATTTCCTGTCATATATACAACTTTTATTTTTCAATATTAATTTAAAATTTATTAACTGATTACTACTGAGCAGATGTTTCATAGCTAAATACATATTCTAAATACTTATCACAAGACGTTACGCTTATTTTAATAAAACATTTATGATTATAAAATATTACCTAGTATATAAAGACAAAATATTTTATAAGGCTTTATTTTATAAGGTAACGCATTCTGGTTAATTTTCGTTAATCCACATGACTTTGATAACTTTTATTTTATTTTTGTTTCCTTAAAAGAATGTTAGGCTGTTAAGATCATTTTGTCTTCTTTTTGTGTTGATTACATTTCTTCTCCTTATAATTTCTGAAGTTTTTAATGAAACTTGAGCAAAGCTGCGTAAATATTTACAGTAAGAGATGATCTATTCTTTTTATATATTAAAACGTATTCGTGGCGAATTTAGGCGAGTAAGTAACAAAAGTTTCTAAATAAAACCATTAGAAACAAAACAATTTATTGTTCTCACTGGATGTCTGTATTAAAATTTTGATTTCATTTATTCGTCAATTTATTATTATGAACTTAATTCTGTAGAGACCATTGAAGTGATGTCATCAGAAAAAGCGTGACATGAGTTTAAATATCTATGAACAATTTAGTATAGTCGAGTACTACAGCAAGCTTCTCTTTGTTTATGTTTTACTTCGCGAGGAAATATCTGAAAGGCGTTTTAAGATCTCATGAAAGATTAGCTCAATGACGTTAATTAATTATCAGTGGTACTTAAAGTTATAATTTTCCGAACTGAAAGTCATTTCTGAAATAGAACTGCAAAATATAATTAGGTTTTTATTCACCAACGAATTCACTGTTGCTACGAAATGCTCGATTTAAGATATACTTAAAAATCCAATCGAAATGAATTCCATAATTTCATTGAGGAACGATAATATCCTAAGCAGAGCTACTACCTATTTACGTGCAATATAAAATCTTTCAAAATTATTGGATATTATTGATACGCGAATTCTAGTGGCTCAGCTTTATTTGATCTGTCCAATCCATCGCTCATTAATGTCTGGTTAATGGGAAACGCCAAAACTCGACAGATTTCTTTCACTGTCATAATGACATCTGATTAAAATAAGCTACAAATTTTTCCCCTTAAACACAAAACCAAACCTTAGGTAATTCATCTTATCTACAACACGTTGGCGAATAAAAAGTTATTTATATTTCTGCACTGCTACCCTTGGTTATTCAAAATTCAATATAATACTGTTCAAAATAAATAACAGTATCCAGGATTTTAAAATGGGCGGAGGGTTATGATGTGGTAGTAGTTTTTCAACCAAATAAAAAAAATACAAAGCCTTGTCCTTTTCCGAATGAAAGGATTACACGATAAACTTTCCAACCAAAAAAAGAGGTCCCAAAATCCTAGATCTCTTCCATTTTTGGATAACAACCAACTCTTTAAACAGTCCGTCATACCACGTTGTTTGTGTCCACGTTTACTTAAACGCTTTACTCCAATTAGACTTTTAACGCGTAGTAATAATGTTGGCATTAGTTATAAAAACGAAAATTTTATCAGCCTAATGCTGTGACATGGAATTTTCCTGATTTCAAATATTGTTAGGAAAAATCGTCGTTTCCTTCCCTTTTTTGTATAATTCTGTCGTCTTTCATTCCTTTTACAATTACTGTCATTGTCCTGCCTTTGTACAAGTAAAATGTAGGATTTTTATTTTAAGCCAAATTTATGTACAGTATTATTTATAGTATTTGTTCAGGCTGTTCATTAATAATAATCTCCATTTTTTATTGTACTTTAAGTTGCTGTTAATAAGTTTTGTGTCCAATGAATTCCCATTTACAGAACATTATATACATATATACTATAGCCTGTAACATATAGAAGACAAATGGGGACCACTACCTACAGAGCAGATTTCGGGTCCCCAGCGGACACAACACACAGAAGAAGACGAAAGAAACAACCATGCCACGACCGGGATTCGAACCCAGGTACTGGCGCATTGGACGCCACGGCTGGCCGCCGCCGAGACCGCACGACCACGCCAGCACGGCTATATACATATATACTATCTACAAATTGAAGTTTAATTCAGTTTGAATCTTATTGGATTGTTTGTTAGAAAAACCTAGAAATCGTAAGGTAATTTAATATCATATAATGGACTAGAAACGAGGCTGTTGCTTATATTTCATTAGTCCATTCATAATATTTGAAATATCACTTACGTTTGTGAAATACCAGTCCCAAAGTGACTTTATTTGCTTTCCTTCCATTGGACTCCAATCGTCTCTAATTTGCTGCCAAACATTGCAACGGATATTTTTATGGGTTCTCTATAATAGTAAAGATATTATAAAAACAAAAACAAATCTAATTCTTTTAACTATGTTACAAGATATCTTCAGATTACATTGAAATCTTTTATAAAAGATCATTCATTAGTCATCCTTTTGTAAAAACAATATTTGTTATACATAAAAAAGAATTAGTCGAGCTAAATTTATAATGTTTTATCTTAAAATTAAGCTAAAATAAATTCATATCCCAGAATTTGAATGTATAAACGATCTTTCATTGCACGATCTATCTTCAGTTGTTTGTGAATATTGATTAATCTAAGCAGGCATAAATGGACATATATCCACATACTCTTACAGAAATATAAAACACTGGTTCTTGCTTCAAATGACTCGAAGTATTCTTATATTAAAATCTGTTTCCAAAAGTTACGTAAAAGATAATAATTAAGTATTAGATTAATATCATTTTATTTTAATTGTTTAAAAGCATGCGATGTGAAAGCTAGATCTCGAATTTCGAAATCTTGCTCTCTTTTCAGATATTTCACAATCTGCAATGAAAAAAAAATCCTAAAGAATCAACCGAAATTTTCATTAAATCAAACGTATAGGATTACAAAAGAAAACAACAAATATAGAAACTATGATCAAAATTTATAAATAAATGTGACTAGGGTTTCAAAAAATAATTTGAAAAAAGTTGTGATTGAAAATTGTTCACGAAAATACTGTACGGTACAGCAATAAAATACATTTTCAAATGATAAGGGAAGTGAAAATTTATTTCATCTACGCTATTCTTCATCTATTTACACCCAAAAAAAGGAAATAATGAAACCATTTAACAGTGAATTAATAGCAATAATTAGATTTACTGTGACTGATCTTAATCTTCCTTGAAAAACTGATAAAAGAAAATTTCAGTATTATATTAATAATACATAACATTAGTATTATCAATGGGATATTTATGAAAAACTTTATAAGGCTCACAATAGAACCATTAAAATTCGGTTATTATAAAAAAGTGCAGCTTAAATTTATTTATCACCAAGTTATTCTGTTGCATTGTAAAGGTTTCAGAACAGGAGCTTCCAAATTTTTATAAGTCGAATAGGGTAAATCTACTCTCCCTGCCGAAAATGCAAACGGATATCATCCGAGGCACAAAGACGTCTAATCATGTTCTCCATTGAGCTTAACTAAATTTCGTATTGTGGCTCAGTAATTCTAAGTTTCAGGTAAAGCTGAGATCTGGAACCTAACTGGCATTCATTATATAAGTTCGCTGACATAGCGAGCTAGGGAAGGGTATCAAAGACTTTTCTAGGAGATGTGATTTGCATATATTTACAGTTACTAATTACGTTACACTATCCTGCTGAAAATTGGTCTCTCGAATACGTGACATCATAATTATCTCGTTAATGAATCGGGACATTGTTAATGTCCCTCTTATAACTTAGAAGAAACTTGCTGTTAAATCAGATGATGTTTCACTCACTAACAACTTTTTCTGACTGTGTGTCGTTCAATGATAATACTCAAGCTGTACCGTTGTGCTCTTTCTGTTGTGAATATCGCGTCATCCGCTACACGAGAAAAACCCAGAACACATTTTAATTCATGACACGACACCAAGTAGATTTCCTCCACGATGCTACAGCGCTAAGCCATTCCAGACAGGGCAGACGACCCTTACGAAAATGGTTGGTAGAATCATATAGAGCTCTATAGGTTTCTATAGAATACTCTATAAATCCCCAGATCAGCCCTCTATAGAAAAGTCATTCTATAGGAATTCTATAGCTGTTTCTATAGAAAACAAGTAATGCATTTCTATAGAGAAATAATCTATAGAACTCTATATAGAATCCCCAGATCAGCCTTCTATAGAAAAGTCATTCTATACGAATTCTATAGCTGTTTCTATAGAAAACAAGTATATGCATTTTTATAGAGAAATATTCTATAGAACTCTATATAGAATCCCTATCAGCCCTATAGAAAAGTAATCCAATAGAAATGCTGTAGCTATTTCTATAGAAAACAAGTATATGCATTTTTATAGAGAAATAATATATAGAACTCTACAAAGAATTTCCAGATCAACCCTCTATAGAAATAAGTATAGAATTTCTTTTGGATTATTTTTCTATAGAAAAGAAAAAGTATATGGGTCAAAATCACAGAGGTGAGAAATTCGCTTCTGATTAACATTTTCATGCTAAAATTAAATATTACTGTTACGATGTGCTCTTTACAGCCTTAATTATATCCCTAATTATTAGCACCCAGCGTATCTTTAAGTAATATTTATTTTTTCTTATTTTTTTTTTTATAAAATATACTTAAATAGTCATTTTGGGAACGCATCCCCAAACAACATTCATAATTTCAAGTAAGCTCAAAAGAATATTATGTACCCATGTAACTTTTATTGTATTGGTGTGTAGCTGCATATAACACTTACAAAAATAAATAATCGGTAATTGAGTTCCGATTCTTTTTATTATTAATTTTTTTCGTTTCGAAATATTGTCTGACAGTTTAGACGTCATTTTGTGAACGCAACCCTAGTTTGCCGAAATAGTTTTGAGTAAATGCGCTAGACGGTGTTAGTATTTAGTAATGTGAAATTCGTTCGATAAGGAAGGTCGCGTCTTTCAAAGTTTGGAGCATAAATAATATATATTTGTGGTAAGTGTCTTTCAATTTGTTATTAGTGCAGCGTACTTTAATGCAACATCATTATGGGAACGCAATTATATATTTATTTTGCCGAGACACTACGTACTTGTAGCATTATTCTTAAAAATTGTTCAGAGCACTACGTAATAATCTCAAAAGCCGGCAGCCAAGATGGCGTCGTCGCGATATAAACGAAACCATGTGTCAAATCGTCGTTTAAAGAACCGTCATTCTGAGAACGTTCGAGGATTATGACGGGCGTTCCCAAAATGATGAATAAGTTGCCAAATGACGTTTATTCTTTCCAAATAGTCAAAAGTATTATTATTTTTAAATATTCATTATTGTTATTGTTTTAGACTAATTATGTTTTTTTTTCAGCAATTAAATAGAAGAAATAATGGAAAAAGATAAAAATAAAAAGAAAAAAAAGGCTAAACATCACAAATTATGGTACAAATCGATTTTGCTGAAAATTATATGACTAAATACGCGAAAGAAATACAGTCTACACATTTTGGCGCATCTAAAGGGCAATTGACAATTCATACAGGCGTCTTTTACTCAAAAAATGTTGATTTGGTACAGGCGGTTAGTTTTGCAACTGTGAACAATAATTTAGACCATCAGGCACATGCTATGTGGGATCACATGCAGCCTGTACTACAGAAAATTTTAAGTGAGAGAGAAGATGTACGAGCCCTTCACATATTTTCAGACGGTCCTACCTCGCAGTATCGAAACCGCACTAACATTTACTTGTGGATAAAAACTTTGATCGAATACTTTCCGCAAATAACATTTTCAACTTGGAGTTACAGCGAACCTGGACATGGTAAAGGGCCTATGGATGGTGTAGGTGGTGTATTAAAGAAAACAGCCGATGATTATGTTTTAAAAGGAAAAGACGTAAAAGCAGCTGCAGGTTTCGTCGATTTATTCGAAAACTCATCCATTATACTTAAAGAAATTCCTGACGACGAAATCTTGGCTGTGAAGAAGATAATCCCTGAAAAATTAGACGCTATACCCGGTATCATGAACGCAACAAAAATAACGTGGCAGAAAGCATCTGATGTATGTACATATATATTTGCATCAGCATGCGAAGTTGCTGAAAACAATTCAACTAAATGCATTTTCCATCGAAGACAAGGAACCAAAAATTCCAATAGATATTGATACGGACATGTCTGTAGAACTTTTGCCTATGTCATCTAACAGGGAAAGTATTTATCATGATATCTATGGTTCCAGTAGCTCAGATGATGAAGACTTGCAGACGCTTTCAGGTCGACTCCACAAACATGAAAACAACATTCAGGCTGGTACATCCTAAGGCCAGGATAATGAAAATTTGCATCCAAATTTCATTTGTCCTGGGACATTTTTGCTTATAAACGTACAACGAAAAGAAAACCGTTACCTATAGATACGCTGCCGTCGCAGAAACCGTAGTTGATGGTGATGGTGACGTAAAAGTTACTTTTTTACGTTGTCAACATAACTCTGCCAAAATATTTAAAATTGAACCAAATGACGTTTCCTACGTAGCTTACGAGCAGATAGTGAAAATTCTTCCAGCCCCTCAATTGCAGAAAACCGCAAACCGTGGATTTTATTGCTTCCAAGAAAATGGTGACATCTTCGAAAAGTACGCTTAAAAGTTTGATGTAATTACTCATTCTTTTTCTTCTTATTAATGTCTGTTAGTTTTGATTATATAGTGCAAAGTATCTTGTATCTTGCAGTTCAATAAAAAATTTCTAAAGTACAGTAAAGATTTAATTTTGATGCACTTTGTTTTATTTATGTTCGTTTTGGACTACAATATCATTCCGAGAACGTTGACGTCATTCAGGGAACATAACTGTCATTTCGGGGAACGGTAGAAAAACATAAATTATTCAATATTAGTTTCCTTATTGTAAATTATTTTTAGATAGATAAATAAATGATGTAGAAACACATACCTCTACGTATAAATTATTTAAATATGGTTCTTAATCTAAAAACAAAACAAAGTTTCATTAGTGAATTTTCACTTATTGCAATGTTACGAAGAAAACTTTCTAAAAACTCTATATTTATTTTTTTAAATGCATTGCTCAAAGTATTTTCTGATCGAGAATTGTGTGTTTGATAATTTAAAGAAAGTATGCTTAATGTTGAATTCTTCACAACATATTTTTTACGTTTTTAATCACTGTTCACCAAATGAGGAATATCTGCCCCACTTTTACAGTTTTTATCCATAACTTAAAAAATAATCATTTTTGTGCGTGGCTATTTTCAATATAACAATATGACATAAGACGCTACAATGGTAAACTATGGTTATCAGTCTAAAGCAAACATTTTTTTTTTGGAAATTTCAAATCTGAAAATGCTCACCTCTCTGATTTTGACCCATATGCATTTTTATAGAGAAATTTTCTATAGAATTTTATAATGGATATCACAAAATTTTTTATATGATGATGGATACTTCTGATATTTTTAGTTTGTTTAATAGTTAATATAAATTTTAAAAAATACTAATTAATAAATAAACATGTAGATAAATTGTTTAATAACAATTATGTAGCAATTTGTTAAAACTTACAGTTACTTTTTTTTTTATTATGTTTGACAGCGGTCCTTATTTATTTAGATATAATAATTCTTATAATTATCTAGTTTAATATCAATACTGAAAATTAAGTGTAATTAAGTTAAATTAAAATTAAGGTTTTTTTTTTTTATCATTAGATATTAACTAAGTTTTTATATTTTTAAATTTTTCTAAATTATATTTTTCCCAATTTATTTGACTAAATAATTTGTAATTATTTTTTTAATATTCCCTAGAAATTAGACAAAATCATCGCTTTCTCAAACTGATCTGCCATATCACGTTTAATTTCGCTGTGCGCATGCGCAGATGGACAACAAAGACATTTATAATTTCAAAATATAGATAGTTTCGGCTTTGTTAAAAAATATACAACATTATTAAAAAATAGAGAGCATTAAGTTTCTTTAAAATAATTTCTTAAAACTAAAAAAACTAATTTTGAAGTACACCGTTTCTGCGGATGGCTAGGCGGGAACGAATGCGACCGTTACGTATAACCCGCCATCTTTACAACAGCCGATATAGTGAAGTACTACCGTATTGTCCGGCGTACAAGACGACTTTTTAAACCAGGAAAATCTTCTCAAAAGTCGGGGGGTCGTCTTATACGCCGGGTGCTGAAACTTATACGGCGAGTATATCCCAAACTCTATATTTTAATTGGAAAAATTGGGGGTCGTCTTATACGCCGGACAATACGGTATCTACCTTTTTGCTTTGGAAGCTTATTAGTATTTTTAATTCTTTGTAACTTTTTGTTTTGAGGATATTTTTGGGAATTTGGTTAAAAATAATATTAATACAGGTAGTTCTATTTATCAGGGTGTCTACCAACCGGGAAGGCTGGGCTGGACCGGACCGGGAATTGTACGGGAAATTTGGTTTGACATGAAATGTCCGGGAAAATCGGACTATGTCCTTAAATTTTGAGCATGATGTCAGTGTTTTTTTTTTTTTTTTGGTTGAATAGATATGTTTACAGGTTTGTGTTTTTTTCGGTTTTTTTTATGTTTGTTAAAATAGGATTGGGGTATTTTAAAGGTTTAAGTGTACATCTGGGTACTAGCCAATCAGAAGCGATCTTTCCATTCACTGCCTAACGGCTATTTCTCATTGTGCAGTGACGTTCCTTTTAGCAAATAAAGGCCTGGCCGTACCCGAAGATACAAGTTTCAATGTCCTTAAATTTTTGTGAAAATGTCCTTAAATGTACGAGAATTGTCCTTAAATTTTTTGTTTGAGATTCAGTAGACACCCATTTATGTTTCTAAATCTATAATTGTTTTAGATAGGTTTGAAACTAATGAGCTTGGTGAATAGTTAGCAATTTCGGTTAAACTTCAGTTTAGGGAACAGCTTTGGAACTATTTTTTTTGTTTTTCGGACTGGCGTGGTTATTTATCAATCCATACATCCTGCAGCTAAGTAAACCTAACTTGGCTAACCTAAGCCAAATTTGAAGGGTTATATCCTGCAGCTAAGCAAACCTAACTTGGCTAACCTAAGCCAAATTTGTAGGGTTATATCCTGCAGCTAAGCCAACCTAACTTGGCTAACCTAAGCCTAATTGTTTTTGGTTGAATCTCTCCGCTGAAATAAACAAATGAGACATACTAAAAAAACACACGCGGTGTGTTCTTCCGCACCCAATCACAACGTGTTCCCTAAACTGAAGTCTAGCCGCAATTTCGGTCTTTTTCACAGATTTATGTAGATTGGTTTAAAAAGAAGAGATGCTTTGTTTCAGAAGCATTTGAATTTTTAACTATACATATTCAATTTTCATAATGTTTGCTTTCGATTAGGATTTCAGTTAATAAGTTTTTCTATAATACATTATTATTCCACTTCCTTTGTTATTCTTAATTTACTTATGATAGGAAATTTGAAGTTGATTATTTGAAAGAGGTTTTTTTCAGTTGCTTTAATATTAACTTCTGATATATATTACGAAATATAATATAATATATGAAATTGATATGTAAAATTGCAATTGTCTTTACTTTCTTAAAGGATGTTTGTTTATTTTTTTTTAAATTTTTTTATTCCATTATTTGATATTATTTGTCAGTTATATTTAAATGGTTTTTTAATTGCAATTTTATTCAGTACAGTTTTCTCTTTAATAATGATGAAGGATTTCGATCGATGTGAATATTGATTTGGAAATTTTGCATTTATTTGTTCTGTATATATAGAACAACTGTAGATTTTCATGTGTGAATTTATATAATAAATAATAATACTATTTTGTATTCAGATTTTTTTTTGATTTTGTTTTAATTATTTTAATATTATAAGAAATAAATAAAGTAATTTTTGGAATGTATAATTTTTTTCAAATTTATTGTTTTCTAAATCAATAACGCCCAGCATGTTTCTTTATAGAACATATTGTATTTACTATTGAAGTTGTATAGAAATGTATATGTATTTTCCATAGAAATTTCCATGGAATATATATAGAAATCTGTAGAGAGATTCTGTAGAAATTTCCATCAATATTCTATGGACATTTCTATAGAAAATTCTATAAGACATGCTTATAGAAAATGGGCCATAATTCTATACGGCTCTATAAACGATATTCTATAGGTTTTTCTTTAGAATTCTATATAAAATTTTCTTAAGGGGATAGTGGAAGGATAAAGGACGATGTCTGTAGGGGAAGTCCTAATTGGGGACCTTCAGATATGCAAAGTCTCGTAAAACCTTCGTAAACTCAGTTGTAAAGTGTTTTTTGATTGCTCAGGTTTTACTTTTGTCAAAGAATTTATTTAATATATATTTGAAATATTATTTTTGTAGTATTTCACAATTAAGGTCTGAAATGTTCATTCTGATTTAACAAACAATCATCACATTCTATTGCGACTTGTGTTTTCAATAAATACCACTTGCTGTCATTATTCAAAAATTTTGGATTTCGCAGTTCCAAGTTGATAATTTTAAATGAAGATTTAAAAGAGTAAAGATTTTCTTTTGTAGTATTTAATAACATAATTGACATTACCTCTCCTAAATACGAAGATTCAGTGTTACTCCATCCGAAGATACCATCTTCTTTATTCTGTAGGAAATTGAGTTTGAAAAAGGAAGTTTCTCCAAGAGCTTCTTGATAATCACTTTTTATTACACGTATAGTACAAGGAGTTTCAGA
This sequence comes from Thereuonema tuberculata, assembly GCA_023159025.1. NCBI lineage: Eukaryota > Metazoa > Arthropoda > Chilopoda > Scutigeromorpha > Scutigeridae > Thereuonema > Thereuonema tuberculata. The sequence goes on from JAFIDM010012231.1 coordinate 150,719,971, forward strand.
TTGATGAGATTGGGTGATTAGAATCGGATCAATATTCCCTAGGAAAAAATAAAATCAAACTTAAATATTTATATTATTTTTTTATTGAGTCATCTATTGTAAAGCAGTTTAAGTTTATTCTAACTTTCATTTTTTAAAACGCGAGCTTTTTAGAATTTTGAACAAATTCGTAACCAAAAAGGATTCGACCAAAAGATGGAAATGAATAAGTCGTCTACTGTCAATTGGAAAAGTAAAAATAATCAAGTTGATGAAATTTAGTTCTTAAGGCTAAAATGAATTGAATAATTACAAAACTTTTGATTTTTAAAGAGAAACTATTGTCTTCAATACATTGACTTCAATGATGTTTTTTTGTAGATAAGGTTAGATCTAGTTAGTTTACAAGAACAACCGATCATACAGACTAAGTAATAATTGTATTTTGTTTATTGTGAGATTTCTGAATACTCTACAATTACAGAATAATATACACCAAGTCATTTTTTTCATGGATTCGAGAATTCCTGAAGCTCTTGGCATAAAGAGAAAGAACAGGAGGAATTTGAATTACTATATCATTTGCCACAGCTGATTGTTCTGTTATTATCTCTTTTCTATCCTTTTAGAATGTACTGATTTTTTAGAAATTTACAATGAGAAATGGCAGTAAAGCTATTATTTTCTTTCAATAGAAATAATTTAGTCTGAGAATTGTTAAAAAAAATATCGAGGATTATGTTCCAGTAGTATACCAATATCTACAAGCACTTTAAATTTCTGTATCTACTATTGATTCTGAAAGTAATATGTCTGCAATCTTCAATAGTTGATGTGGATTATGAAAGCGTTCTTTGAATGTAACTTGTCAAACAATATTTTATTAATAATTTAGAAATATTACTAAGGAATAGGTCAATTGCATCGTTATAATACAGGACTAGCAAAATTAATTGCAGATTATTTTTATTGCTTTAACTTAGATAATAAAAACTTATAAAAGTATGGAAAAGAAGTGAAGTGAATTATAAATTCTACTAAATTATTGTTTCTTTACTGTAAATTTTAAATAAAATGATTTTTAAATAAAAAAGGTAAGTATTTTCGTCACATAATGCATATTTCATAGAATACACTGTAAAACATTTTACTTACTGTTTATTTTATTCAGAATGAAAATGCCATTAGTAATTTTAATAAATTATTTTTTCCCTTCAAAATGTAGGCAGAAGCTTAACAATTTAAATTATAACTGAGGAAACTAACCTTCATCGAAATCAAAGAAGCTTGTTTTTCTGATTCCATTCTTGTCAGCAGAGCCATTACCTACTTTATAAACTTTGAAGATTCTATCTTCAAAGCTAAACCAATTCTAAAAGAAAAAACAAATAAAGTCAAAATCAGAATGTAATTAAAGAAATAACTTTCATTGAATGACCAAGATGACTTTCTGATTAATTGAAGGACAATGAAAAATAGAAGTTTGTATTAATATTTTTCACTACTTATCTGCTCACTTCAAAGAATAGTATTGCACCAGTTCTACAGTAAGGTTTTTGGGAACTGTCATCAAAGGTCAGGTTTACAAAAAACAAATTATCACTGCAATAATTTTTCTAAAAGCTTTATCTGTTCTTAACACAGTTTTGTTGCTAACAACTTGAAAATTTGAATTTTATGTGCCTAGATTAATGAGTTTTGAAAAACAATGACGTTTAGGGGTGGCTTTGTGACACTCCGAAGCTATTACTTCAGAAATGTTTTTCTCAGTTCTAATTCTGAATTTACCTTGTGATTGCAAATTATTGGAATATACAGAGGACGACTGTTTTGTTTTGTAATATCCTTCATTTGTGAGTTGCTTCTAGACAAATACATTAGAGATGGAATTACCGGCAGAAAGATATCGGTGACAGTACAAAGTTTTGAACGTGAATTGTTCAAAACAATCACTCTTTGCCTCCACAATGTGAATAGATAGTAATATGACTTCTCTACAAGCACAGAACGGAAGGGGCGTAAAAAATTCTCCGTCCTCAGCCGAGGCCTGAGATCGAACCCGCAGCCATGCATCCTATCACTTCGGCTAGTGGGCATAACTACGCTTTATGTGACTTTAAAAGAAGGAGATTACGTGACTTTAAGGAGGATCAGAAAAAAAAAAGATGTTTAGAAGACCTTAAAAAGTTAGTCAGCGGCTTCAGTCATATAAGGGTGATTCTACAGAAAACCTGCAATTTCAGTCAAAAATTTTTGAGATTTTAAATTTCAAGATTTACTTTTCAAAAAAATTGAGATGATTGCTTTTGGCGTTCTAACATCCATGATATATGTGGTTCAGGTCAACGCATTTTGGTTATTTAAAAAAAAAAAAAAAATTATGGTAGGCTAGGTCCACAGAAGTGACTTGTGTTAATAATGATGTCGAATTTTAATATAAATTATATTCGAAATAGTGAATTTACGTGGGAAAAACTATGAAATAAATAAATAGAAGACTAATTTATGAATTAAAATAACTTTTTATCAAAAGAGAAAATCATGTACAATAAAAATGAATCAGACTGTCAATCTTAAACGTCTATAAAAATGTAAATATATAATTACATATATATTATATTATATATATTTATATAATTATAAATATCCTTATTGGCATTTAACAAAGACTGGAAGTGAAAGACAAGTCTTCGTGAAAAACATAGTAGCCGCTATTGTTGATGATCATCACTTCAATGGACCCCAAATGTCCACGGAAGTGACGAATACTTATGTTTCTTGACCCTTGTGCTCTTCATTTTGAGGTTAGGAACACAAGTCATTCAGAAAATTAAGTTTACCATATTCCAATTATCATGCCTAGAAATAATCATTTTTCCATAGAAAAATTAGGTTCTAAACATGACCACAGAAGTGACAGGATGAGCTGTGCAAATGACGAAAAATGAATAAAAAGGTAATATTTTCCTGACAAATGTGCGACTCGGACGAATAAAATCACTTCCCAATCCAAAATCGCCGTGTAAACTTTTTTTTTAAGTGAAATGGAAGACAAAATGATGGCAAAACCTTGTGACAAGACTTTTTTTTTATTATTATTATTTATTTATTCATCAAAATATTACATTACAGTCCTACTAGGTTAATTGACCTGTGTTGTAGGTGCTGTGAGTTAAAATATCAGAAACAAAAATGGTCCTATATACATTTAGAGTAAACATAATATTCCATTAATTTTACAAATAAAATAAGAATAATATTAAGCAATATTTCAAAATTTGAAAATAAAAGTTATATATAAACTTTTATGATATCTTATAAATGCATAACTTATGAGTACATAATAAATGTAAAGTACATAAAGTATACAAAATTAATCCTTTTTTTTTTTTCAAAATTAGTCGACCCAAATAATTTTACCAGATATTATATCTCTATATATTATTTTTTTTAAGATAGATATCTTTTCAATTTTTTTCATATCAATTGAAAATTGGTCGAATATTTTATTAATAAGTCTGTTTTTAATTCGTAATCCGAAGTAATTTCTTGGATTATCAAAGACTTGTTTAGTATATATTATATTACTTCTTGTTGTATGGATATTTTCTTCCTGCATGTTATAACATATTATATAATATTTTTGCATAATTAAATTAAAAATAACTCTTTGTTGAGGAAATAATATTTTTTTATTTATTAAAATTTGATTTTGTTGTTCAATTTGCAGTTTATTAAAGTTAGGAAAAATGAAATTTATTATTTTTTTCAAGATTCTGTTGATATTTTTCATTTCATTTTTATTTATATAGATCCAATTATCTATACCGTAATTTATTATTGAGTCAATATATGATTTGAATAATATAATTTTTGTTTTTTTAGGAAAGATGTCTTTAATATGATAAAACATATATAAAAAGTAATTTTTAACCTTTTTAATATATGAATATAATGAGTATGCAATGTATATTTATTATTTATATATAGACCTAGATATTTATAATTATTTATTATTTCTATACTTTCACAGTTACAGGTGTTCATATCTTCTGGTTGGTTGTGTATACAATGGAATTCATGATATTTTATTTTTGGTATAATGTTGATTTTTTTGTTCTTTGAAGTAATTATCATATATTTTGTTTTATTTTTATTAATGGCTAATTTATAGTCATGTGTCCATTTAATTATAATTAATAAGGTAGTAACATATAATATAAATAATCCAAATAAAATGATAGACATGCTAATGAAATGTTTGAGGTTGAAAAAATCTTTTTACTGATAATTCGAAAAAAATTTCACTCAATATTATGTAAAATTTATATATTTTCTGATTACACAATATATATATTATTTGAAAAATATTACAAAATAAAGCAGTTTGGATCTTTAGAAGCTATCCAACTGTAGCTTGTGACAGTCCACGGAAGTGACGAATCACCATTTGTGGACAACTTTTTTTTTGGAAATTCCATAAAATTTAAAAAAAAATAAATATACTAAACTATAGTATATTTTGTACTTCAATGTGTGATTTTGAAAAATGACAAGTATTTTCAATCATTTTCAATTTATTGCTCTATGACACGAATTTCAGGTTTTCCGTAGATTCACCCATAACATTTGCAATATGATATGACTAATACATGCATTTATAGCTACAAATAATCAATATGACCTCGCGCCATTTTAGCGGCACATTACGCCTTATCCGAAAATTTGTGAAAATAAAATAGAATCAGTTACAAGAGTAACCTCCTCTTATAATGGTTGGCAATAACAATCTTCAAATTTTTCGCTTATTGTAGTAATAATCCTCATTGAATCAAGATAATCGCTCTTCTAATGGCTCCTTACAGATGTAAAAGATCTCAACCTTCTTCTGAGCAATCTCGCTTCTGAATCAAGTTCTTAATTATTAACGGAACAGGGAATTATAAAAGATTTCATCCAATCCACTTTGATTATGGGTTTATTTTTTTAATCAGGCTCAGGCACAAGATGAAAAGTCTTCTATACTAAAATTTTATTATTATTCATTTTATTTTCATCATTTTCCACATTTCACCTTTGTGACTACATAAATAGTTCAGGTCCATAATGATATAAGAAATTAAATTCCATCACGTGATAAGAAGTAAAACAATTCGTGTGAAAAAGTTGCAGAACTTCAGTTATATAAATATTGTATTGTATTTATTTATGAGAATAAATTTCTAGAAAATTGACTTTCTTTGGATGGGCCAATTTCTAATAATATGCCTAAAATAAAGATTTTATGAAGAAAACAACAGTGAATCACTTTGGATGACTGGCTACGGGATTCTGGAAAAATACACTTTATGAATTTTAAAGGTCAATTAAAGATGATTAACATAATTTATGAGTCGTATATCGTTCTCTGTTTACCACTGACATATTATCTACTTACATCAGTATACGAAATGATGTGTGAATCTGATTGTGTCACTTCCGTTCGGAATCGAAGGGCTTCCCCATAGGAGATTTTAGGCATCGGTGGTTCCATTGGAAAACCATCACATTCTCTTCCAGCTGGAATCTATAATGAAAACAAAAAAAATGAATATGATTTCTTTTACAAAAAATATAAACAAAGGCTGCACAATGAATAAGCAAAATGCCTTTCTAGTCTTATTCTCATAGTCTTTCTAGTCTTGTTATCAGAGGGAATCGGGAACGACCGTTTCGTCCTGCATGGGACTCATCAGCCCTTTCCACCCTCCCCGATAACAAATATAGAAAGGCAAGAACGTAAGTAGAGGTCACTCTTACACCCGACAGTGACCCAGAAGCCAAAAAAACAACAAAAATAAATATAGTGCTGTGGTGCACAATAAAAACCTTTTTCCTAATAAATGATAGGATTAAAGGCTTTAAATTATAAAGAAATCAAACATCCAAAAGGTAAATTAACCCAAATAAAGAAATTTCCTCCACATTGAATTTCTTTATTTGGGGTTAATTTCTTTTCTACATTACTTTTATTTTTTCATAATTGCATTACATCACTATAATTATATGGTAATTCCATTTCCATTACGAATTCCTTTCTCGTCTTTTAATCATTAACAATATCTTTGAACTAACGGAATCATGATGAAAAAACTTATGCTTTTTATTTTCACTAAAAAATCTTTGTCGACGATGAACGAATTACTAGTATTCTTTCATCATTGATTTAGAAGTGGGTGCTTCAATAAACATGTAGTTTCATTTCTGCACCTTCTTAATAATAATAATAATAATAATAATGAACTTTTTTAGATAAGAAATAACTGCATAATTCGTATAATTTTTATGCCATCTATCGATAGAAAATTTTATATTTCAGACACATTAGTCTGAAAAAAAATTTGAAACAAAATGACTATTTATTATTGTAAGACTGAAGGATTGTGGACATTCATCATTGAATTTAAATAATTTCATATTACTTTCTTCAAATATGTGTTTAGGAATATTCTTGGATAACTATTACCTGATAAATAATTCGAGAAAGTTTTGCACAAATTGGAAATGTTCAAAATAGAATGTTGTTTTAATAACAAATAATAATCCTACAACAAATATTCAAATAATCCTGTTACTGCATTACTTTAGACATTGAAGAGAGATTTGAACTTATTTTATCTCACAAGAATCCATTTTTTTTTTTTTTCATCAAGCAAATCATTTGTTGAAAGAATTGGCAATATATTTTTCCTCAAGTGTGAAGGATCTGTAAGTCAAAACGATTCATTGAAATTATTTCTAAGGACAACAGATTTACAACTTCTTGGCTCGAATCCTCCACAACAAGTTCATATCCTCTAAACTTCTATCACTTGGATATTAACAAATTCTTACAAATAGAGAAATCTTTGAAAATAGAGATCACCTGGGCTGATATGCTAGCTAGTGACCTCTGTATTTACTATCATCAAATAATTTTGTCATTTTATCACCATATATTTCTTGTTTTTTAAATTCTATATTGTTAGCTTTGTTTTCTTCATCTTTGTTTACCTCAAACATTGAAGGGTCCACGTAGTATGGATGGAAGTTGACAATATTAACAACAGTAGTTGTCATTTTCTTATTAGTGTCAATGGAAACTGTCTGGTAACCCAGTGGCAATGGCTGCTTCGTTGGGGAAGGCATTACCCATCCTGGCACTTCAAATAAAAAAGATAAAAAAAAAAGAAAAAGGTAAATTCTAACAATTAAGTTAAAATTTTCAGAATACAAAAAGCAGAAAAAATTACATTGATTTTATAAATAAGATTTAATCAACTTCATTACGCTATCTATAATTATGAATTTTACTGCTATTGTTTACTGATTAGTCATATAAAAAGTTAAATGAAATTAGACTAATAGAAAGTTTCATGAAAATGTTTTTGATTATTTACCTAATATGTAGTAATAGACGTGGCATTCTAGATGTACTCTCTATACAAGGCTCTGTGAGGTTTTTTTTTTTTTTATTAAATTTAGCAACAATAATAAAAATTGGAGGATTTAAGTTAAGTAAAGGAATAATATTTCACTAGGATGGCTTTTAAGAGTGGATAACTGAATACATATTTATTTAACTAGGGCGATTTAAGTTTATTTTTTGATACAGATTTTCACTTCAACACTAATTGAAGTAGAGTTAAAATCCCAGTAATAAAATTAAATGATCTAATCAAGTAACAAGAAAGAAATGTCAACCTGATGAATTCAGCAATCGTAGCATCCCACGTTTTATCGCTTTAACGTTTTCTAATTACCGCTGGGAACTGTAGTTTTCTTCCATTTCTTTTATTCACTCATTCAGTACATTCTTATCATTGTTAAGTTGATATTCAGACAAGTTTTCCTATTATCTTTAATCTTTTTTTTGTTTACTCAAAATTCCTATAAAATGTTGTTTTTGTCTTTAAATGGATTCAAGGCTTGATTTTCTTTTAATCCTACTTTTATTCATTTGATATTAAGTTTTGATTTAGTTCTGCTAACAAGAATATCCTTCATAAAATGAAATTGGTTTCAATAATCTCCATTAATTTTAATGATTCCCTCTTATAAATTTAAGTATCAAACACTATATGAAATACACTGAAAATGGTTTAGCAAATTCCCTTCTTGTCTCCATGTTACAATAGCTTCTGTAAAATCTTCGTAGACTTCCTCAGGTTAGTATTTCCTATACCTTTTTATCAAACATAAATTGTTGGATGATAAATAGACAATGTTTCAAAATATGCAACAAAACAGTTATTTTAAACTTGACTCTAGTATTTCATTTTTTGTTAATTAAGCTGATCAAAAATGAAAATAATTTCTATTACCATTTTGTATCATAAGGCTACAAAGCATTTTTGAACTAGATTTTGTGATATTTTTATGTATTCTTGAAGTCTCACAATATACATAGGATATATTACGTGTACACTATTTATAAATATCCGCTTTATACGAAATTGCAATAAAAAAAAAGTAGACCTTGTGCTTCAGTTAGAGAAATTGAACTACAAATAAGAAGTGTTCTGCTATTTTGCTATAAGAAGTTCTTAACGTAATTAACGAAATAAGTTACGGAAAAAATAAGAAAACCGCATAACTTTTGCATAACTCTAATGTTTAGAATAGTGATTCCTAACAACTGTGCCGTGGTACTTTAGGGTGCCGTGAAGTCAGCCAGAGATTTTGTAGGGAAAACTTTTGAGTCATCTGCTATTGTAGTTGTCTAGTGTTTTACTGTACTAATCCCCAAGGGTATTCTAAAATAGTATTAATGTATTTTATTCCAGTGTTTGTTATTATGTGTTTTATTTCAGTGTTTGTTATTATGTGTTTTATTTCAGTGTTTGTTATTATGTGTTTTATTTCAGTGTTTGTTATTAAGTGTTTTATTTCAGTGTTTGTTATTAAGTGTTTTATTTCAGCGTTTAATAATGGTAATGGAGTATTTTCAAAATATGAATATAACATGTTTCTTTCTTGGATTTGATTCCCAGAGGCGGAACAAATTTATCTCTGATTAAATTAAAATTAAAAAAATAAATTAAAATTAAAAAAAAAAGAAAACATAAATTGCAAAAAAAATTCAGTTAGGGTGCCGTAAGATTCTAATCTCATTCTGAAGGGTGCCTCAAACATATAAAGGTTGGGAACCTCTGGTTTAGAATATTATTCCGTATCTTGTGTTTTTAAGTAAATTTTTATGTTTTGCTTATGACCTTGTTATCTCGAAAAAACTCGCTATGTCGAATTTTTTTAGCGTCCCTTCGACTTCGAGATATCGAGAGTATACTGTAGTATGCATTAATTCACCTTAATTTATCAATATCAGATGTATGTAAAACTTTCTAATTTTTATAATTCTTAAAAACAAAATCTCTGAAATACTATGAATGTTTAATTTCTATTATTGTTGTCAACCTATTAAAATTCAAAATCCTCTAAAAAGGAATGGGATGTTTTTTTGAACGCCCTGCAACAGTATGTCTCATTTGGAGATTCCCAGAAAAAATTCTGTAGGCCTAATGGTGTCGTAATAAAAACAAACTTTACTCGTCTGTTTATATTATTATTTCTTTTTAGTTTCCTTTCTTTTTTCTTTTATGATTTGCTAGATAACTCACAAATTAAATGTTGAAAGGGATCCTAGAGTCAAAATAAAAAAGGTTGAAAATGGCTACTTATTTGTGCTTATATTTCTGTAAATTCAAATTTGTGAATCTTTTTATTTCTTTATAATACAAGCAACAGTGCAATTTATTAAATCTTGAACTTTATAAAATTAAATTTTAATAATACCTAAATTAGAAATATTTTTCTATAATATAAAAAATAATAATTATTTAATAAGAATATGGATATTGCTATTGCAGATATTTTTTTGGATTATTAAAGGCCTACAATTAATTTTTTTTCAAGTGTTTTATTTGTATGCTTCAAACTACAGAAAATTATCTTAAGATTTTTGATAATTTTTTTTTTTTTTTTGTGAGATAAATTATAAAAAAATAATTACCTGACCAAAAAGTCAAAATGCTGGTGTTGTATTTTTCATTCGTGGGCATACAATAGATCCAAGAATCAACCTCTGGGTAGCTTCGGAATTCTTTCTTCCCAGTATAGCCGTTGAGCTGTGCGTTTTGATTGATTCCAAAGATTGAAGAAGGCGTAAATAAGTGCCC